>JAMPIV010013432.1:0-83878 GCA_024509875.1 Oreohelix idahoensis
GGTTTTAGACCGTGAATTATTGGCAATGGTTTGGTCAATTCTCAAACTCCAAAGATTCCATCTGGGCGCGCATTTCGTAGTGGAAACTGACCAAAAAGCTCTTACGGCTATCCAAAGTAAGAACTTGAAGAGCTCGAGATCAACTCGATACGCAATCGCTCTTCAACCTTTTCATTTTTCGGTACGAGCTATCCGTGGTTCAGAAAATGTGATGGCGGACATTCTGTCCAGATGCCCACATGATGCCACTTAACTGTTAAATATTGGATCTTTTTAATATGTATAACTTTACAACAGTTATTTTTTGGTTTCTTTACTAAGATACACATTTGTAATTTAATAATAGAATGATGGTATCGCTACTTAGCGGTTTATTGATGTTAATTCACCGCTGTTCTTTGATGATTGTTTCTTCATAAATCATAAATTTAAGATTGTAGTGTGAATTTTTGGTATGCATTGTATAATTACCAGAATTGTGTTATACGTACATCACACCTTCCTGGAAACATTTATTCGTAGGGAAACAATTTCTCTCAGATTTTGAGATATATATTCTCACCAGTCATATTAGGAATTATAGTTATTCCTGATATTTTCATCTGCGCAGTATTCTTGCGTTGTGAGCCTATTCTACGGTGCTCCTAGATGTATTTAAAAAAAAAAAATTTTATTTTTTTTTCCCGGGAGGTGTGGTAAGACTGTAAAGGGCAATTTTTACTATCTTGCAATATAATACATTTATATTCTTATTATGTTTGCAAATATTTTGTAAGCAAAGTATTTCCTTTTTAAGTGCTTAAGGAGAAGTCATTTTTGGGTTGCTTCCCTTGAAAATAGTTCTGTCATCTTCGATCGGACTCCGCAGACGACTCTAGGCCTACTGCGATTTATTCTGTGGCTGGGTAGGAATAGATTGTTCTTGCTTCAGTATATCTATGGCCTGAATTTATACGTAGTGTTTGTATGAGTAGGACGAGTCTGTCTTATATATGGATATCTTTGCATTTCTAAGTCGAACTAATTTGGTTGTCGCTAGAAAAGGTCAAAGGCTATGCAGCGGAAGTATCGCTAGCAAGGGGGGGTGATCCATGGCTGTCATCCTGTGAGGATGCCGAGTTTTGTTGTAGCAGGCTTTTTTGCCGAAATAGTGATCTATATATGGATGGGGAAAAGTGATAATCATTTAGACATGTTGTATGTACTTTACCCCAGTGTTTATTCTCTTTTGCCAAGGAATGGCAAAGTTATATTTCGCATAAAAAGGTAAAACCACAATTTATTATGAACTTGGGCTTCGCCATCGTTGTTGATAAGCAGATGCACAGTGGTACTTTTAAAAAGAATATCCATTCAAAGGAAGAAGACATTCCTATGTATCAGCACTGGATTGTATGATATTATTCAATTACCTCTATGAGAGAACCTATGAAGAAATGAGGACATTTAATGAATGACTAATTTTGGTCTATATTCTATAGTGAGTGAAGCTCACGAGAGAGAGAACAGCCATGTTGAAATTCATATACTTTGTATTTATCGAGTGAGAAAAAGGGATGCCTGTACTATCGCTCGATGAACCAAGAGATCACTGCTACATGTGAGAACCCATGTCTGGGATTCCTATATTATGAAATATATATATATTGAACTTTACGTGAAGGAATATTCGCTAGACGAGGTTAGGTCTAGGAGCCTTCCTATGTATTGGTTATGGTCTGACGTGCCCAGTCAGTAAAGCCAGATGATTTACATGATGGAACGCTGAATGCTTATTTACGAATGCTCCATTATGATATTTGCCAAGCATGAATGCTAACTTAAGATGATATTCCTGTGATCAACATTATGCTGTCTATGTCGACATTTGTTCCTGTAACCATACACGTACTGTCCAAGTGTGCGTCCCATTAAATGTTATAAAAAGACCACCGTAGTTCCAGTACTTCTTGAATTCGAACAGTGTGAGTATGAGTGATGTACTACCAACCTGTCAACTCTATCGAATCATTCTACCATTCGCGTACTGACATTCAGATACACACTCATTGTTTACACTCACATTCTTGCCGGAGCCTCATCACGTTCCAGGACAAGATGACCTGTATGACCAAAACTGTGCTGGGTTTGATGAGTTGACAATCGTTACACTTTACTACACCAGTCCCAACATCTACATTTATCCACTGGTGGACATTCACATCATTTAGCAAATAAAGCATGATTCAACAACTAGTAGCCAGTAACAATACTAATACGAGCACTAAAGTAATAACAGAAATTAAGAGTGTGCAAGAGGAAGTCAAAACGATTAAATCACAGTTGGCAAAAGAAAGTAAGAACCAGTTAGAAAGTAATAAAACAGTACCAAAAGACCAGTCGGATGTTTCAACTACATCCTCGGAAGATACGAATGCACTGAAAAGTGCAGAGGCAATGCTTCAAGAAATGAAAGCCATTCAACACCAGATTGCCAAGGATGTAGTTAAATTGTCAGCACTGAAAGAAGAAAATGAAATGATACTAGTAAAACTAGCTGAACTGAAAGAGGATAATAAAATTACACTAAAAAGGATAGAAAATCAGAAACAGGAGATTAACATAGACAGAGAAGCAACAGAAAAGGCAAGTGGCAAACAAAAGCAAAAAGCTAAATGGAAATAATGGGTAACAAAAACCATCAAGCTCATAGAGAGAGTTTTGATAGAGGAAAGAAAAGAAGAATCGTCACAAACGCAAGTATTGAAGAAAGTCTTTAATTACATTAAAGAATCACCAAGAAGAGTAGGCCTTATGCCTCAAGCAACTGATAGGGCCAATAAAAACTAAGAGCAAACTACTAGTTCTAACACAAAACAAAAGGGATACTAGTTAATGTAAACAATGGGTAAGAACGGATTTAGAATTGTTCAGTGGAATTGTAGGGGCATCAAAAAGAATTTTGCACCCCTACTAGCAGAGACAGTAGGAACTAACACTATATATGCTCTTCAAGAGACACATTTAAACCCAAATAGTAGATATAGTGGTAAGGGCTTTAAGATACTTAGGCACGATAGGAAAGAAGGTAGAGGAGGGGGTGTTGCAGTCTTAGTTAACGAAACATTTACAATTATAGTCTGGGAAGTATTTGATACAACCAACATAGAAGGTATTCAGGTTACTATAGCAGCTGAACCAAACAATCTAACAATCTTAAATGTCTACGCTAAAGATGGCACAATTAAAGATGAAGAAATACTAGCCAAAAGCACCAGACTAGGTCCCAAAACAATCATAGTAGGTGATTTTAATTCCCATCATTATGCTTGGGGTGGACAAAATGCAGACAATGCAGGAAAGCGCCTACTTGACTTTATAGAAAACAATGACCTGCTAATACTAAATTATGGAACTGCAACTAGAATTAATCCACAAGCTAACAGGGCAGCCTCAGCAATAGACATAAGTATAGCAACTAACAACCAAGGGAATGTAAATTGGGAAGTGTTACAAGACACAAACTCAGATCATCTGCCCATTGTAATAACCATGCATGAAAACTTCATTCCAAACCCAGAACTAGAGAAACCGACTCAACTATAAAAAAGCAAACTGGGAAGCCTTCCAATCAGACTTGGAGGTGATGGAATATAAAGACATGGAAACAGATGATACTGACTTGTGAGCAGAAACACTGACCAATGAAATTCTGAAAATAGCAATAAAATATATACCAAATAAAAATATGCCACAGCATCTAAAACCAATAAATAACATTAATAAGAAAAGAAAAACTCAGTGGAATAAAGAACCAGTTGCCTGGTGGAATTAAAGCTGTGCAGAAATTCATGAGAGAAGAAAAAGAGCCTTACAAAAATATAGAAATAACAGAATAGAAGAAAACTATGATGTGTATAAACAGATTAGGAATGAATCTAATAATACTTAAAGCCGAAGAAACTAACTGGAAGGAGTTTTGTCAGTCACTTAAACCTAGCACCCAAATTAAAGAAGTATGGAAAAAGCTTAAGGCAATCAAAGGGAACAATAAGAAAACAATAATGCCAACAATCAAACTACCAAATAGAGCAGAAATAGATAAAGAAAAAGCTAATGCCCTTGCTGAGTGTTTCTATAAAGTCAGTGCAAAAAGTAGTCTTAGACAGGAAGAAAATGAGAGAAGAGAAAGACTTAGGATACAGTTTTCAAAAGAACTTCCAGACCAGATAAATGAAACAAACTATTTAGATGCTGATATAACAGAGGAAGAAGTAACTGGTGCAATAAATGAGAAATCTAATACTGCCTCAGAGCAAGGTATACTTAGTTATGAAATCCTTAAGAAAGAACTCAAATAAACTATAAACAAAATAACTTCCCTTTATAACAAAATCTGGAGCTTAGGAAAGATACTAAAAGCATGGAAAGTAGCTATGATAGTACCCATTCTAAAACCCAATATGGATGCCCATGATGTAAGTTCATATAGGCCTATCTCCTTAACATCACAACTAGGTAAACTACTGGAAACTGTTGTTAACAAAAGAGTTGAATTCTACCTGGAAAAAAAATCAGTTATATAGCCCAAACCAGTCAGGGTTTAGAGCAGACAGAAGTACAGTAGACAAGCTTGTAAGATTAGAACATGATGTAAAGCTAGGGTTCAAGAGGAAAGAGAAAACAGTGGCAGTCTTTCTAGATGTAGCCAGTGCATATGATGACTGCTGGAGAGATGGAGCGCTCTACAAAATGAAAAAGATTGGCATTACTGGTAAAACCTATAGGTATCTGGAAAACTTTTTACAGGACAGGTATTTTGCTGTACAGGTGAACAATGATAGGTCAGAAATATATGAACAACAGAATGGGATTCCTCAGGGATCAGTGATTTCACCTTCAATTTTCAATATAGCTGTAAATGATTTAGCAGATTAATTTAACGACATTAATAATGCTGTATCACAATTTCCAGATGACTGTGCCATTTGGCGAGCTGGAAAAAATTTGGACTATGTTTACCAAAAACTTCAAAAACAAATAGACAAAGTTTCAGAGTGGATGAAAAGCTGGAGTATCCAAATTAATGTAAACAAAACAGTAGGTATGATATTCAGCAAAGGAAATTTAAAAAAAAAATAAAATCAATATAGCCATTAAAGGACAGAAAATAAGTACCTCCCCAACAACACAATTTCTGGGCATAACTTTAGATAAACAACTAAACTGGAATAAACATATAGACAATTTAGTGGCAAGCTGTAGGGGACCCCTAAATATACTAAGGATTGTAAAAGGTAATGAATGGGGGGGGGGGCGCCAGCAATAAAATAATGCTTGTGTTCTACAAGTCTTTCATCAGGTAGAAACTGGATTATGCCAGCATAGTCTATGACTCAGCTGCAGCTTCTAACAAAGCAAAACTAGACAAAATTCAAAATGCAGTCATGAGAACCATTACAGGTGCATTTATATCGACACCAGTAGAAGCACTAGAAGTAGCTCTTGGCATACCACCCCTTGGTCTAAGACGGAAAGAACTAAGATTAAATTATTGGAGTATAGTAGCACACGAAGTGATGCACCCAGCACATAAAGCATTTGTCAAAAACCAACCAAGTGTATGGGACGTCCCCCTAAATAAAGATAGATATCCAACAGGTTGGAAAACTATAGAAGATCTAACGCAGTTCAAAGAAATGTCAAACACAATTGAAAATAGTAATAAATATAGAAGCAAAATACCACCCTGGGAATTAAAAACACAAATCATAAACTACTCACTTACTGAAAAGATCAAAGATAAGGAAGCCAAAATGATAAGTAGAAAGTTCATAGATCAACTAACAAAACAAAGTCTGGCCGTCTACATTGATGGATCCAAGAGTGATAGTCGTCAACTAGGTGCAAGGGTTGTAATACCACAGTGGGGAATTAAAAAGAGCTACAGTGTAACTGAAGGGGCTTCGATTTTTACCGCAGAGAGGGTAGCAATTCTAAAAAATTTAGAAATAATCGAAGATAACCCACCAGAAGCTGTTACGATATTTATAGACTCACTATCATCACTGCAAGCATAGAACACCCAGGCAAATGTAGCCGGCCAGACATAAAGAAAGAAATTCTAGCAATTAATACATCACTAGGGAACAGAGGACGAAATGTGAGGCTTGTGTGGGTTCCAGCACACATAGGTATAGCTGGTAACGAGTTGGCAGACCAGAACGCCAAGAATGGAAGAATGAGTAAAAACAATATAAGAGCAGGACTGGGAAGGTCGGAGATCAAGAGCCAAGTGAAGCTAACTATAAACGAGGAATGGAAGACAACATGGAAGAACATGGTAGAAAAGGCAGACACGTGTTCAAACTGCTGAAAGAACCAACAAGGACGGGCCAGGTCAGAGAAGAATTAAAGATACCATCGAACAGAAAACTGTGGCGTCTCCGTCTCGATGCAGCATACTTTATGATAGAGGAACCTCACTGCCAAGAATGTCAGGAAGAGAATGACATAGACCACTACCTGATCCACTGTAAAAAGTACGAACAATAAGGGCTAGAATTAAAAACTTACTATAGAAGTCACAATATAGGCATGACAGGTGATAAGGTTTTAAGTATAGATGCCCCAGGAGATGCCCAATCAGTACTTAAAAGATATATACATAAAACAATGGAATACATATAAGGTTAGTACTTCAGAAAAGACATCCAACCAAATAGAAATTAAGCAACAAAAACTAACAAATCATTAAAAAAATAAAACCAGAAAAATTAACAAACCCATTAACTACTCACATGACAAGGAAAGGCAAAGAGATTTTAAAATAAAAACACTAATACAAATTAAAACCAAGTGCAAAGGACATTAGTTATCCATATACAATACAAAAAACTGAAAATAAAATGACAAATACTAATATAAATTAAAACCAGCAACTGCAAAAGACAATAGTTTTTTAAAGTTAATACAAAATTAGTAAATAAAATGACACTAAATACCCTAATTATAACCAATTTTCAGGTTGAACAGGGTAGACCAAGATGGAACGAAAAGAGGCAATAATGGTCAGCTGTTAAGTGCCCGCTCTCCACCCATCACCTTTTCAAAACAACAACAACAACATTCAAATAAGCAGTTAATATTAAGTATAAGGGGTCTATTTAACTATTGCTATAAATATTTGCATAATTTAGGAATTGTAGTGAAGAAAAATAAAACCCAAAGATTATTAATAATAATATTCAGCCACCAAAATATAATTTAAGTAAAACAAATATATTAAAGGTACCTGGACAAACTCAAACTAGTCAGGGACAATGCCACCGTTAACCAGGAAACAGTCCGGGGAAGGAAAAGCGTGGGTCAAGACTCCTGAAAAGGACAAAACACCAAACCTGAAAAAACAGCACCACGAACACTGAAATCAGAGACACAGAAATAAAGGACAGGATAGAGACAATAATGGAAAAACTGGAAGGAGCCTCAGAAGTAAAAACAACGAAAAGCACAATCAATAAATGCAAAAACTGAGGAACCAGGACGGCTAAAAAGAAAGATGGCACCCAGGGAAGATGACAATCAGGACAACCAAAAAAACACAACCAAAAGAAGTCATGAAACCAGAGGAGAAAACAAAGAAGACTCCAACCGAAAGACCCCCCCCCCCCCCAAAAAAAAAAAAAAAAAGTTAAAATTACACAAATAGCGGGAACGGAAGCCACGCTTCGATCTCTCCCGGACGACAAAATCCTGGTGATCCTGGTAAAAGTAATTGACAAAAAAGCCATTGCCAAAATACAAAAACAAAACAGTGGAATAATGCTAAAACTAAATTTAACAGAAAAAAAAATTTACTACAAGAACTGCAGGACAAACCAAAAATGATCCAACTGGCCCACAACACCAAAATACAAATAGATATTTCAAAAGAAACCAGAAAATGTGTTGTTAAAGGTATAAACCCAACCCTGTCAGGTGAGGAAGTTTTAAAAAACCTGTCCAAGCAAAACCCAGATTTAAAGCTGGTACACGTTGAACGAATAAGAGTGAAAGGGAGTATAGTAACCCCAGTGATAGTAATAACGACAGAAGGGAGGGAACCCCCAAGACAGTACTATACTACTGGACAAAAGTTAAGGGCCGCCATTCAGTTTAGACAAGGTTTATATAATTGATTGGCAAACTGTAAAGACAAGTGAAAATGTCATTAAAACTAAGCACAGAGGAATGTGGATATATTTATGTGTGCACTAGGTTAATTTTTTTTAAATGTCCAAAAACTGGGTCACTTTAACCCGTACGTGAAAATTGCCATTGTTGCTGCAAATACTCGTGGTTTTTGCAACACGCCCCACTAGTTCAAAAGGTGAAAAAGTGAGTTGATATTGAATGCACGTGAAAAATGATCATCGGTAAAGAGTGTTCATCGTTGGTATGCAATAAATCAGTATGACAAGTGGTCGAAATGATCTCTGCATTAGCCATGCCACCAAGGAGACGTCTTAGCACTGTAGACCGTGGTCGAGCCATGTCATGGATTCAGGATGGTCAATCTGTTCGTCATGTTGCAAGACGTTTAGCAGTGTCCCACTCTACCATTCAGAGACTTCTTGAAAGATTTCAAGCTACCGGACATTTGGAAAATAGACACTGCTCAGGAAGAATTATAAAAACCATGTCTATACTGAATGGCGGCCCTTAACTTTTGTCCAGTAGTATATTTGGGAAAGCACAAAAAAAAACACAGAAGCCTTCATTCCCCCAGTTTTGCAGTGCTCCAACTGCATGAAGTTATCCATGGTCGACACAGTTGCAGGGGGAAGGCAGTATGTAGGTTTTGTGACGGTTCGCACCCTTTTACCCAGTACGAAAAGGCTAAGTCAGATACTGACTATAAAAAGAATAATGCAAACAGAAATGCATTAACTGCAAAGGGAACCACAGCGCCAGGTTCCAGGGCTGCCCAGTTTATCAGCAGATAAAAAAAAAGCACTGAAGGAATCTATAACAACCAAAACCCCTTTCAAAATGGTCATTAAAGAATTAAAGGAAAACAATACTAATACGAGCACTAAAGTAATAACAGAATTTAAGAGTGTGCAAGAGGAAGTCAAAACGATTAAATCACAGTTGGCAAAAGAAAGTAAGAACCAGTTAGAAAGTAATAAAACAGTACCAAAAAACCAGTCGGATGTTTCAACTGTATATGTATATAAGCATTACCTCGTCATCTACACAAGCACACACATGTTTCAGAAAGCACTCAGTATAAGCATGTTCAGTTCGTAGCCATGTTTATTTACAGAATATCGTACATGTGAAGATTCGCATATTATTACAATGTGTGGTTCGTATTATTAATGTATCATATTATATTACATCCCCTTTTTTTTGAAAAAAAAAATGTGTGCAAACATTTCCAACAAAATGTTTCATGTGAGAAAGGATAAGTATGTGTAATGCTCAGTGTGAGTATATATATGTCACTGTCTGTATCGGCTGGGAGGTGTCACTGTACGGCCAGAACGAGTGGTGTAAAGTGCTGGTGGTTCTGCGGAAGTCCCTGGTTTAGCTTGAGTTGGTTGTGATTTCGGCCTTGGCGCTTGTTGGTTTTGTGGGGCACCAAGGTCTGGAGTTACTGCATTGTCTGTTGAAAGCATGGGAATTCTCTGTTCTGTTGTATTCTGTGGGATTTCTCTTATGTCCACTCTGTTTCGCCTCAGGAGGTTGCTGCTGCTGTCTGGTCTTAAAGTATAGCTCCTGGGTTCAGGGTTTCTGGAAATGATTGTTGCTTTTGACCATGTGTGCCATGAAAACTACACCAATAACAGAGATGCAGAAGGTTGCTGGATTACAGACATTGTCCCATAGAAGAGACACAAAAACCATGATCCAGATGGAAAAGTACAACAGTATGCCAATGCACCCAATGAAGGCAAGACTAGATGATCTGGCATTGGGACGTCTAAAGCGTCGCAGCTTTGTGCATCGGGGGAAAAGACTTATAAGACAGCATCAAGAAGACCTATCCATGAAGACAACACCACTGAAGCCCACCCTATACCCTGTACCATGGGAGCAGGCCAGCAGTGCCCTCCAAATTAATACATCAGTCAGTGGTCTCACAAGTGGATGTGAGTATAATGATCTGCAAAAACGAACTGCTACATTGAGTATGATCCAAGAAAGCTATCCCGATCAATCATGGATACATGCCTATACAGATGGATCAGCAACAAATGCTGTTAGGAATGGAGGTGCCGGTATCTTTATCTCATATCCTGACAACCACTATGAGACTAGGCACATTCCCACTGGTAAATTCTGTTCCAACTATACAGCCGAGGTTCAAGCTCTAGAGCAAGCTGCAAATATGATTTATAACACCAACTCTGACTGCCACCAGGTAGTCATCCTCACAGATGCACTGTCTGTCCTGCAAGCTCTCAAGGGTGGTAAACTCCCGCATCTGAGAAATGAACTAAACAAGGTAGCTGCCAAAAAGAGAACCATACTTCAGTGGGTACCATCTCATTGTGGTGTACCCAGAAATGAAAAGGCAGATAAACTTGCAAAAAAGGGAGGAGAATGTGAACAAGAAGATAATGAAGTCACATACTTAGAGAAAAAGAGAGCTATCCAGACTATCAGAAGAGAACAGAACCAACCCAAAGACGACTATCACACTCTCGACCGGCAGGGACAGATAACTATTTTTCGCCTCAGGACAGGGCATAACAAACTGAATAAACACATGCACAAGCTACGATTGTCTGCTTCACCACTGTGCACATGTGGATTAAACGAACAAACTGCTGAGCATGTTCTACAGGACTGTCCTCTGTATGACCAGTTAAGAAAGATATACTGGCCGAATGACTCAACACTAAACTCAAAGCTATATGGAGTTAAAGAGGAACTTCAAACAACAGTCGAATTCATCATGAGAACTCGTCTGACGGTGTAATCATCAAAGATGCGATCGCAAGAAGAAGAAGAAGAAGAAGACCATGTGTCATTGTTGTGGTTGTAGGTAGTCACATGCTGACCAGGATATAATGGTGGTAAGTCTTTAGCACATTTGTCATAGTTGGATTTCTGAACTTGCTGACGATGCTGAAATTGATCATATGTGCTGTCTCTATGTTGTGGACGGAAGTGGACCTTAGATGGTAGAAGGTCTTTAATTCTTCTATCAAACATAAGTTCTGCTGGACTGTCGATCTTACTGTCTACCGGTGTTGTTCTCCATCTCAAGAGTGCTAGGTGTACATCCTCTGTTCTTGTTTTCTTCATGATTGACTTGATAGTTTGTATCTGTCTCTCAATGAAACCATTAGATTTAGGGTATCTAGGTGATGATGTTGTGTGTTTGATCTTCCAGTCCTTAGTGAAGTTTCTGTATGCTTGACCTGAGAAATGTGGACCGTTGTCTGATCTAATTTCATCTGGGATGCCAAACATGCTGCAATACTTCTTTGTAATGTCTGCAATAACAGCTGATGGTGAGGGTTGTGGAAGTTTCTCAATGATGGGAAAATTTGCTGTAGTAATCAGCAATAATAAGATAGTCATTATTGTCGATTGAGAAAATATCAGCTCCTATAATGCTCCAAGGGCTCAATGGTATGTCTGATGGTATGAGAGGTTCTCTGCACTGCCTATTTGCATGTTCTTGGCAAATTGAACAGTTTTTACATAGTGTTTCTATGTCCTTGTTTATCTGTGGCCAGTAAACATCTTTCTTTGCTCTCAGTTGTGTCTTCACAATACCAAGGTGACTATTATGGAGCTGTATAAGGATGATATCGCGTTGTGTTTCTGGTACAACAATGCGATCTCCTTTAAGGATCAAACCATCTTCGATGCTTAACTCGTCCCTCATAGAGTAGTATGGACGGATGTGTGTTGGAACTTCCCTGATAGAGCTTGGCCATTCATGGTATATCAGTTTTTTTGAGAGAGTTAAGGATAGGATCTCTCATTGTGTCTTCTCTGATGTGTTCAAGCCGATTACCGCTAAACTTGACAAAATCAACTTTGATGTTTGGGGTAAGATCTGCTGTCTTGTTGGGGTTTGGTAGTTTGCTGAGAGCATCTGCAAGACCTATATCCTCTTTAATGTTGTTAATAGTTACCACACTCAGCTTTTCGCACATTGGTAAACCCAAAATTGCAGGTCCTTCAACATCTACCAAGTAAAATGTTGACGATGTCCATTCAGAGTCTCTGTATAAACATTCAAGTGTTACTGCTCCGAAACAGTCTATACTTGTTCCATTGTAAGCTCTTAGCTTTGTCCTGCCACTCCTACTTTTTACATCCCTTGTGGGAAATCCTTGCTCATCCACCTTGTCAGGCATGATCTGTCTGAATATTCTTAAGGGTAGAGTGTTACCTTGGGCACCTGTGTCTATCTTGAACCGAATATATCTTTCTTTGTGCCTTTTAATTCCTGGTATTCGGAATTGTACCTTGCAGAAAGCCTGCGTTCTCTTTGGTTCATTACTGAAAGTTAGTATCTTCACAGTATCAAAAATGGAAGGATCACTTTCTTCACTGGAGTCAAGGTCCTCAGTCATCATAGAGTGTGTTTGTTTTGACGACTTTCTGCTGTGAAGTTTGTGTTGAGCACTGTCTTGTTTCCTCTTGAAACATAATTTTATCCAGTGGCCCCTCTTTCTGCAGTAATGACATGTAGAGTCTTTAGCTGGACAGTGGTTTTGTATGTGGTTTAGGCCACAACACTTACACATAGCACCTCTGCTTGTGTTGTGTTTTTCTTGTTGTTTCGAACCAATTGCTTTGTTGTGTCTAGGTTTATAGCTTTTCACTGCATCCACCTGGGCTGCTAATGTACCTTGCTGAATTTGTTTAATGTTTAGTGCTTGTGCCTCGTGTTTCCTGCCTTCATCCAGAAGTTGTTGTAAAGTTAGCGTATCACTCTGGCTCAGTAGCCATTTCTGGAACTCTGGCATTGGTGTGCTAAGAAGAATCTGTTCAATAATTCGCTCTTTTTCTTCTTCGTTGCTAAATTTACATACTCTTGTTTTCTCCTTAATGCGAGTGAAGAAATCATCTAGGCTTTCACCACGTTTCTGTCGCAGGTGGTGAAGCTCTAATCTTGCCGCTCTAAAGTTTGTGTGTGCTTTATGATCAGACGCTTTTCAAATTCGTCCAATATGGCTACGGGGTCGGTTGCCGACTCAACCGGCATGGCGGTAGCAAAACTGTTGTAGATTTTCAAACCTTCATCGTCCAATGCTTCTAGGATATATGGAGTTAGGGTTTGTCCTTCCAGACCAGTGGTCTTGGAATATAGATCTATGCGTTGACGCCATAACAAGAAAGCTTCACTCTTATCATCTTGACCGGCAAATCTCATTTGCGGTGCGCTGCGGTAATGTTTAGCTGCCATTGTTGACCTCGATGACGAAAATTAGCCGAATACTGTACTCACGTGTTATCGTGTAGCTGTTTTGCGTCAGTCCGGTATCGACCGCTGCCACCATGTAATGTTATGATGTATGTATATAAGCATTACCTCGTCATCTACACAAGCACACACATGTTTCAGAAAGCACTCAGTATAAGCATGTTCAGTTCGTAGCCATGTTTATTTACAGAATATCGTACATGTGAAGATTCGCATATTATTACAATGTGTGGTTCGTATTATTAATGTATCATATTATATTACATCAACTACATCCTCGGAAGATACGAATGCACTGAAAAGTGCAGAGGCAATGCTTCAAGAAATGAAAGCCATTCAACACCAGATTGCCAAGGATGTAGTTAAATTGTCAGCACTGAAAGAAGAAAATGAAATGATACTAGTAAAACTAGCTGAACTGAAAGAGGATAATGAAATTACACTAAAAAGGATAGAAAATCAGAAACAGGAGATTAACATAGACAGAGAAGCAACAGAAAAGGCAAGTGGCAAACAAAAGCAAAAAGCTAAATGGAAATAATGGGTAACAAAAACCATCAAGCTCATAGAGAGAGTTTTGATAGAGGAAAGAAAAGAAGAATCGTCACAAACGCAAGTATTGAAGAAAGTCTTTAATTACATTAAAGAATCACCAAGAAGAGTAGGCCTTATGCCTCAAGCAACTGATAGGGCCAATAAAAAACTAAGAGCAAACTACTAGTTCTAACACAAAACAAAAGGGATACTAGTTAATGTAAACAATGGGTAAGAACGGATTTAGAATTGTTCAGTGGAATTGTAGGGGCATCAAAAAGAATTTTGCACCCCTACTAGCAGAGACAGTAGGAACTAACACTATATATGCTCTTTAAGAGACACATTTAAACCCAAATAGTAGATATAGTGGTAAGGGCTTTAAGATACTTAGGCACGATAGGAAAGAAGGTAGAGGAGGGGGTGTTGCAGTCTTAGTTAACGAAACATTTACAATTATAGTCTGGGAAGTATTTGATACAACCAACATAGAAGGTATTCAGGTTACTATAGCAGCTGAACCAAACAATCTAACAATCTTAAATGTCTACGCTAAAGATGGCACAATTAAAGATGAAGAAATACTAGCCATAAGCACCAGACTAGGCCCCAAAACAGTCATAGTAGGTGATTTTAATTCCCATCATTATGCTTGGGGTGGACAAAATGCAGACAATGCAGGAAAGCGCCTTCTTGACTTTATAGAAAACAGTGACCTGCTAATACTAAATTATGGAACTGCAACTAGAATTAATCCACAAGCTAACAGGGCAGCCTCAGCAATAGACATAAGTATAGCAACTAACAACCAAGGGAATGTAAATTGGGAAGTGTTACAAGACACAAACTCAGATCATCTGCCCATTGTAATAACCATGCATGAAAACTTCATTCCAAACCCAGAACTAGAGAAACCGACTCAACTGTAAAAAAGCAAACTGGGAAGCCTTCCAATCAGACCTGGAGGTGATGGAATATAAAGACATGGAAACAGATGATACTGACTTGTGAGCAGAAACACTGACCAATGAAATTCTGAAAATAGCAATAAAATATATACCCAAAAAAAAATATGTCACAGCATCTAAAACCAATAAATAACATTAATAAGAAAAGAAAAACTCAGTAGAATAAAGAACCAGTTGCCTGGTGGAATTAAAGCTGTGCAGAAATTCATGAGAGAAGAAAAAGGGACTTACAAAAATATAGAAATAACAGAACAGAAGAAAACTATGATGTGTATAAACAGATAAGGAATGAATCTAATAATATTTAAAGCCGAAGAAACTAACTGGAAGGAGTTGTGTCAGTCACTTAAACCTAGCACCCAAATTAAAGAAGTATGGAAAAAGCTTAAGGCAATCAAAGGGAACAATAAGAAAACAATAATGCCAACAATCAAACTACCAAATAGAGCAGAAATAGATAAAGAAAAAGCTAATGCCCTTGCTGAGTGTTTCTATAAAGTCAGTGCAAAAAGTAGTCTTAGACAGGAAGAAAATGAGAGAAGAGAAAGACCGAATTAGGATACAGTTTTCAAAAGAACTTCCAGACCAGATAAATGAAACAAACTATTTAGATGCTGATATAACAGAGGAAGAAGTAACTAGTGCAATAAATGAGAAATCTAATACTGCCTCAGAGCAAGGTATACTTAGTTATGAAATCCTTAAGAAAGAACCCAAATAAACTATAAACAAAATAACTTCCCTTTATAACAAAATCTGGAGCTTAGGAAAGATACCAAAAGCATGGAAAGTAGCTATGATAGGTTCCAAAGGTTGTTATTGCCGGGAGTTGTAGTGAGGATAAGCTCTCACTGCAGATAAAATACTTCTATGGCACGCGCCTCAAACAGCCTCTGACAACCAAGTCCAGCTCCCGGCCTTCATGTGTGGCTCAATTTGAGCCCGGCGGAACTGTTTCCACTGACGGGAGAAGGAGCAAAGGCGAGCGACTGGCGCCTTAAAACCAGCAGCTTCGGGCAGATAGGGCTCGTGATCCTTGGTTGGTAGCTTATCTAAGAGAAGGAACTCTGAATTCAAACCACCGCTGCCTTGCGGGAATATCCATTTATGGAATTGGCTTCGGGAGTAAACCCTGAGGATAAATCCGGAGTCGGAGTCCCTAAGGCAGTCTAATGTCGATTCGACATTATTCTGGCAACTCCTGCGACATGGCTGGTACCAAACTGTATCGGCTACTGCCGTTCCTTTGGATCTACCGGCTGTGTGGAGAGGGGGAACATGCTGCATGGGCAACAGCTTGATCTCCATATAACTGTGCCCAAGCTCGCGCCCTGGAGAGGACACTCCAGCTTCACCCTATAGGTGTCGGCAAAACACGGGAAGTAGTAGTTACCGGTTATAAGCATTTTGCCCAATTGGCGTAGGGCATGGCGCCAGGGGCTACTTCCGACAGTGGGAGAAGTTCCAGGATCTCACTGGACAGCTACCGCCCGCTTCAAGCTGGGCAGTCCCCCAGTCAATAAGGTGTTGTCCCGCCACTGTCTGCTTTCCCCATTGGGTGCATGGGGATTAGGGTCAAACCCGAACTGTGGACAGAAAATTTTGCACCAAGCAATTATCGAAAAAATAGAAATAAGCAAACTCTCAGATTGGGATGCTGGAACGTCCGGACTATGTTGACTGGACTATCCGAAAACCTACAGGATGTAAACGATGTAAGGAAGACAGCCATAATTAATGATGAGCTTAAACGACTTCAGGTGGATATAGCTGCACTTCAGGAAACGCGCCTGGCGGGCTCTGGAACGGTGAGCGAGAAGGACTACACATTTTATTGGCAAGGGAAAGATCTTAATAAAGCTAGAGAACACGGAGTAGGTTTTGCGGTCAAAAAATCGCTAACTAAAATGATTGAACCAGGCGAGAATGGATCAGAACGCCTGTTAACGCTCCGCCTGCAAACTAGCACAGGTCCCATCACCCTTGTCAGTGTGTATGCTCCTACTCTGTACTCTGCCTCAGAAGCTAAAGATGAGTTCCACGAGAATCTAACAGCAATTATCAAAAGCATACCTAGGCAAGAACAGCTTGTTCTCCTTGGTGACTTTAACGCTAGAGTGGGTGCCGATAATGTTTCATGGCCTTCATGTCTGGGCAGGTTTGGTATTGGCAAGATGAATGAAAATGGACAACGGCTCTTAGAGTTGTGCGTCCACCATGACCTCTGCGTGACCAACACCTACTTTCAGACAAAACCCCAGCATAAGGTGTCATGGAGACACCCACGATCCAAGCACTGGCACCAACTTGACCTGATTCTCGTCAGAAGGCCACTCCTCAGGTCTGTGCTCTCCACGCGCTCGTACCATAGTGCAGACTGTGATACAGATCACTCCTTGGTTTGCTGCAAAATCAGAGCACAACCAAGAAAACTCTATCGTGTCAGACATGAAGGGAAACCACGCATTGATACCAGCAAGATGTCAGACCCTTTCATGATCGCTCAATTCACTGCGACCTTCGAGAAAGTGCTCAGTAGCCCTCAGCATGGTGATACTATTACAGAGAACTGGGAGCATCTACGGAACACCATTCAAAGTACTGCACTTGCCACCTTTGGTAAGAAAACAGCCAAGTCAAATGACTGGTTTGATGCTTCATCAGATGTGATGGCACCTGTCATTGAAGCTAAGCGCAGTGCTATGAATGAATACAAACGTTCACCGAGTGCCAGAACCCTACAGATCCTGAGGGCTACGAGAAGCAAAGTTCAACAAACTGCTCGACGCTGTGCAAATGACTACTGGCTCCAGCTCAGTGAGAGCATCCAGATCGCAGCGCAAACAGGCAACATTAGACAAATGTATGACGGTATAAAGAAAGCACTTGGCCCCCATAAAAGTAAGACGGCACCGCTAAAAACCATCAGCGGAGAGAAGCTAACCGATAAGGGTAAGCAGATGGAGAGGTGGGTCGAGCACTACTCTGAGCTTTACGCTAGAGACAATACCGTTACGCCTGCAGCCCTTGATGGTGTCAACAGTCTGCCAACTATGGAGGAGCTGGATGCCGAACCAACATTAGAGGAACTCAGCAAGGCCATTGATAGCTTGGCCTCTGGCAAAGCACCAGGCAGTGATGGGATTCCTCCTGATTTAATCAAATGCTGTAAGAGCACGCTATTACATCCGCTGCATAGGATGCTGTGCCAGTGCTGGAAAGAGACAACTATTCCTCAAGACATGCGAGATGCCAAGATTGTAACACTGTATAAAAAAAAGGAGACAGAAGTGATTGCAATAACTACAGAGGCATCTCTCTTCTTAGTATTGTTGGTAAGGTTTTTGCCAAAGTCATCTTAATGCGACTACACAAGTTAGCTGAGCGCATATATCCAGTCACAGTGTGGATTCCGAGCTGGCAGATCAACAACAGACATGATCTTCTCTCTCCGCCAGCTTCAGGAAAAATCAAGAGAGCAGAAAAGACCATTATATATCGCCTTTATAGACCTCACAAAAGCATTCGACCTGGTTAGTAGGGATGGACTCTTTAAAATCCTCCTGAAAATAGGCTGCCCTTCTAAAATGCTGGAAATGATAAAGTCATTCCATGACGGCATGAAGGGAACAGTCCAATATGCTGGAAGCACGTCACAGCCCTTTGATATACGAAGTGGCGTTAAACAAGGCTGTGTTCTGGCTCCGACCCTCTTCGGAATCTTCTTTGCCTTACTCTTGAAACATGCATTCAGAGATGCAACTGAAGGAATATGCCTTCACACTAGGTCAGATGGCGGTCTGTTTAATCTTTCAAGGCTGAAGGCAAAAACAAAAATCAGAAGGGTCACTATAAGAGACTTGTTGTTCGCTGATGATGCTGCAATCGTCACTCAAAGCCAACAGGAGCTTCAGAGCTTGATGAATTGCTTCACTAAAGCATGCAAGGACTTTGGCCTCACAATAAGTCTAAAGAAAACGAATGTGCTGAGTCAGGATGTGGGTGCTGCACCAGTTATCACTATCGATAACTATGAATTGGCAGTGGTGCACCACTTCACATACCTAGGGTCTACCATCAATGACAAACTCTCACTGGATACAGAAATCGACAGCCGCATTGGCAAAGCTGCAGCTACCTTTGCCCGCCTCACATCGCGTGTTTGGGGAAACTCTAAACTCACAATGAAGACCAAAGCTGCGGCATATAATGCCCGCGTCACCAGCACACTCCTATATGGCAGCGAGACCTGGACGACCTATGCTAAGCAAGAAAGAAGGCTCAATACCTTCCATTTGCGGTGTCTACGCCGCATCCTCGGCATCTCGTGGAAAGATAAAGTGACAAATGTCGAGGTGTTGTCACGTGCTGGCCTTCAAAGTATGTATACGCTTCTTAGACAGCGCAGACTTCGCTGGCTTGGCCATGTTCGCCGCATGGATGATGGTCGCATCCCAAAAGATATCTTCTACGGACAATTAGCAGAGGGCAAGAGAACAGTTGGGCGACCACAGCTGAGGTTCAAAGATGTGTGCAAGAGAGATATGAGGGCACTGGACATGGATCCAGCAACATGGGAGGATAAAGCTGCCGATCGCACTAAGTGGCGATGCTATTTACGGCGCTACCTCAGATTGGGCGAAGAGAGGCTCACACAAGAAGCAGAGGTGAGGAGAAAACGTCGAAAGGAGCACCAGGAAAATAAGCAGCTGAGGGCTGTCACCTCAGGGGCGCATTCCCATAGTCAGTTATGACTGAAGGGGCTATTATTATTAGCTATGATAGTACCCATTCTAAAACTCAATAAGGAAGCCCATGATGTAAGTTCATATAGGCCTATCTCCTTAACATCACAACTAGGTAAACTACTGGAAACTGTTGTTAACAAAAGAGTAGAATTCTACCTGGAAAAAAAATCAGTTATATAGCCCAAACCAGTCAGGGTTTAGAGCAGATAGAAGTACAGTAGACAAGCTTGTAAGATTAGAACATGATGTAAAGCTAGGGTTCAAGAGAAAAGAGAAAACAGTAGCAGTCTTTCTAGATGTAGCCAGTGCATATGATGACTGCTGGAGAGATGGAGCGCTCTACAAAATGAAAAACATTGGCATTACTGGTAAAACCTATAGGTATCTGGAAAACTTTTTACAGGACAGGTATTTTGCTGTAAAGGTGAACAATGATAGGTCAGAAATATATGAAGAACAGAATGGGATTCCTCAGGGATCAGTGATTTCACCTTCAATTTTCACTATAGCTGTAAATGATTTAGCAGATTAATTTAACGACATTAAGAATGCTGTATCACAATTTGCAGATGACTGAGCCATTTGACGTTCTGGAAAAAATTTTTGACTATGTTTACCAAAAACTTCAAAAACAAATAGACAAAGTTTCAGAGTGGATGAAAAGCTGGGGTATCCAAATTAATGTAAACAAAACAGTAGGTATGATATTCAGCAAAGGAAATTAAAAAAAAAATAAATAAAATCAATGTAACCATTAAAGGACAGAAAATAAATACCTCCCCAACAACACGATTTCTGGGCATAACTTTAGATAAACAACTAAACTGGAATAAACATATAGACAATTTAGTAGAAAGCTGTAGGGGACCCCTAAATATACTAAGGATTGTAAAAGGTAATGAATGGGGGGGGGGGGCAGCAATAAAATAATGCTTATGTTCTACAAGTCTTTCATCAGGGGGAAACTGGATTATGCCAGCATAGTCTATGACTCAGCTGCAGCTTCTAACAAAGCAAAACTAGACAAAATTCAAAATACAGTCATAAGAACCATTACAGGTGCATTTATATCGACACCAGTAGAAGCACTAGAAGTAGCTCTTGGCATACCACCACTTTGTCTAAGACGGAAAGAAATAAGATTAAATTATTGGAGTTTAGTAGCACAAGAAGTGATGCACCCAGCACATAAAGCATTTGTCAAAAACCAACCAAGTGTATGGGACGTCCCTCTAAATAAAGATAGATATCCAACAGAGTGGAAAACTATAGAAGATCTAACGCAGTTCAAAGAAATGTCAAACACAATTGAAAATGGTAATAAATATAGAAGCAAAATACCACCCTGGGAATTAAAAACACCAATCATAGACTACTCACTTACTGAAAAGATCAAAGATAAGGAAGCCAAATTGATAAGTAGAAAATTCATAGATCAACTAACAAAACAAAGTATGGCCGTCTACATTGATGGATCCAAGAGTGATAGTCGTCAACTAGGTGCAGGAGTTGTAATACCACAGTGGGGAATTAAAAAGAGCTACAGTGTAACTGAAGGAGCTTCGATTTTTACCGCAGAGAGGGTAGCAATTCTAAAAAATTTTGAAATAATCGAAAATAACCCACCAGAAGCTGTTACGATATTTACAGACTCACTATCATCACTGCAAGCACTAGAACACCCAGGTAAATGTAGCCGCCCAGACATAAAAGAAGAAATTCTAGCAATTAATACATCACTAGGGAACAGAGGATGAAATGTGAGGCTAGTGTGGGTTCCATCACACATAAGTATAGCTGGTAACGAGTTGGCAGACCAAAACGCCAAGAATGGAAGAATAAGTAAAAACAATATAAGAGCAGGACTGGGAAGGTCAGAGATCAAGAGCCAAGTGAAGATAACTATAAACGAGGAATGGAAGACAACATGGAAGAACAGTAGAAAAGGTAGACACGCGTTCAAATTGCTGAAAGAACCATCAAGGACGTGCCATGTCAGAGAAGAATTGAAGATACCATCGAACAGAAAACTGTGGCGTCTCCGTCTCGGGGCAGCATACTTTATGATAGAGGAACCACACTGCCAAGAATGTCAGGAAGAGAATGACATAGACCACTACTTGATCCACTGTAAAAAGTATGAACAACAAAGTCTTGAATTAAAAGCTTACTATAGAAATCACAATATAGACATGACAGGTGATAAGGTTTTAAGTATAGATGCCCCAAGAGATGCCCAATCAATACTTAAAAGATATATTCATAAAACAAAGGAAAACATATAAGGTTAGTCCTTCAGAAAAGACATTCAACCAAATAGAAATTAAGCAACAAGAACTAACAAATCATTAAAAAGAACACACACAAAATTAAAAAAAGAACTTAACTTACTACTCATAGGACAAGGAAAGACAACGAGGTATTAAAAAAACGACTAAAAAAGAACAAATATTAATACAAATTTAAACCAAGTGTAAAGGACAAAAGTTATCAATAAAGAATACAAAAGAGAAAATAAAATGGACAAATACTAATTTAAATATAAATCGCTACTGCCAAAGACAATAGTTATTTAAATTGAATACAAAATTAGAAAATAAAATAACACTAAATACCCCAATTATAACCAATTTTCAGGTTGAACAGGGTAGTCCAAGATGGAACGAGAAGAGGCAATAACGGTCACCTGTTAAGTGCCCGCTCTTCATCCATCACTTCTTCAAAACAACAACAACAATCTCAGACCTAAGGGTCTTTCATATTTGGACATGTGCCCTAATATAACCGACTAGGTTGAACGGAACGTGCATCGCAAACGAGGCAAAACTTTATTTTTTTTTTAAAAACCGAAGTATATTTTGTATGTCGCCACTTTTCAGGTAGCAGATCAGCTATATGTGGTATTTTTATATGATATCATTTTCTCGTAAGGAGCATGTTCCAAATAGGAATTAGAATTGGCACGGCTAACAATATGCTAAGTAAATCTAGCACCTGTTGGTTGTCTGTGTAGATTTTTATTCGAAGAGTGTTATTCATTGTCAAGGACACACTCTTAACTTTGGAAAGAGTTTCATAACAACTGTGGACCTAGGGATGAATGACCTAGAAAGAGGAAACCTGCATTGGACAGGAACTTTATTTCTGTTGGTATCATGACTTCAACTCCGCCCACGCTCGTCCCAAGCCCGGCTGAAAAAGGAGGAGGGTGGCCTGCATGGAGGCCGTAAGGAGCAGACCCTCCACCATGCAAAGGCACAACAGGCTAATCACTTGTTTGCTTTAAATCAAGATTATGCGAAATGCAAGAGAGAAGACCGGACTGATTCTAAAGGCGATGAATCTGGAACGGACTACTGTTAAGTCATATTTTTATAATGGGAGTTAAGTGTTAAAGACTCATATGGACGGGTCGGATTTTTGTTACAGACGCTAGTAAGCACGCTTTTAGTGATGTGATGATTTTTTTTAGTTGGGGGCATTGTGCTCTGTAATTTTTGAACATGGCTCAATCTGAGTCTGTGTCAGTCTTTTTAAAAAATAAGATAAAGAAAGTTTTCGAATATTTTTAGTGTTAGTTTGGGGAAGAGACGGTTGAGCTGAACTGTAGTCTCACGCGGTTAGTTCGCGTATGGGTGATTTTTTACTGAGTTGTACTGGAGAGAGGAAAATCTCGAGACAGTGCGTTTCTGGCAGGGCTTCGGGAATGGTGACTTTCCATCTCGCTAGTGTGTTCCAGTGGGGGGTTTTTTTTTTTTGTAAAGGAGAATATTTGATAAGTACAGAATATATATATATATATTATCGAAGTGAAGATAGAGAGATATTTACGGGAATGTTTTTCTCCCAGTGTATTTGTCATACAAAGCCTTGGATTGCACAGGCTTATTGTTATACTGCATTTGTTGTTCAAAGCTTGGATTATGATGGATTATTGATGTACTGCGTTTGTTACTCAAGCCTTGGATTATGATGGCTTATTGTCGCACTGCATTTGTGTTCAAAGCCTTGGATTTACTATGCTGGCTTGTTTATGTATAGTACTGATTATTCAAAAACCTTGGAGTAGGTCAGCTCAAGTTATGTTATTATGAACCGTGATGTATGCAGTCCCTGTTAACGGATATTTGGATTTACTCACTCGATGCTGTATGTTTATGCTGTGAACTATTTATGTCATGATGTCTCGTCACTGTGTCGGTAATAAACTGTGTATAACGTTACCAGTCGTTCCAACATTTCCTGACTCTTACGTTTACTGTGGTGTGTGGTTCCAGTCGGTGTAGGTATGCCAGAACCCTTTTGGTGGAAGAGATGAGGAAAGCAAAACTAGAAATCCATGGCTGTTACGGAAACAAAGAAAAAAGGACAAGGCGTCATGGATCTCGATGGCAACACGATCCTCTACAGGGGTGTACCCACATCTGAAAGAGCTAAAGGGGGCGTGGGTTGCATTGTGGCCCAAAATCAAAAAGATAGTAGCAAGAGATGGAACTTTGTCTCGGAGCGCATTATGGTTGTAAAACTAAAAGAAGGAGAAACCATAGTCAACCTGGTCATAGTGTATGGGCCAAATGAGGATGAAAGAGCAGAGGTCAAAAAGGAATTCTTCGAGCTGCTTCAAATAACAGTGGATGACTGCCTAGATGAAATTATCATGCTCGGAGATTTCAATTCCAGAGTTGGAAATGACCATGCTAGATGTGGTGGAGTTATCGGAAGATATGGAGAAGATACTCTCAATGACAATGGAAAGCGACTCCTCAGATTCTGCAGTGAGCAGAATCTGATCATTACAAACACAAAGTTCCCCCATAAGCGCATACATGCATACACTAGATGTGAACCAACCAAGAATGAGAAGTCAGTGATCGACTATGCCATTGTTCGGAGAAGCTCATTCAAATATGTCCGAGATGCAAGAGTCTGGAGGGGGCCAGAGATTGGAAGTGATCACTACCTGCTAACAATCAAACGAACAACTGAAAGAGTTGCTCAGCCTAGGAACTGCCCAACATCACGCAAGAAACCAAGTAAACGAGCAGGAGAAATGAGCATTAGGACCTACAAGCTGAGAGAGCCAGAAATTAAGACCAGATATCAGGGGCTTATTGCTACAGCAGAGAGCAACACAGAAGAACGACCTGATGACTTGGAAACCCTCTGGAATAAATTCAAGGATATCATAAAGACAGCTGCTGCAGAAGCATGCGGTGAAGTCCGACTTGGGAACCAGAGAAAGAGGACACCTTGGTGGACAGAGGAAGTCAAAGAGAAAATAAGAGAGAAGAAAATGGCATGGAAACAATACTTAGGAGCTAAAAAACAACAAGGACAAATGGAAAAATATAGAGAATATGTGACACTCAGAACAGAAGCAAAGAACAAAGTGCTAGCAGCAAAACAGAAGTCCTGGGAAGAATTTGGAGAAAAGCTAGAAAAAGATGCACAAGAAAACCAGAAATTGTTCTATAAGACCCTAAAGAACATGAGGAAAGAAAAACAATGCCCTCTCAAATTTATAAAGGACAAGCAAGGCAAATTGCTTACTGCCCCGAAGGAAGTAATGGAAAGATGGAAAGAATATTTCTCAGAACTCCTGGATGGTGAGCATGGTGAAGCATCAGAAATGATAACCACTAGCACAGAAGAGGAAACCAATGATGGTGAAGATGACATAAAGATGGAAGAACTGAGGCAGCACTAGAGAAAATCAAGATGGGCAAAGCAGCAGGGCATGATGGTATAACACCAGAAATGGTTAAGTACATGGGAGCATCAGGCGACCTATTACTCTTAAGGGTCCTACAGGCAGCATGGTGCAACAAGACCATACCAAAGGATTGGGAGATTGCCATCATAACACCAATTTTCAAAAAGGGTGACAATCGACAATGTGGAAACCATAGAGGCATATCCCTTCTCAGTGTCCCTGGTAAAATCTACTCTAGAATCCTAGAGCAGAGACTCCGACGCCTAGCTGAGCCACAATTGGATGAGGTCCAGTGCGGATTCTGAGCAAACCGAAGTACTCAAGACCTAATCTTCACACTCAGACAGCTGAGTGAAAAGGCCCTTGAGTATAAGAGTGAGATCCATCTTTGTTTCATAGATCTGGAAAAGGCATTTGACAGGGTCCCCTGGAGCAAACTTTGGGACTGTTTGGCAAGGAAGAACATTCCAGCACCTCTGATTCATGCTATACAGAGCTTCTACAAGTCTTGCAGAAATTATGTGAGGACAGCAAACCATAAGTCAGAAGAGTTAGGGCAACATCATCAGCAAATGCCAGCTCTGAAATACATACCTGTCTCATCTTCCAGTACCCCGCGGAATACTTTCTTGTTCTCTCCTTACATGACTTGATAACATCGTCCATGAGGAGTATGAAAAGATAAGGTGACAGGATATCACCTTGTCTTACACCAGTGGTGGTCCTGAACTCTTTTGACTTATGGTTTGCTGTCCTCACATAATTTCTGCAAGACTTGTAGAAGCTCTGTATGGCATGAATCAGAGGTGCTGGAATGTTCTTCCTTGCCAAACAGTCCCAAAGTTTGCTCCAGGGGACCCTGTCAAATGCCATTTCCAGATCTATGAAACAAAGACGGATCTCACTCTTATACTCAAGGGCCTTGTCACTCAGCTGTCTGAGTGTGAAGATTAGGTCTTGAGTACTTCGGTTTGCTCAGAATCCGCACTGGACCTCATCCAATTGTGGCTCAGTTAGGCGTCGGAGTCTCTGCTCTAGGATTCTAGAGTGGATTTTACGAGGGACACTGAGAAGGGATATGCCTCTATGGTTTCCACATTGTCGATTGTCACCCTTTTTGAAAATTGGTGTTATGATGGTAATCTCCCAGTCCTTTGAAATAGTCTTGTTGCACCACGCTGCCTGTAGGACCCTTAAGAGTAATAGGTCGACTGATGCTCCCGTGTACTTAACCATTTCTGATGTGATACCATCATGCCCTGCTGCTTTGCCCATCTTGATTTTCTCCAGTACTGCCTTCAGTTCTTCCATCTTTATGTCATCTTCATCACCATTTGTTTCCTCTTCTGTGCTAGTGGTTATCATTTCTGATGCTTGACCTTGCTCACCATCAAGGAGTTCTGAGAAATATTCTTTCCATCTTTCCATTACTTCCTTCGGGGCAGTAAGCAATTTGCCTTGCTTGTCCTTTATAAATTTGAGAGGGCATTGTTTTTCCTTCCTTGTTCGTTAGGGTCTTATAGAACACTTTCCGGTTTTCTTGCGCATCTTTTTCTAGCTATTCTCCAAATTCTTCCCAGGACTTCTGTTTTGCTGATAGCACCTTGTTCTTTGCTTCTGTTCTGAGTATCACATATTCTCTATATTTCTCTATTTGTCTTGCTGTGTTTTTAGCGCTTAAGTATTGTTTCCATGCCATTTTCTTCTCTCTTATTTTCTCTTTGACTTCCTCTGTCCACCAAGGTGTCCTCTTTCTCTTGTTCCCAGGTCGGACTTCACCACATGCTTCTGCAGCAGCTGTCTTTATGATGTCCTTGAATTTAAGCCAAAAGGGTTTCCAAGTCGTCAGGTTGTTCTTCTGTGTTTCTCACCGCTGTAGCAATAAGCCCCTGATATCTGGTCTTAGTTTCTGGCTCTCTCAGCTTGTAGGTCATAATGCTCATTTCTTCCGTTCGTTTACTTGGTTTCTTGCGTGATGCTGGGCAGTTCCTAGGCTGAGCAACTCTTTCAGTTGTTCTTTTGATTGTAAGCAGGTAGTGATCACTTCCAATCTCTGGCCCTCTCCAGACTCTAGCATCCCAGACATATTTGAATGAGCTCCTCCTAACAATGGCATAGTCGATCACTGACTTCTATTTCTTTGTTGGTTCACACCTAGTGTATGCATGTATGCGCTTATGGGGGGAACTTTGTGTTGGTAATGATAAGATTCTGCTTACTGCAGAATCTAAGGAGTCGCTTTCCATTGTCATTGAGAGTATCTTCTCCATATCTTCCGATAACTCCACCCCATCTAGCATGGTCATTTCCAACTCTGGCATTGAAATCTCCGAGCATGATAATTTCATTTAGGCAGTCATCTACTGTCCTTTGAAGCAGCTCGAAGAATTCCTCCTTGACCTCTGCTCTTTCATCCTCATTTGGCCCATACACTATGACCAGGTTGACTATGGTTTCTCCTTTTAGTTTTACAACCATAATGCGCTCCGAGACAAAGTCCCATCTCTTGATACTATCTTTCTGGTTTTTGGCCACAATGCAACCCACGCCCCCTTTAGCTCTTTCAGATGTGGGTACACCACTGTAGAGCAGCGTGTCGCTATCGAGATCCATGACGCCTTGTCCCTTTTTGTTTGTTTCCGTAACAGCCATGATTTCTAGTTTTGCTTTCCTCATCTCTTCCACCAGCTCCTCTTCTTTCCCATTTATACTTCTTGTGTTCCAAGTTCCATAAGTCGTAGTCCGTAGTTGTTGCGGATACGTAAGCGGGGTAGGAGGAAACTGTTAATGTAATCGCCGATGAATGGCAATCAGCATAGGTCGGGCTTACGAATGGCCGACAGGTGTGTGAATATGTAGATGTCAACTACGCGAATGCAAAGGGTTCTGGCATACCTACACCGACTGGAACCACACACCACAGTAAACGTAAGAGTCAGGAAATGTTGGAACGACTGGTAACGTTATACACAGTTTATTACCGACACAGTGACGAGACATCATGACATAAATAGTTCACAGCATAAACATACAGCATCGAGTGAGTAAATCCAAATATCCGTTAACAGGGACTGCATACATCACGGTTCATAATAACATAACTTGAGCTGACCTACTCCAAGGTTTTGAATAATCAGTACTATACATAAACAAGCCAGCATAGTAAATCCAAGGCTTTGAACACAAATGCAGTGCGACAATAAGCCATCATAATCCAAGGCTTGAGTAACAAACGCAGTACATCAATAATCCATCATAATCCAAGCTTTGAACAACAAATGCAGTATAACAATAAGCCTGTGCAATCCAAGGCTTTGTATGACAAATACACTGGGAGAAAAACATTCCCGTAAATATCTCTCTATCTTCACTTCGATAATATATATATATATATTCTGTACTTATCAAATATTCTCCTTTACAAAAAAAAAAAACCCCCCACTGGAACACACTAGCGAGATGGAAAGTCACCATTCCCGAAGCCCTGCCAGAAACGCACTGTCTCGAGATTTTCCTCTCTCCAGTACAACTCAGTAAAAAATCACCCATACGCGAACTAACCGCGTGAGACTACAGTTCAGCTCAACCGTCTCTTCCCCAAACTAACACTAAAAATATTCGAAAACTTTCTTTATCTTATTTTTTAAAAAGACTGACACAGACTCAGATTGAGCCATGTTCAAAAATTACAGAGCACAATGCCCCCAACTAAAAAAAATCATCACAGTCCATATGAGTCTTTAACACTTAACTCCCATTATAAAAATATGACTTAACAGTAGTCCGTTCCAGATTCATCGCCTTTAGAATCAGTCCGGTCTTCTCTCTTGCATTTCGCATAATCTTGATTTAAAGCAAACAAGTGATTAGCCTGTTGTGCCTTTGCATGGTGGAGGGTCTGCTCCTTACGGCCTCCATGCAGGCCACCCTCCTCCTTTTTCAGCCGGGCTTGGGACGAGCGTGGGCGGAGTTGAAGTCATGATACCAACAGAAATAAAGTTCCTGTCCAATGCAGGTTTCCTCTTTCTAGGTCATTCATCCCTAGGTCCACAGTTGTTATGAAACTCTTTCCAAAGTTAAGAGTGTGTCCTTGACAATGAATAACACTCTTCGAATAAAAATCTACACAGACAACCAACAGGTGCTAGATTTACTTAGCATATTGTTAGCCGTGCCAATTCTAATTCCTATTTGGAACATGCTCCTTACGAGAAAATGATATCATATAAAAATACCACATATAGCTGATCTGCTACCTGAAAAGTGGCGACATACAAAATATACTTCGGTTTTTAAAAAAAAAATAAAGTTTTGCCTCGTTTGCGATGCACGTTCCGTTCAACCTAGTCGGTTATATTAGGGCACATGTCCAAATATGAAAGACCCTTAGGTCTGAGATTGTTGTTGTTGTTTTGAAGAAGTGATGGATGAAGAGCGGGCACTTAACAGGTGACCGTTATTGCCTCTTCTCGTTCCATCTTGGACTACCCTGTTCAACCTGAAAATTGGTTATAATTGGGGTATTTAGTGTTATTTTATTTTCTAATTTTGTATTCAATTTAAATAACTATTGTCTTTGGCAGTAGCGATTTATATTTAAATTAGTATTTGTCCATTTTATTTTCTCTTTTGTATTCTTTATTGATAACTTTTGTCCTTTACACTTGGTTTAAATTTGTATTAATATTTGTTCTTTTTTAGTCGTTTTTTTAATACCTCGTTGTCTTTCCTTGTCCTATGAGTAGTAAGTTAAGTTCTTTTTTTAATTTTGTGTGTGTTCTTTTTAATGATTTGTTAGTTCTTGTTGCTTAATTTCTATTTGGTTGAATGTCTTTTCTGAAGGACTAACCTTATATGTTTTCCTTTGTTTTATGAATATATCTTTTAAGTATTGATTGGGCATCTCTTGGGGCATCTATACTTAAAACCTTATCACCTGTCATGTCTATATTGTGATTTCTATAGTAAGCTTTTAATTCAAGACTTTGTTGTTCATACTTTTTACAGTGGATCAAGTAGTGGTCTATGTCATTCTCTTCCTGACATTCTTGGCAGTGTGGTTCCTCTATCATGAAGTATTGCTGCCCCGAGACGGAGGACGCCCACAGTTTTTCTGTTCGATGGTATCTTCAATTCTTCTCTGACCTGGCACGTCCTTGTTGGTTCTTTCAGCAGTTTGAACGCGTGTCTGCCTTTTCTACTTTTCTTCCATGTTGTCTTCCATTCCTCGTTTATAGTTAGCTTCACTTGGCTCTTGATCTCTGACCTTCCCAGTACTGCTCTTATATTGTTTTTACTTTTTCTTCCATTCTTGGCGATTTGGTCTGCCAACTCGTTACCAGCTATACCTATGTGTGCTGGAACCCACACTAGCCTCACACTACATCCTCTGTTCCCTAGTGATGTATTGATTGCTAGAATTTCTTCTTTTATTGTCTGGGCAGGCTACATTTACCTGGGTGTTCTAGTGCTTGCAGTGAATGATAGTGAGTCTGTAAATATCGTAACAGCTTCTGGTGGGTTATTTTCGATTATTTCAAAATTTTTTAGAATTGCTACCCTCTCATGCGGTAAAAAATCGAAGCTCCTTCAGTTACACTGTAGCTCTTTTTAATTCCCCACTGTGGTATTACAACTCCTGCACCTAGTTGACGACTATCACTCTTGGATCCATCAAGTGTAGACGGCCATAGACTTTGTTTTGTTAGTTGATCTATGAATTTTCTACTTATCAATTTGGCTTCCTTATCTTTGATCTCTTCAATAAGTGAGTAGTCCATGATTGATGTTGTTAGTTCCCAGGGTGGTACTTTGCTTCAATATTTATTACCATTTTCAATTGTGTTTGACATTTTCTTTGAACTGCGTTAGATCTTCTATAGTTTTCCACTCTGTTGGATATCTATCTTTATTTAGAGGGACGTCCCATACACTTGGTTGGTTTTTGACAAATGCTTTATGTGCTGGGTGCATCACTTCTTGTGCTACTAAACTCCAATAATTTAATCTTATTTCTTTCCGTCTTAGACAAAAGTGGTGGTATGCCAAGAGCTACTTCTAGTGCTTCTACTGGTGTCGATATAAATGCACCTGTAATGGTTCTTATGACTGTATTTTGAATTTTGTCTAGTTTTGCTTTGTTAGAAGCTGCAGCTGAGTCATAGACTATGCTGGCATAATCCAGTTTCCCCCTGATGAAAGACTTGTAGAACATAAGCATTATTTTATTGCTGACCCCCCCCCCCATCCCTTACCTTTTACAATCCTTAGTATATTTAGGGGTCCCCTCCCGCTTTCTCCTAAATTGTCTATATGTTTATTTTAATTTAGTTGTTTATCTATAGTTTTGCCCAGAAATCTTGTTGTTGGGGAGGTATTTATTTTCTGTCCTTTAATGGTTACATTGATTTTATTTATTTTTTTTTTAATTTCCTTTGCTGAATATCATACCTACTGTTTTGTTTACATTAATTTGGATACCCCAGCTTTTCATCCACTCTGAAACTTTGTCTATTTGTTTTTGAAGTTTTTGGTAAACATAGTCAAAAATTTTTTCCAGAACGTCAAATGGCTCAGTCATCTGCAAATTGTGATACAGCATTCTTAATGTCGTTAAATTAATCTGCTAAATCATTTACAGCTATAGTGAAAAATTGAAGGTGAAATCACTGATCCCTGAGGAATCCCATTCTGTTCTTCATATATTTCTGACCTATCATTGTTCACCGTTTACAGCAAAATACCTGTCCTGTAAAAAGTTTTCCAGATACCTATAGGTTTTACCAGTAATGCCAATGTTTTTTCATTTTGTAGAGCGCTCCATCTCTCCAGCAGTCATCTCATATGCACTGGCTACATCTAGAAAGACTGGCCTACTGTTTTCTCTTTTCTCTTGAACCCTAGCTTTACATCAATGTTTCTAATAGTTACAAGCTTGTCTACTGTACTTCTATCTGCTCTAAACCCTGACTGGTTTGGGCTATATAACTGATTTTTTTTCCAGGTATAATTCTACTCTTTTGTTAACAACAGTTTCCAGTAGTTTACCTAGTTTGTGATGTTAAGGAGATAGGCCTATATGAACTTCTTACATCATGGGCTTCCTTACTGGTTTTAGAATGGGTACTATCATAGCTAATAATAATAAGCCCCCTTCAGTCATAACTGACTATGGGAATGCGCCCCTGAGGTGACAGCCCTCCTCACCTCTGCTTCTTGTGTGAGCCTCTCTTCGCCCAATCTGAGGTGGCGCCGTAAATAGCATCGCCACTTAGTGCGATCGGCAGCTTTATCCTCCCATGTTGCTGGATCCATGTCCAGTGCCCTCATATCTCTCTTGCACACATCTTTGAACCTCAGCTGTGGTCGCCCAACTGTTCTCTTGCCATCTGCTAATTGTCCGTAGAGATATCTTTTGGGATGCGACCATCTTCCATGCGGCGAACATGGCCAAGCCAGCGAAGTCTGCGCTGTCTAAGAAGCGTATACATACTTTGAAGGCCAGCACGTGACAACACCTCGACATTTGTCACTTTATCTTTCCACGAGATGCCGAGGATGCGGCGTAGACACCTCAAATGGAAGGTATTGAGCCTTCTTTCTTGCTTAGCATAGGTCGTCCAGGTCTCGCTGCCATATAGGAGTGTGCTGGTGACGCGGGCATTATATGCCGCAGCTTTGGTCTTCATTGTGAGTTTAGAGTTTCCCCAAACACGCGATGTGAGGCGGGCAAAGGTAGCTGCAGCTTTGCCAATGCGGCTGTCGATTTCTGTATCCAGTGAGAGTTTGTCATTGATGGTAGACCCTAGGTATGTGAAGTGGTGCACCACTGCCAATTCATAGTTATCGATAGTGATAACTGGTGCAGCACCCACATCCTGACTCAGCACATTCGTTTTCTTTAGACTTATTGTGAGGCCAAAGTCCTTGCATGCTTTAGTGAAGCAATTCATCAAGCTCTGAAGCTCCTGTTGGCTTTGAGTGACGATTGCAGCATCATCAGCGAACAACAAGTCTCTTATAGTGACCCTTCTGATTTTTGTTTTTGCCTTCAGCATTGAAAGATTAAACAGACCGCCATCTGACCTAGTGTGAAGGCATATTCCTTCAGTTGCATCTCTGAATGCATGTTTCAAGAGTAAGGCAAAGAAGATTCCGAAGAGGGTCGAAGCCAGAACACAGCCTTGTTTAACGCCACTTCGTATATCAAAGGGCTGTGACGTGCTTCCAGCATATTGGACTGTTCCCTTCATGCCGTCATGGAATGACTTTATCATTTCCAGCATTTTAGAAGGGCAGCCTATTTTCAGGAGGATTTTAAAGAGTCCATCCCTACTAACCAGGTCGAATGCTTTTGTGAGGTCTATAAAGGCGATATATAATGGTCTTTTCTGCTCTCTTGATTTTTCCTGAAGCTGGCGGAGAGAGAAGATCATGTCTGTTGTTGATCTGCCAGCTCGGAATCCACACTGTGACTGGATATATGCGCTCAGCTAACTTGTGTAGTCGCATTAAGATGACTTTGGCAAAAACCTTACCAACAATACTAAGAAGAGAGATACCTCTGTAGTTATTGCAATCACTTCTGTCTCCTTTTTTTTTATACAGTGTTACAATCTTGGCATCTCGCATGTCTTGAGGAATAGTTGTCTCTTTCCAGCACTGGCACAGCATCCTATGCAGCGGATGTAATAGCGTGCTCTTACAGCATTTGATTAAATCAGGAGGAATCCCATCACTGCCTGGTGCTTTGCCAGAGGCCAAGCTATCAATGGCCTTGCTGAGTTCCTCTAATGTTGGTTCGGCATCCAGCTCCTCCATAGTTGGCAGACTGTTGACACCATCAAGGGCTGCAGGCGTAACGGTATTGTCTCTAGCGTAAAGCTCAGAGTAGTGCTCGACCCACCTCTCCATCTGCTTACCCTTATCGGTTAGCTTCTCTCCGCTGATGGTTTTTAGCGGTGCCGTCTTACTTTTATGGGGGCCAAGTGCTTTCTTTATACCGTCATACATTTGTCTAATGTTGCCTGTTTGCGCTGCGATCTGGATGCTCTCACTGAGCTGGAGCCAGTAGTCATTTGCACAGCGTCGAGCAGTTTGTTGAACTTTGCTTCTCGTAGCCCTCAGGATCTGTAGGGTTCTGGCACTCGGTGAACGTTTGTATTCATTCATAGCACTGCGCTTAGCTTCAATGACAGGTGCCATCACATCTGATGAAGCATCAAACCAGTCATTTGACTTTGCTGTTTTCTTACCAAAGGTGGCAAGTGCAGTACTTTGAATGGTGTTCCGTAGATGCTCCCAGTTCTCTGTAATAGTATCACCATGCTGAGGGCTACTGAGCACTTTCTCGAAGGTCGCAGTGAATTGAGCGATCATGAAAGGGTCTGACATCTTGCTGGTATCAATGCGTGGTTTCCCTTCATGTCTGACACGATAGAGTTTTCTTGGTTGTGCTCTGATTTTGCAGCAAACCAAGGAGTGATCTGTATCACAGTCTGCACTATGGTACGAGCGCGTGGAGAGCACAGACCTGAGGAGTGGCCTTCTGACGAGAATCAGGTCAAGTTGGTGCCAGTGCTTGGATCGTGGGTGTCTCCATGACACCTTATGCTGGGGTTTTGTCTGAAAGTAGGTGTTGGTCACGCAGAGGTCATGGTGGACGCACAACTCTAAGAGCCGTTGTCCATTTTCATTCATCTTGCCAATACCAAACCTGCCCAGACATGAAGGCCATGAAACATTATCGGCACCCACTCTAGCGTTAAAGTCACCAAGGAGAACAAGCTGTTCTTGCCTAGGTATGCTTTTGATAATTGCTGTTAGATTCTCGTAGAACTCATCTTTAGCTTCTGAGGCAGAGTACAGAGTAGGAGCATACACACTGACAAGGGTGATGGGACCTGTGCTAGTTTGCAGGCGGAGCGTTAACAGGCGTTCTGATCCATTCTCGCCTGGTTCAACCATTTTAGTTAGCGATTTTTTGACCGCAAAACCTACTCCGTGTTCTCTAGCTTTATTAAGATCTTTCCCTTGCCAATAAAATGTGTAGTCCTTCTCGCTCACCGTTCCAGAGCCCGCCAGGCGCGTTTCCTGAAGTGCAGCTATATCCACCTGAAGTCGTTTAAGCTCATCATTAATTATGGCTGTCTTCCTTACATCGTTTACATCCTGTAGGTTTTCGGATAGTCCAGTCAACATAGTCCGGACGTTCCAGCATCCCAATCTGAGAGTTTGCTTATTTCTATTTTTTCGATAATTGCTTGGTGCAAAAGTTTCTGTCCACAGTTCGGGTTTGACCCTAATCCCCATGCACCCAATGGGGAAAGCAGACAGTGGCGGGACAACACCTTATTGACTGGGGGACTGCCCAGCTTGAAGCGGGCGGTAGCTGTCCAGTGAGATCCTGGAACTTCTCCCACTGTCGGAAGTAGCCCCTGGCGCCATGCCCTACGCCAATTGGGCAAAATGCTTATAACGGTAACTACTACTTCCCGTGTTTTGCCGACACCTATAGGGTGAAGCTGGAGTGTCCTCTCCAGGGCGCGAGCTTGGGCACAGTTATATGGAGATCAAGCTGTTGCCCATGCAGCATGTTCCCCCTCTCCACACAGCCGGTAGATCCAAAGGAACGGCAGTAGCCGATACAGTTTGGTACCAGCCATGTCGCAGCAGGAGTTGCCAGAATAATGTCGAATCGACATTAGACTGCCTTAGGGACTCCGACTCCGGATTTATCCTCAGGGTTTACTCCCGAAGCCAATTCCATAAATGGATATTCCCGCAAGGCAGCGGTGGTTTGAATTCAGAGTTCCTTCTCTTAGATAAGCTACCAACCAAGGATCACGAGCCCTATCTGCCCGAAGCTGCTGGTTTTAAGGCGCCAGTCGCTCGCCTTTGCTCCTTCTCCCGTCAGTGGAAACAGTTCCGCCGGGCTCAAATTGAGCCACACATGAAGGCCGGGAGCTGGACTTGGTTGTCAGAGGCTGTTTGAGGCGCGTGCCATAGAAGTATTTTATCTGCAGTGAGAGCTTATCCTCACTACAACTCCCGGCAATAACAACCTTTGGAACCTATCATAGCTACTTTCCATGCTTTTGGTATCTTTCCTAAGCTCCAGATTTTGTTATAAAGGGAAGTTATTTTGTTTATAGTTTATTTGGGTTCTTTCTTAAGGATTTCATAACTAAGTATACCTTGCTCTGAGGCAGTATTAGATTTCTCATTTATTGCACTAGTTACTTCTTCCTCTGTTATATCAGCATCTAAATAGTTTGTTTCATTTATCTGGTCTGGAAGTTCTTTTGAAAACTGTATCCTAATTCGGTCTTTCTCTTCTCTCATTTTCTTCCTGTCTAAGACTACTTTTTGCACTGACTTTATAGAAACACTCAGCAAGGGCATTAGCTTTTTCTTTATCTATTTCTGCTCTATTTGGTAGTTTGATTGTTGGCATTATTGTTTTCTTATTGTTCCCTTTGATTGCCTTAAGCTTTTTCCATACTTCTTTAATTTGGGTGCTAGGTTTTAAGTGACTGACACAACTCCTTCCAGTTAGTTTCTTCGGCTTTAAATATTATTAGATTCATTCCTTATCTGTTTATACACATCATAGTTTTCTTCTGTTCTGTTATTTCTATATTTTTGTAAGTCCCTTTTTCTTCTCTCATGAATTTCTGCACAGCTTTAATTCCACCAGGCAACTGGTTCTTTATTCTACTGAGTTTTTCTTTTCTTATTAATGTTATTTATTGGTTTTAGATGCTGTGACATATTTTTTTTTGGGTATATATTTTATTGCTATTTTCAGAATTTCATTGGTCAGTGTTTCTGCTCACAAGTCAGTATCATCTGTTTCCATGTCTTTATATTCCATCACCTCCAGGTCTGATTGGAAGGCTTCCCAGTTTGCTTTTTTACAGTTGAGTCGGTTTCTCTAGTTCTGGGTTTGGAATGAAGTTTTTTCATGCATGGTTATTACAATGGGCAGATGATCTGAGTTTGTGTCTTGTAACACTTCCCAATTTACATTCCCTTGGTTGTTAGTTGCTATACTTATGTCCTATTGCTGAGGGCTGCCCTGTTAGCTTGTGGATTAATTCTAGTTGCAGTTCTATCATTTAGTATTAGCAGGTCACTGTTCTCTATAAAGTCAGAAGGCGCTTTCCTGCATTGTCTGCATTTTGTCCACCCCAAGCATAATGATGGGAATTTAAAATCACCTACTATGACTGTTTTGGGGCCTAGTCTGGTGCTTATGGCTAGTATTTCTTCATCTTTAATTGTGCCATCTTTAGCGTAGACATTTAAGATTGTTAGATTGTTTGGTTCAGCTGCTATAGTAACCTGAATACCTTCTATGTTGGTTGTATCAAATACTTCCCAGTCTATAATTTGACATGTTTCGTTAACTAAGACTGCAACACCCCCTACTCTCCCTTCTTTCCTATCGTCCCTAAGTATCTTAAAGCCCTTACCACTATATCTACTATTTGGGTTTAAATGTGTCTCTTGAAGAGCATATATAGTGTTAGTTCGTTCTGTCTCTGCTAGTAGGGGTGCAAAATTCTTTTTGATACCCCTACAATTCCACCGAACAATTCTAAATCCGTTCTTACCCATTGTTTACATTAACTAGTATCCCTTTTGTTTTGTGTTAGAACTAGTAGTTTGCTCTTAGTTTTTATTGGCCCTATCAGTTGCTTGAGGCATAAGGCCTACTCTTCTTGGTGATTCTTTAATGTAATTAAAGACTTTCTTCAATACTTGCGCTTGTGCCGATTCTTCTTTTCTTTCCTCTATCAAAACCCTCTCTATGAGCTTTGATGGTTTTTGTTACCCATTATTTCCATTTAGCTTTTTGCTTTTTGTTTGCCACTTGCCTTTTCTGTTGCTTCTCTGTATATGTTAATCTCCTGTTTCTGATTTTCTATCCTTTTTAGTGTAATTTCATTATCCTCTTTCAGTTCAGCTAGTTTTACTAGTATCATTTCATTTTCTTCTTTCAGTGCTGACAATTTAACTACATCCTTGGCAATCTGGTGTTGAATGGCTTTCATTTCTTGAAGCATTGCCTCTGCACTTTTCAGTGCATTCGTATCTTCCGAGGATGTAGTTGATGTAATATAATATGATACATTAATAATACGAACCACACATTGTAATAATATGCGAATCTTCACATGTACGATATTCTGTAAATAAACATGGCTACGAACTGAACATGCTTATACTGAGTGCTTTCTGAAACATGTGTGTGCTTGTGTAGATGACGAGGTAATGCTTATATACATACATCATAACATTACATGGTGGCAGCGGTCGATACCGGACTGACGCAAAACAGCTACACGATAACACGTGAGTACAGTATTCGGCTAATTTTCGTCATCGAGGTCAACAATGGCAGCTAAACATTACCGCAGCGCACCGCAAATGAGATTTGCCGGTCAAGATGATAAGAGTGAAGCTTTCTTGTTATGGCGCCAACGCATAGATCTATATTCCAAGACCACTGGTCTGGAAGGACAAACCCTAACTCCATATATCCTAGAAGCATTGGACGATGAAGGTTTGAAAATCTACAAACAGTTTTGCTACCGCCATGCCGGTTGAGTCGGCAACCGACCCCGTAGCCATATTGGACGAATTTGAAAAGCGTCTGATCATAAAGCACACAAACTTTAGAGCGGCAAGATTAGAGCTTCACCACCTGCGACAGAAACGTGGTGAAAGCCTAGATGATTTCTTCACTCGCATTAAGGAGAAAACAAGAGTATGTAAATTTAGCAACGAAGAAGAAAAAGAGCGAATTATTGAACAGATTCTTCTTAGCACACCAATGCCAGAGTTCCAGAAATGGCTACTGAGCCAGAGTGATACGCTAACTTTACAACAACTTCTGGATGAAGGCAGGAAACACGAGGCACAAGCACTAAACATTAAACAAATTCAGCAAGGTACATTAGCAGCCCAGGTGGATGCAGTGAAAAGCTATAAACCTAGACACAACAAAGCAAATGGTTCGAAACAACAAGAAAAACACAACACAAGCAGAGGTGCTATGTGTAAATGTTGTGGCCTAAACCACATACAAAACCACTGTCCAGCTAAAGACTCTACATGTCATTACTGCAGAAAGAGGGGCCACTGGATAAAATTATGTTTCAAGAGGAAACAAGACAGTGCTCAACACAAACTTCACAGCAGAAAGTCGTCAAAACAAACACACTCTATGATGACTGAGGACCTTGACTCCAGTGAAGAAAGTGATCCTTCCATTTTTGATACTGTGAAGATACTAACTTTCAGTAATGAACCAAAGAGAACGCAGGCTTTCTGCAAGGTACAATTCCGAATACCAGGAATTAAAAGGCACAAAGAAAGATATATTCGGTTCAAGATAGACACAGGTGCCCAAGGTAACACTCTACCCTTAAGAATATTCAGACAGATCATGCCTGACAAGGTGGATGAGCAAGGATTTCCCACAAGGGATGTAAAAAGTAGGAGTGGCAGGACAAAGCTAAGAGCTTACAATGGAACAAGTATAGACTGTTTCGGAGCAGTAACACTTGAATGTTATACAGAGACTCTGAATGGACATCGTCAACATTTTACTTGGTAGATGTTGAAGGACCTGCAATTTTGGGTTTACCAATGTGCGAAAAGCTGAGTGTGGTAACTATTAACAACATTAAAGAGGATATAGGTCTTGCAGATGCTCTCAGCAAACTACCAAACCCCAACAAGACAGCAGATCTTACCCCAAACATCAAAGTTGATTTTGTCAAGTTTAGCGGTAATCGGCTTGAACACATCAGAGAAGACACAATGAGAGATCCTATCCTTAACTCTCTCAAAGAACTGATATACCATGGATGGCCAAGCTCTATCAGGGAAGTTCCAACACACATCCGTCCATACTACTCTATGAGGGACGAGTTAAGCATCGAAGATGGTTTGATCCTTAAAGGAGATCGCATTGTTGTACCAGAAACACAACGCGATATCATCCTTAAACAGCTCCATAATAGTCACCTTGGTATTGTGAAGACACAACTGAGAGCAAAGAAAGATGTTTACTGGCCACAGATAAACAAGGACATAGAAACACTATGTAAAAAAAACTGTTCAATTTGCCAAGAACATGCAAATAGGCAGTGCAGAGAACCTCTCATACCATCAGTACATACCATTGAGCCCTTGGAGCATTATAGGAACTGATATTTTCTCAATCGACAATAATGACTATCTTATTATTGCTGATTACTACAGCAAATTTCCCATCATTGAGAAACTTCCACAACCCTCACCATCAGCTGTTATTGCAGACATTACAAAGAAGTATTGCAGCATGTTTGGCATCCCAGATGAAATTAGATCAGACAACGGTCCACATTTCTCAGGTCAAGCATACAGAAACTTCACTAAGGACTGGAAGATCAAACACACAACATCATCACCTAGATTACCCTAAATCTAATGGTTTCATTGAGAGACAGATACAAACTATCAAGTCAATCATGAAGAAAACAAGAACAGAGGATGTACACCTAGCACTCTTGAGATGGAGAACAACACCGGTAGACAGTAAGATCGACAGTCCAGCAGAACTTATGTTTGATAGAAGAATTAAAGACCTTCTACCATCTAAGGTCCACTTCCGTCCACAACATAGAGACAGCACATATGATCAATTTCAGCATCGTCAGCAAGTTCAGAAATCCAACTATGACAAATGTGCTAAAGACTTACGAACCATTATATCCTGGTCTCAGCATGTGACTACCTACAACCACAACAATGACACATGGTCTTCTTCTTCTTCTTCTTCTTCTTGCGATCGCATCTTTGATGATTACACCGTCAGACGAGTTCTCATGATGAATTCGACTGTTGTTTGAAGTTCCTCTTTAACTCCATATAGCTTTGAGTTTAGTGTTGAGTCATTCGGCCAGTATATCTTTCTTAACTGGTCATACAGAGGACAGTCCTGTAGAACATGCTCAGCAGTTTGTTCGTTTAATCCACATGTGCACAGTGGTGAAGCAGACAATCGTAGCTTGTGCATGTGTTTATTCAGTTTGTTATGCCCTGTCCTGAGTCGAAAAATAGTTATCTGTCCCTGCCGGTCGAGAGTGTGATAGTCGTCTTTGGGTTGGTTCTGTTCTCTTCTGATAGTCTGGATAGCTCTCTTTTTCTCAAAGTATGTGACTTCATTATCTTCTTGTTCACATTCTCCTCCCTTTTTTGCAAGTTTATCTGCCTTTTCATTTCCGGGTACACCACAATGAGATGGTACCCACTGAAGTATGGTTCTCTTTTTGGCAGCTACCTTGTTTAGTTCATTTCTCAGATGCGGGAGTTTTACCACCCTTGAGAGCTTGCAGGACAGACAGTGCATCTGTGAGGATGACTACCTGGTGGCAGTCAGAGTTGGTGTTATGAATCATATTTGCAGCTTGCTCTAGAGCTTGAACCTCAGCTGTATAGTTGGAACAGAATTTACCAGTGGGAATGTGCCTAGTCTCATAGTGGTTGTCAGGATATGAGAAAAGATACCGGCACCTCCATTCCTAACAGCATTAGTTGCTGATCCATCGGTATAGGCATGTATCCATGATTGATCGGGATAGCTTTCTTGGATCATACTCAATGTAGCAGTTCGTTTTTGCAGATCATTATACTCACATCCACTTGTAAGACCTCTGACTGATGCATTAATTCAGAGGGCACTGCTGGCCCGCTCCCATGATACAGGGCATACGCTGGGCTTCAGTGGTGTTGTCTTCATGGATAGGTCTTCTTGATGCTGTCTTATAAGTCTTTTCCCCCGATGCACAAAGCTGCTACGCTTTAGACGTCCCAATGCCAGATCATCTAGTCTTGCCTTCATTGGGTGCATTGGCATACTGTTGTACTTTTCCATCTGGATCATGGTTTTTGTGTCTCTTCTATGGGACAATGTCTGTAAACCAGCAACCTTCTGCATCTCTGTTATTGTGCTTAGATTTTCATGGCACAAATGGTCAAAAGACAATCATTTCCAGAAACCTTGGACCCAGGAGCTAACTTTAAGACCAGACAGCTTGCAGCAATCCTCCTGAGGCCGAAAACAGAGTGGACATAAGAGAAATCCCACCAGAATAAACAACAGAACATAGAATTCCCATTCTTTCAACAGACAATGCAGTAACTCCAGACTTTTGGTGCCCCACAAAAACCAACAAGCCCAAGGCCGAAGACTTTCATTCACCAACTCAAGCTAAACCAGGGACTTTCCGCAGAACCACCAGCACTTTACTCACCACTCGTTCTGGCCGTACAGTGACACCTCCCAGCCGATACAGACAGTGACATATATACTCACACTGAGCATTACACATACTTATCCTTTCTTCACGATGTGGGAAACATTTTGTTGGAGATGTTTTGCACACATTGTTTTTTTCAAAAAGGGGGGGGATGTAAATATAATGATACATTAATAAAACGAACCACACACATTGTAAAATATAATGCGAATCTTCACATGTACTGAGATATTCTGTAAACCACCATGTGCTACAAACTGCATAACATTGCTTAACTCACTGAGTGCCTTCTGAAACATGTGATGTGTGCTTGTGTATTATGACGAGGTAGATGCTTTATATACTCCTTCCATATACTTTCCATTTAACGCTCCACATCTTCGACTATATTCATTCCAACCATGGACTGATATTCTAGTACTATTTTCAGACTAGGTCTATCCCTTTCTATAAACTGTCCTCGTTATGCAATCGTATGGACTTGATCCTTCCTCTTGCACACTCTTAATTTCTGTTATTACTTTAGTGCTCGTATTAGTATTGTTTTCCTTTAATCTTTAATGACCATTTTGAAAGGGGTTTTGGTTGTTTATAGGTCCTTCAGTGCTTTTTTTTTATCTGCTGATAAACTGGAGGCAGCCCTGGAACCTGTCGCTGTGGTTCCCTTTGCAGTTAATGCATTTCTGTTTGCATTATCCTTTTTATAGTCAGTATCTGACTTAGCCTTTTCGTACTGGGTAAAAGGGTGCGAACCGTCACAAAACCTACATACTGCCTTCCCCCTGCAACTGTGTCGACCATGGATAACTTCATGCAGTTGGAGCACTGCAAAACTGGGGGAATGAAAGCTTCTGTGTTTTTTTGTGCTTTCCCAAATATACTACTGGACAAAAGTTAAGGGCCGCCTGTTAATACTCTTTCTTTGTGTAGTTGTTAACTCATACTGGCTACTAGTTGTTGAATCATGCTTTATTTGCTAAATGATGTGAATGTCCACCAGTGGATAAATGTAGATGTTGGGACTGGTGTAGTAAAGTGTAACGATTGTCAACTCATCAAACCCAGCACAGTTTTGGTCATACAGGTCATCTTGTCCTGGAACATGATGAGGCTCCGACAAGAATGTGAGTGTAAACAATGAGTGTGTATCTGAATGTCAGTACGCGAATGGTAGAATGATTCGATAGAGTTGACAGGTTGGTAGTACATCACTCATACTCACACTGTTCGAATTCAAGAAGTACTGGAACTACGGTGGTCTTTTTATAACATTTAATGGGACGCACACTTGGACAGTACGTGTATGGTTACAGGAACAAATGTCGACATAGACAGCATAATGTTGATCACAGGAATATCATCTTAAGTTAGCATTCATGCTTGGCAAATATCATAATGGAGCATTCGTAAATAAGCATTCAGCGTTCCATCATGTAAATCATCTGGCTTTACTGACTGGGCACGTCAGACCATAACCAATACATAGGAAGGCTCCTAGACCTAACCTCGTCTAGCGAATATTCCTTCACGTAAAGTTCAATATATATATATTTCATAATATAGGAATCCCAGACATGGTTCTCACATGTAGCAGTGATCTCTTGGTTCATCGAGCGATAGTACAGGCATCCCTTTTTCTCACTCGATAAATACAAAGTATATGAATTTCAACATGGCTGTTCTCTCTCTCGTGAGCTTCACTCACTATAGAATATAGACCAAAATTAGTCATTCATTAAATGTCCTCATTTCTTCATAGGTTCTCTCATAGAGGTAATTGAATAATATCATACAATCCAGTGCTGATACATAGGAATGTCTTCTTCCTTTGAATGGATATTCTTTTTAAAAGTACCACTGTGCATCTGCTTATCAACAACGATGGCGAAGCCCAAGTTCATAATAAATTGTGGTTTTACCTTTTTATGCGAAATATAACTTTGCCATTCCTTGGCAAAAGAGAATAAACACTGGGGTAAAGTACATACAACATGTCTAAATGATTATCACTTTTCCCCATCCATATATAGATCACTATTTCGGCAAAAAGCCTGCTACAACAAAACTCGGCATCCTCACAGGATGACAGCCATGGATCACACCCCTTTGCTAGCGATACTTCCGCTGCATAGCCTTTGACCTTTTCTAGCGACAACCAAATTAGTTCGACTTAGAAATGCAAAGATATCCATATATAAGACAGACTCGTCCTACTCATACAAACACTACGTATAAATTCAGGCCATAGATATACTGAAGCAAGAACAATCTATTCCTACCCAGCCACAGAATAAATCGCAGTAGGCCTAGAGTCGTCTGCGGAGTCCGATCGAAGATGACAGAACTATTTTCAAGGGAAGCAACCCCAAAAATGACTTCTCCTTAAGCACTTAAAAAGGAAATACTTTGCTTACAAAATATTTGCGAACATAATAAGAATATAAATGTATTATATTGCAAGATAGTAAAAATTGCCCTTTACAGTCTTACCACACCTCCCGGGAAAAAAAAAATAAATTTTTTTTTTTTAAATACATCTAGGAGCACCGTAGAATAGGCTCACAACGCAAGAATACTGCGCAGATGAAAATATCAGGAATAACTATAATTCCTAATATGACTGGTGAGAATATATATCTCAAAATCTGAGAGAAATTGTTTCCCTACGAATAAATGTTTCCAGGAAGGTGTGATGTACGTATATACTACAATTCTGGTAATTATACAATGCATACCAAAAATTCACACTACAATCTTAAATTTATGATTTATGAAGAAACAATCATCAAAGAACAGCGGTGAATTAACATCAATAAACCGCTAAGTAGCGATACCATCATTCTATTATTAAATTACAAATGTGTATCTTAGTAAAGAAACAAAAAATAACTGTTGTAAAGTTATACATATTAAAAAGATCCAATATTTAACAGTTAAGTGGCATCATGTGGGCATCTGGACAGAATGTCCGCCATCACATTTTCTGAACCACGGATAGCTCGTACCGAAAAATGAAAAGGTTGAAGAGCGATTGCGTATCGAGTTGATCTCGAGCTCTTCAAGTTCTTACTTTGGATAGCCGTAAGAGCTTTTTGGTCAGTTTCCACTACGAAATGCGCGCCCAGAAGGAATCTTTGGAGTTTGAGAATTGACCAAACCATTGCCAATAATTCACGGTCTAAAACCGAGTAATTCCTTTCTGCAGCATTAAGTTTTCTGGATATATACATTACAGGATGCAGAGTTCCAGAGTACTCTTGCATTAGTGCCGCTCCAATCCCAGTGGATGAAGCGTCACTACGAAGAACAAATGTCTTATCTGTTGTAGGTAACACTAAAATAGGTGGTGATGAAAACATAGTTTTGATCTTCTCTAGTGAAGATTGGCATTCATGAGACCAGTGAACCATGTTAGGCGACCCTTTCTTTAATAGTGTAGAGAGAGGTGCCATGATAGAGGACAGATTCGGAATGAAACGTCCATAAAATTGTATGAGACCTAAAAGACTTCGCACTTGCTTTTTAGTCCTAGGGATAGAGATGTTAAGTATCTTAGTGATATTATGGTCTTCTGTCTTCAAGAAACCGTGACCTACTCGATGGCCTAAGAAAGCAATTTCGCTAAAGCCAATGCAAGCTTTAGATGGTTTTGCTGTCAGGTTATACTCACGCAGAGTTGATAATAATTCAACTAATCCTGAATAGTGATCTTCCCAAGTATCGCTGAAAAGACAGATGTCGTCTAGATAAGCAATGACATCTGACCGATACGATAGGATTCGACGCATCATGCGTACAAATGTAGCTGGTGCGTTCATAAGGCCGAAAGGCATAAAATTCCATTGGAAAAGGCCTCTGGGAGTAGAGAAAGCGGTAAGAGGTTTGGCGCGTTCGGATAATGGAACTTGCCAATATCCTTTAGACAAATCAAGTTTAGTGAAAAAATGCGATTTAGAAAGACGAGTAAGTAACTCTTCTAGTAAAGGCATAGGTTCAGCATCGAACTTCGTAACTTGATTCAATTTGCGATAGTCAACGCAAAGACGTATGTTATTGTCTTTTTTTCGAACAATAACCATCGGCGAAGAATATGCAGAAGTGGATGGTTCGATTATTTGTAAATCTATCATTTCATCCAACTCCTTTTCAACCTGTGTTTGGAAATGTATAGGGATAGGATAAGGCCTAACCCTAATTGGAGTATGTTCAGTTAGAACAATGTCATGCTCAATGACATGAGTTTGTCCAGGGATGTCAGTGAGGACATCCTGAAATGTTTGTAACATAGACGAAACTTGTCGCCGTTCTCCTAGAGACAAATCAGGAGAAACAGTAACGTCTTTCCATGATTCACTAGAATGAAGTGGGATCATTGGAAGCGGGAGATTAACATCCGAAAAACTTGTTTCCTCATCCTGTATTACAGACAGTGATGAGTAATGACCATGTTTGACATGAGAATCGTCCGTTGCCTGGAAAATAGGCTGTAGATAGTCAGGACGTTCATGGAACTCCGTAAGCATATTGATGTGGAAGGTTTTATGCTTCCCGTTAATATCGACGATGTAGTCAACATCTGAAATTTTCGATATTATATCGTACGGACCTTTCCAACTAATAAGGAGTCTATTTTCACGACAAGGTAGCAAAACAAATGCTTTGTCACCAGGACAAAGTTGTCGTAAAGTTCTCTTCTTATTAGCAAATTGTCTTGCCTTCTGCTTAGCAAATTCAGAAGAGGACGTTGCCAATTTGCATGCTTCGATAATCTTTTGTCTCAGCGCGATGACATACTCGTAAGAAGATTTTGTGTCATCGTCAATATTGTCAGCTGTTATAAGATCATGCAGCAAAGACATTGGGCCGCGCGGTCGCGCGCCAAAGACAAGTTCAAAGGGCGAAAACCCTGTATGTTCATTGGGGACCTCTCTGTACGCGAAGAGGGCCGCGGGTAAAACCCTATCCCAATCTTGAGGATGATCCTCAGTTATCTTCCCTAATAAGTTCTTAAGTGTTCTATTTAGTCGCTCGACCATCCCATTGGACATAGGATGATAGATGCTACTCAAAGATCTCTCTATCTGTAGAGTAGACATTACTTGAGACATGGTATCCGATATCAGTTGGGTGCCATGATCTGATAATATTTCTCCGGGGAATCCCAGCCGAGAAAATATAAGCCAAAGAGCATCTGCAATGTCAGCGGTAGTAATGCTCTTTAGAGGGATAGCCTCTGGCCAACGTGTGCACATGTCTACACACGTTAAGATAAACTGATGTCCTCTAGCAGATTTGATCTTGAATGGACCAATGATGTCTATCGCCATTTTCTGGAATGGACGAATAGGAATATCTGCAGCCTGAATAGGCGCAGCATGACGAGGACCTTTGGATTTGACTTCTTGACATACTTTACAGGATCGACAATAGATCCGTATGTCCTTGTTCACAAAAGGCCAAAAGAAAGCCGCAAGAACTCTTGACTTTGTACGGGAAAAACCCATGTGACCAGCACACTGAGAGTCGTGTGCATGTTGTAAGATCTTAACTCTCAAATTCTTGGGTACAAGAATCTGAGAATGACTTGACTTAGTGGAGTCTTGCACCATACGTACAAGTACGCCATTCTTCATTGTAATCCAAGATTTACAATTTGAATCTTTATTCGGATCACCTTTCGTTACAAGTGTGAAGAATTTCTTAAGAGTCGGATCTTCTTCTTGTTGTTTTATAAACGAGTCACGAGAAATTACCAAGGGATCATCTTGGTTATGCACTTCATTATCTTCAACAGATGAAGTTTCAGGCATATTGAGAGCTTGAGCTCTAGTGACTACTGCATTAGCAGATTGCATATTTTGATTTTCCCAAACGGAAATTTGCTCCGGAGTGCATTCTTTGACTCCGTGAATGCGACCGATGATAAGATCAGCGATCGGATCCGGCAAAAGACATGCGTGTACATCTCCTGTGAAGAAAGGAGTAGCAATCCTAATGATAGCGGTAGAGTATTTCTCTATGGTGCCGCCAAATGTTACGCATTTGACTACTTTGCCTGTAGAATGAGAAGGATCTATGAGTGACTGCCTAACCCCAATAGTTGTGCATCCAGAATCAAAAAGTACTGAGACTGGATTGTCATTTACTAAACCTTTGTGTAAGACAAGAGAACCTCTCCCATCATGCGCGATTGACGCAGGAAGAGCGGGAAGAGGATGGCCACAGCTTAAAGTAGACACTGTGGTTGGCTCAAATAATGTTTTGCATTGGGGGCACTGAGATGCTCTCCCAAAAATCAAAAGCGGCACATGCCATATTATTAGAGTCATCATTATCTTTATTTTGTTTTATAGGCTTCGTGGGACTCTTGCTGTGCAGAGTTCGCCTGGTAATGAGCTTTATGTTTTTTGAATTGTGCTCTACCTCTGTTATTATTGCCTCTGTACTTATCATTGTTTCCACTATTATAACCTCTACTCGGGTTTGAATCATAGCTCCTTTGGTTACTATCATCATATTCATTATAATGAGTATCTCGGTAATTATGATCCTGTTGTCTCCATGAAGGAAAACTTGGATAGTTTCTAGAATGACTTCCTTTGCGAAAGTTCCTGTAATTATGACCACCCCTGAATCGAGGGCTGTCAGCTCTTCTCCAGGTATTCGAAGAAGAACCCTGAAATGATTGGTTACCTTGGTTCTGATAACTGTAATAGTTACCTTTTTTATTAAACCTATTTTGAGGTCCTTGGAATTTGTGAGAGTGATTAGGGTTGTATGGTGTTGCAGAAGCAACTGGCATACCTTCTTTAACCTTACTGTTGCTAATGGCTACGTCCGGATGTGCAGTGACGTATTGGGTACAATACTGTTCCATTTCTTTTAGAGACTTAGGTTTACGCTCATGTAAGAATTCGAGGAAAGGTTTATTTATACTTGACATAATCTTGTCTCTGAGTATCAAGTCCATAAGGGCTTCATAAGTCTTTTCTGTTTTGGATAGCTCAATCCAACGATCAAATGTAAGTCGTGTCCTTGCAATGAATTCTGAGAATTCTACACCTGCCTCAGGCACCATTGTCTTAAACAACTTCCGATAACCCTCTTCAGACAACTGATACTTCTTTAATAAGGCTGCCCTAATAACATCATAGTTATCTTTGTCAGCCTCTTCAACCAAACTTAAACTAGTCAGAGAATCACCTTTCAGATTTTCTGATAACTGGTTAGCATATTGTGATTTGTCCACATTATGTGCTCGACACGAGCGTTCAAATCTGTTTAGCCAGAATGTTATGTCATCACTGGAAGGGTTGAACGCTGGTACCTTGACCTTGTAAGTAAAGGGTTTACCATTACCACTAGATGCTTGATTAACATTACTTATGTTTGTTAACTTTAACTTTTCTAACTCAAATGCTAAAAGTTCTTTTTGGTGTTCATGTTCTCTTATTGCTTTTTTTTTCTTGAGCTTCAGCTTGTAATTTTCTCTCTTCTGCAGCAGCCTGTAATTTTTTCTCTTCAGCAGCAGCTTCATCTTTTCTTTTCTCTTTTTCCATTTCCATCTGGAATCTTTTTTCATCAGTCTGTATCTGCAATTTCTTTTGTTCATCCTCTCTTTGTAATTTTTTTTCCTCAGCTTCTAATCTTTTCTCCTCAGCTGCTAATTTCTTTTCTTCAATCAATGCTTTTCTTTCTTCAGCAGCAGCAGCAAGTTTTCTCTCTTCTGCAGCTAATGCTTTGTCATATTGAGCAACTGCCCATTCTTCTAACTGCTGACCAGTCTTATCAAGAGCCCTGCCTTGTGTGATAAAATAATCTAAGGTAGACATCTTGTCTAATAAGATCAGTAATTTGCAAAAGTAAATAAATTCACTTTCTTAGTCTTAATCAAAGACCTTGGATGATAACTTTGTAACCTGTGGAAAATAGTACTTAACTATCCCAATCACTGTGGGAAACAAGCCTTACAAAGGTCTTGTATAAATCCTTATATAATAACAGCTATAAGTTGCTGGTTCACTCTATAATATAAGTGCAGTGCACCAGAAATAGTGTTTTATATCATCAACTGTGTACCTTTAGTAATAGCAATTAACTATCAGTTGATTCTTGTACATCAATTTATATGATCAACTATATTTTTAAATAGTGTATGTCGATCAGGCACAAAACAAAACAGTTATACAGAAGAACATGAAAACATTTGCGGAAATGAAATAAATCAAATGGGAAAAACAATAAAAGATAAACCGCAAGAGGATAACAAATACAAATAACGCCACAGTATATAAATATAAATTGAGAATAGAACTGAAGATAGAATAGGGTAGACCAACAAATTACAAACAAATCAAAACAAACTAAAGAACAGAGGAATATTACAAAAACAACAATGAGTACAGACTTCACAGCTAACACTAATAGCAACAGCTGTCGCAGCAAATTTCCAATGAAGAAAATTGCACCTATAGAAACGCACACATCAGACCCTCTATTACGTGGGATACTCTGCTGTGTGACACCGCCCAACCGAAACAACAACCCGCTGGATACAAACAAATATCACATATAAATAGTTAAACATAAATACATAAATGCATAAATAGTATGGCAATATGATGTAAATAGAGTGTTGCAGAAAGAATGTGTTGGAATGAAGGCTCAGTTACACTGCCTAATAGTACAGTACTGTGGTACTTTATTAAACAAATACTTCTGGTCTAATTATTTTAAATTCAACACAGAAATAGAAGCTCCATCGTTGATTTGAATGATAACAATCAATGTAGGACTTCTCAGTTCAATAACATTTTCTTTCGCAAACACTGTCAAATATTCTCCAGTCCTGATGTGTAATGTTCTATGTTTCAACCAAGCTCGCTGTGTAACACTGTCAGTTGTATGGCAAATGTCCAATGAACCAAATGTCAACAAACCCTGACCTAGTTACTGCATACTCTCGACAGGACAGGTCACGCTGACATCACTGTAGAGTTGTACTGCTGATGTATTTGTGTGTCGTAACAGACCCCAAGGAACGTCTGGTCTCAGTAGTTTACTTCTCAATATGGTCACTGTGCAGGTTGACCCAGGAAGCTGGCACACCAGTTGTTAAACTCTTTCTTTGTGTAGTTGTTAACTCATACTGGCTACTAGTTGTTGAATCATGCTTTATTTGCTAAATGATGTGAATGTCCACCAGTGGATAAATGTAGATGTTGGGACTGGTGTAGTAAAGTGTAACGATTGTCAACTCATCAAACCCAGCACAGTTTTGGTCATACAGGTCATCTTGTCCTGGAACGTGATGAGGCTCCGACAAGAATGTGAGTGTAAACAATGAGTGTGTATCTGAATGTCAGTACGCGAATGGTAGAATGATTCGATAGAGTTGACAGGTTGGTAGTACATCACTCATACTCACACTGTTCGAATTCAAGAAGTACTGGAACTACGGTGGTCTTTTTATAACATTTAATGGGACGCACACTTGGACAGTACGTGTATGGTTACAGGAACAAATGTCGACATAGACAGCATAATGTTGATCACAGGAATATCATCTTAAGTTAGCATTCATGCTTGGCAAATATCATAATGGAGCATTCGTAAATAAGCATTCAGCGTTCCATCATGTAAATCATCTGGCTTTACTGACTGGGCACGTCAGACCATAACCAATACATAGGAAGGCTCCTAGACCTAACCTCGTCTAGCGAATATTCCTTCACGTAAAGTTCAATATATATATATTTCATAATATAGGAATCCCAGACATGGGTTCTCACATGTAGCAGTGATCTCTTGGTTCATCGAGCGATAGTACAGGCATCCCTTTTTCTCACTCGATAAATACAAAGTATATGAATTTCAACATGGCTGTTCTCTCTCTCGTGAGCTTCACTCACTATAGAATATAGACCAAAATTAGTCATTCATTAAATGTCCTCATTTCTTCATAGGTTCTCTCATAGAGGTAATTGAATAATATCATACAATCCAGTGCTGATACATAGGAATGTCTTCTTCCTTTGAATGGATATTCTTTTTAAAAGTACCACTGTGCATCTGCTTATCAACAACGATGGCGAAGCCCAAGTTCATAATAAATTGTGGTTTTACCTTTTTATGCGAAATATAACTTTGCCATTCCTTGGCAAAAGAGAATAAACACTGGGGTACAGTACATACAACATGTCTAAATGATTATCACTTTTCCCCATCCATATATAGATCACTATTTCGGCAAAAAAACCTGCTACAACAAAACTCGGCATCCTCACAGGATGACAGCCATGGATCACCCCCTTTGCTAGCGATACTTCCGCTGCATAGCCTTTGACCTTTTCTAGCGACAACCAAATTAGTTCGACTTAGAAATGCAAAGATATCCATATATAAGACAGACTCGTCCTACTCATACAAACACTACGTATAAATTCAGGCCATAGATATACTGAAGCAAGAACAATCTATTCCTACCCAGCCACAGAATAAATCGCAGTAGGCCTAGAGTCGTCTGCGGAGTCCGATCGAAGATGACAGAACTATTTTCAAGGGAAGCAACCCAAATTGACTTCTCCTTAAGCACTTAAAAAGGAAATACTTTGCTTACAAAATATTTGCAAACATAATAAGAATATAAATGTATTATATTGCAAGATAGTAAAAATTGCCCTTTACACCGCCATTCAGTATAGACATGGTTTTTATAATTCTTCCTGAGCAGTGTCGATTTTCCAAATGTCCGGTAGCTTTAAATCTTTCAAGAAGTCTCTGAATGGTAGAGTGGGACACTGCTAAACGTCTTGCAACATGACGAACAGATTGACCATCCTGAATCCATGACATGGCTCGACCACGGTCTACAGTGCTAAGACGTCTCCTTGGTGGCATGGCTAATGCAGAGATCATTTCGACCACTTGTCATACTGATTTATTGCATACCAACGATGAACACTCTTTACCGATGATCATTTTTTTCACGTGCATTCAATATCAACTGTCACTTTTTCACCTTTTGAACTAGTTGGGGCGTGTTGCAAAAACCACGAGTATTTGCAGCAACAATGGCCAATTTTCACGTACGGGTTAAAGTGACCCAGTTTTTTGGACATTTAAAAAAAAATTAACCTAGTGCACACATAAAATACCACATTCCTCTGTGCTTTAGTTTTTTAATGACATTTTCACTAGTGTCTTTACAGTTTTGCCAATCAATTATATAAACCTTGTCTAAACTGAATGGCGGCCCTTAACTTTTTGTCCAGTAGTATAGTAAACTGTCTTGGGGTTCCCGTCCCTTCTGTCGTTATTACTATCACTGGGGTTACTATACTCCCTTTCACTCTTATTCGTTCAACGTGTACCAGCTTTAAATCTGTGGTTTTGCTTGGACAGGTTTTTTTAAAACTTCCTCACCTGACAGGGTTGGTTTATACCTTTAACAACACATTTTCTGGTTCTTTTGAAATATCTTATTTGTATTTTGGTGTTGTGGGCCAGTTGGATCATTTTTGGTATGTCCTGCAGTTCTTGTAGTAAATTTTTTTTTTTCTGTTAAATTTTAGTTTTTTAGCATTATCCCACTGTTTTTGTTTTTGTATTTTGGCAATGGCTTTTTTTTGTCAATTACTTTTACCAGGATCACCAGGATTTTGTCGTCCGGGAGAGATCGAAGCGTGGCTTCCGTTCCCGCTATTTGTGTAATTTTAACTTCTTTTTTTTGGGGGGGGGGGGGGGGGAGGGTCCTTTCGGTTGGAGTCTTCTTTGTTTTCTCCTCTGGTTTCATGACTTCTTTTGGTTGTGTTTTTTTGGTTGTCCTGATTGTCATCTTCCCTGGGGCCCCTCTTTCTTTTTTTAGCCGTCCCTGGTTCCTCAGTTTTTTTTTTTTTTGCATTTATTGATTGTGCTTTTCGTTGTTTTTACTTCTGAGGCTCCTTCCAGTTTTTTCCATTATTGTCTCTATCCGTGTCCTCTTATTTCTGTGTCTCTGATTTCAGTGTTCGTGGTGCTTTTTTTTCAGGTTTGGTGTTTTGTTTTGTCCTTGTTTCAGGAGTCTTGACCCACAGCGCTTTTCCTTCCCCGGAGGACTGGTTTTCCCCTTTTCCTGGTTAACGGTTGGCATTTGTCCCTGACTAGTTTGAGTTTGTCCAGGTACCTTTAAATATATTTGTTTTACAACACTAAATTATATTTTTGGTGGCTGAAGTTATGTTATTATGTTAAATAATCCTTTGGGTTTTTATTTTTTTCCTTCACTACAATTCCTAAATTATGCAAAAAATATTTATAGCGGAATGCATCTTGTTGGCCTTTAAATAGGACCCCTTATACTTAATGTCCCAATGTAAACTGCTTAATTTTGAATGTAATGCCCCATGTTGATTGTTTTGATAACTGGTGATTATGGTCTGGAGATGCGGGCACTTAACCTCCGCAGCTGACCATTATTGCCCTCTTTTCGAGGTTCCATCTTGGTCTCTACCCTGTTTCAAACCTGACTAATTGTTTTAATTAGGGCCTCTTTGCTCGTGTCCATTTTATTTACTTAATTTTGTATTAACTTAAACCAAAAAACTATTGTACTCTTTTGCAGGTTGCAAAAGAGGACCAAATTTAATTGTATAATTAGTATTTTGCAAGCATTTTATTTTCAGTATTTTTGTAGTGTATATGCATAACTAATGTCCTTTGCACTTGTTTTAATTTTTATGAGTGTTATTATTTTAATAAAATCTCTTTGTCCTATTAAGACCTTGTCATGTTGAGTAATAATGGGGTTAAAAATGTTAATTTTTCTGGTTTTACTTTTTTTAATGATTTGTTTAGTATTTGTAAAACCATGCTTTAATTTCTATTTGGTTGCGTAATGTCAAGACTAAACTTTCTGAAGTACAGATAACCAATAGCACCATAACATGTAAGATTCCACTTGATTTTACTTGTATATATCTTTTATAAGTACAGATTGGGCATCTCCTGGTATAGGGCATCTAATACTGTAAAACCTTATCACCTGTTCATGCCTAATTGTGACTTCTATAGTAAGTTTTTTAATTCTAGCCCTTATTGTTCGTAACTTTTTACAGTGGAATCAGGTAGTGGTCTATGGTCATTCTCTTCTTCTGACAATTCTTGGCAGTGAGTTCCTCATCATAAAGTATGCTGCATCGAGGACGGAGACGCACACAGTTTTCTGTTCGATGGGTATCTTTTAATTCTTCTCTGACCTGGCCCGTCCCTTGTTCGGTTCTTTCAGCAGTTTGAACACGTGTCTGCCTTCTTCTACCATGTTCTTCCATGTTGTCTTCCTATTCCTCGTTTATAGTTTAGCTTCACATGGCTCTTGATCTCCGACCTTCCCATGTCCTGCTCTTTATATTGTTTTTTACCTCATTCTTCCATTCTTGGCGTTCTGGTCTGCCAACTCGTTACGACCAGCTATACCTATGTGTGCTGGGAACCCAACAAGCCTACACTTTTCGTCTCTGCTTTCCCTAGTGATGTGTATTTAATTGCTAGAATTTCGTCTTCTTATTGTCTGGGGGGCCGGCTACATTTACCTGGATGTTCTAGTGCTTGTAGTGATGATAGTGAGTCTGTAAATATCGTAACAGCTTTTAGTGGGTTATCTTCGATTATTTCTAAACTTTTTAGAATTGCTACCATCTCTGCGGTAAAAATCGAAGCCCCTTCAGTTACACTGTAGCTCTTTTTTAATTCTCCACTGTGGTATTACAACTCCTGCACCTAGTTGACCACTATCACCCTTGGATCCATCAGTGTAGACGGCCAGACTTTGTTTTGTTAGTTGATCTATGAAATTTCTATTTATCATTTTGGCTTCCTTATCTTCTATGTTTTGTTTGATCTTTTCAGTAAGTGAGTAGTCTATGATTGGTGTTTTTAGTTCCCAGGGTGGTATTTTGCTTCTTTATGTATTACTATTTTACAATCCTTCGTATATTTAGGGGTCCCCTACAGCTTTCTACTAAATTGTCTATATGTTTATTCCAATTTAGTTGTTTATCTAAAGTTATGCTCATAAATCCTGTTGTTAGGGAGGTACATATTTTCTGTCCTTTAATGGTTATATTGATTGTGCTATTTTTTTAAAATTTCCTTTGCTGAATATCATACCTACTGTTTTGTTTGCATTAATTTGGAAGCCCCAACTTTTCATCTACTCTGAAACTTTGTCTATTTATTTTTGAAGTTTTTGGTAAACATCGTCCAAGATTTTTCCAGAACGCCAAATGGCTCAGTCATCTGCAAATTGTGATACAGCATTCTTAATGTCGCTAAATTAATCTGCTAAATCATTTACAGCTATAGTGAAATTAAAGGTGAGATCACTGATCCCTGAGGAATCCCATTCTGTTGTTCATATATTTCTGGCTTATCATTGTTCACCTGTACAGCAAAATACCTGTCCTGTAAAAAGTTTTCTAGATACCTATAGGTTTTGACAGTAATGCCAATCTTTTTCATTTTGTAAAGAGCTCCATCTCTCCAGCATTCTTCATATGCTCTTGCTACATCTAGAAAGACTGCCACTGTTTTCTCTTTCCTCTTGAACCCTAGCTTTACATCATGTTCTAATCTTACAAGCTGGTCTACTGTACTTCTGTCTGCTCTAAACCCTGGGAAGCATGGGAAAAGGAAGAGATACCAGCAGAATGGAAGGAAGGATATCTGGTTAAGTTTCCTGAGAAGGGAAATTTACAAGAGTGCACAAATTATAGAATAATAATATTACTACCAGTGCCAGGAAAAAGTATTAAATAGGATTATTCTTGAGAAATTAAAAGAGTCCAAGCTGGACTGGTCTGCGTGGGTAGGGGTCAGACAAAAGCTGGTACAACAGAAGGCAGTCCAAGAGGAATAAGATGGACTACATTTTCTACATTGGAAGATCTGGAATATGCAAATGACATTGCACTACTAGCACATTCACATTAACACATCCCGGAAAAAACGGATAGACTTAATAAGTTTAGCCAGCAGGTGGGCTTGAACATCAATTTAAAGAAGTCAGAGGTCATGACGCTCAATGTGAGCAACCCTGAGCCCATATCAGTAAGGAATCAGCAACTGGAAAAGACAGATGCCTTCACATACCTAGGATGCATAGTAACACCAGACGGCGGAGCAAGCAGAGACATCAACAACAGAATGAACAAAGCAAGAACAGCCTTTTTTAGTCTAAACAACATCTGGAAGTCCTCTCAGTACAGCACAAGCACAAAATTAGGATTATATCAGAGCTGTGTGCTTTCTGTGCTTCTCTATGGCGCGGAGAGCTGGAGAGTTACAGAGAAGGAAATGTCGAAATTGTCCTCTTTTCACACAACATGCCTAAGAAAAATTCTCCGAATCTTTTGGCCGAATACCATCACCAACCAAGATCTGCTTACTCGGAGCAAGCAAGAAGACATGCACACCATCATAGCTGGCAGACGCTGGAGCTGGGTTGGCCATGTCCTCAGAAGAGACCCCAATGCCATCACAAGAACAGCTATGCTATGGACTCCTGAAGGAAAACGAAAGAGAGGCCGACCAAAAACAACTTGGCGGAGGACTGTGGAGGCTGAGATGCAAAGAATGAACCAGAGTTGGGGCATTGTACGAAGGATGGCCGCCGACCGAGCAAAGTGGAATCAATTTGTTGTTGCCCTACAAGACACCACCAGGCGTAATGGCCACTGACTGCTTTGACGGTCGGCGGCTAAGGATCAAAGAAGAAGAGAAGAACAATGAAAACAGGATTGAACTTGAAGAAGCACCAATACAAGATGTAGAATCGTACACATATCAGCAATATAGACAAAGCTGGAGGAACAGACAGTGATATCAAAATAAGAATACAAAAAGCAAGAGGAGCTTTCATTGCATTGTGAAATATATGGAGATCAAGAGAAATCGGATACAACATGAAAATACGAATATTCAATTCAAATGTGAAGTCAGTCCTATTGTATGGCTCTGAGACATGGAGAACAACAAAGACAACAACCAAAAAGCTACAGACTTTCGTAAATGGGTGCTTGTGTAGAATAGAGGGATTAAAATAGTATGACAAGGTTACCAACGTGGAACTGATGACAAGAACTAGACAAGTGCCAGTGGAACAAGAGATGAGAAGAAGACGATGGCGATGGATAGGACACACACTGGGGAAACCTGTTGATAGTATTACACGGCAGTTCTTGTTCTGGAACCCCCAGGGCAAGAGAGGCAGAGGTAGACCAAGAAGCACATGGAGAAGGGAGCTGGAAACAGAGATGAAAGTGATAGGGAGAACGTGGAAAGAACTTGAGATGATGGCACGTGACAGGAGGACTTGGCATGTGTTTGTTGAAAGCCTATGCTCCTTTGGGAGTGGAGGGTTATAGATAGATAGTATAAGGTAATGGATGGGGTGCCAGCTATAAAATAATGCTTATGTTCTACAAGTCTTGCATCAGGGAGAAACAGAATTATGCCAGCATAGTCTATGACTCAGCTGCAGCTTCTAACAAAGCAAAGCTAGACAAAATTCAAAATGCAGCCATGAGAACCATTACAGGTGCATTTATATCGACACGAGTAGAAGCGCTAGAAGTAGCTCTTGGCATACCCCCCCCCCCCTTGGTATAAGAAGGAAAGAACTAAGATTAAATTATTGGAGTAAAGTAGCACGAGAAGTGACCCACCCAGAACATAAAGCATTTGTCAAAAACCAACCATGTGTATGGGACGTCCCAATAAATAAAGATAGATATCCAACAGGGTGGAGAACTATAGAAGATCTAACGCAGTCAAACTGTAAAACACAATTAAAAATAGTAATAAATATAGAAGCAAAATACCATCCTGGGAACTAAAAACACCAATCATAGACTACTCACTTACTGAAAAGATCAAACAAAACATAGAACATAAGGAAGCCAAAATGATAACTAGAAAGTTCATAGATCAACTAACAAAACAAAGTCTGGCCGTCTACTTTGACGGATCCAAGGGTGATAGTGGGCAACTAGGTGCAGGAATTGTAAAACCACAGTGGGGAATTAAAAAGAGCTACAGTGTAACTGAAGGAGATTCGATTTTTACTGCAGAGATGGTAGCAATTCTAAAAAGTTTAGAAATAATCGAAGATAAACCACTAAAAGCTGTTACGATATTTACAGACTCACTATCATCATTACAAGCACTAGAACACCCAGATAAATGTAGCCGGCCAGACATAAAGAAAGAAATTCTAGCAATTAATACATCACTAGGGAACAGAGGACGAAATGTGAGGCTTGTGTGGGTTCCAGCACACATAGGTATAGCTGGTAACGAGTTGGCAGACCTGAACGTCAAGAATGGAAGAATGAGAAAAAACAATATAAGAGCAGGACTGGGAAGGTCAGAGATTAAGAGCCAAGTAAAGCTAACTATAAACAAGGAATGGAAGACAACATGGAAGAACAGTAGGAAAGGCAGACACGCATTCAAACTGCTGAAAGAACCAGTAAGGACGTGCCAGGTCAGAGAAGAATTAAAGATACCATCGAACAAAAACTGTGGCGTCTCCGTCTCGATGCAGCATACTTTATGATAGAGGAACTACACTGCAAAGAATGTTAGGAAGAGAATGACATAGACAACTAACTGGTCCACTGTAACAAGTACGAACGACAAAGCCTTGAATTAAAAACTTACTATAGAAATCACAATATAGACATGACAGATGATAAAGTTTTAATTATAGATGCCGCATAAAAAGCCCAAAGCAACAAAAACTAACAAATCATTAAAAACATAAAACCAGAAAAATTAGGAAACGCATTAACTACTCATAGGACAAGGAAAGGCAACGAGATTTTAAAAAAATAAACACTAATACACATTAAAACCAAATGCAAAGTACAATAGTTATCTATATACAATATAAAATTGAAAATAAAATGGCAAATACTAATATAAATTAAAACCAGCAACTGCAAAAGACAATAGTTATTTAAACTTAATACAAAATTAGTAAATAAAATGACACTAAATACCCCAATTATAACCAATTTTCACGTTGAACAGGGTAGACCAAGATGGAACGAGAGGAGGCAATAATGGTCAGCTGTTAAGTGCCCGCTCTCCACTCATCACCTTTTGAAAACAACAACAACAAATGCTTATCAATTGCACACAAACTAGATGATTTCATTGTTTTGCGCACCAAAATGTGTCATCAGCACTAAAGAGCATTCTTCACAAATCATGAACACATTGTACATTTAAAAAAAGCCATCCCAGACAAATATATTTATGACAAGCGCTCTTATTTATACGCACGGACATAAATATTACAAAAGGGGAGGAACAGTTGTTATAGATAAACATGACTAAGGTCATTGTCTAAATTTATTTTTGGATGTTTTTGTTGTTGTTGCACAGTATCGACACTACTGCACTCCGGGAAAACATATAGGTACTCAGTCTTCCTCAGCTAACGTGATAGTTCCATGAACCACTAAGTCAATGATGATCAATACTCACACACAATATCAAGTATTTACAAACATCTCCAAACGTTTACAATGATGATCACTACTCACACACAAGTTCAAGTATTTACAAACATCTCCAAACATTACGATTTACAAGTTCAAGTATTTACAAACATCTCCAAACGTTTACAATGATGATCAATACTCACACACAAGTTCAAGTATTTACAAACATCTCCAAACGTTTACATTGATGATCAATACCCACACACAAGTTCAAGTATTTACAAACATCTCCAAACGTTTACAATGATGATCAAAACTCACACACAATATCAAGTATTTACAAACATCTCCAAACGTTTACAATGATGATCAATACCTACACACAAGTTCAAGTATTTACAAACATCTCCAAACGTTTACAATGATGATCAATACTCACACACAAGGTCAAGTATTTAAACACATCTCCAACCGTTTACAATGACAATCAATATTCACACACAAGGTCAAGTATTTACAAACATCTCCAAATGTTTACAATGATGATCAATACTCACACACAAGGTCACGTATTTACAAACATCTCCAAATGTTTACAATGATGATCAATACTCACACACAAGGTCAAGTATTTACAAACATCTCCAAATGTTTACAATGATGATCAATACTCACACATAAGATTAAGTATTTACAAACATCTCCAACCGTTTACAATGACAATCAATATTCACACACAAGGTCAAGTATTTACAAACATCTCCAAATGTTTACAATGATGATCAATACTCACACACAAGGTCAAGTATTTACAAACATCTCCAAATGTTTATAATGATGATCAATACTCACACACAAGGTCAAGTATTTAAACACATCTCCAAATGTTTATAATGATGATCAATACTCACACACAAGGTCACGTATTTACAAATAACGCCAAACATTTACAATGATGATCAATATTTACACACAAGGTCAAGTATTTACAAACATCTCCAAACGTTTACCTACTAATGTTTTTATTTAAATACAATACTTGGATTAACATTATGCTTTATAAAATAATGAAAAAGAGTCTTCTCATGATGCATATCTTGGAGATGTCAAATCCTGTCTGCTCTGTAATCTCTCAATGCTAATGTTTAAACATTTTGAATCAATACATCATCATCACACAAAATTAGTGTCGCTAGCTTTGACAGGCTGTTTCACAGAATATCCCAGACAAACATGTCAACGACCAGTGCACTAGATATAAGACATTTAAGTCGTTACTGTTACAACACCAACTTATGCCGGTTTTTTTTTGGCTGTAAAATATTTTTTACTTCTGTGTTCTATGATTTTATAGGAAGGTCCTCATATTACCACGAAATGTATAACCCGCAGTAACCACATTCAATGTTTCAAATATGTTGTGGTGTACTGACATTGTAAACTGATTCTCAGCCATACGCGTTCTAGAATATGCTCAACAGTATAGTACCGGGAACACTTTTCATTATGGTGACTAGGCCTCATATTAGCAGATTATCTTATTCGTTTAGGTGCGGCCATATATTTATATATAAGGCAAAGTCTGTCTGTCACCTTAAAACTCGAGAACGGCTGAACCGTTTTTGAGGTGGTTTTCTCCAGCGTTCTCGGCATGTCTCTGTATAAAGGTTTAAAGCTACACACACACACACACATTATATATATATATATATATATATATATATATATATATATATATATATATATATATATATATATATATATATATATATATATATATATATATATATATATATATATACAGTAAGTATATATAAAGAAATATGTTGCGCAAGTCGGAAAAAAATCGTGCGAGCGGGACATTAAATTCGATAAGGCGGCTAGACTTTAAGAGAGAAATCGAAACAATGTAAGATGGACTTTAAGAGTTTAATAGTTCTACTAAAAATTCTGTGATGGCATATATCCCAGATAAATAGAAAACTCACAATAAGCATTTTTATTTTAGTTTCTAGATATGGAGAAGAGAACTGGTGAACTAGGTGTATGGACGGAACAGAACAAGTCAGGTAGTTAACTGCACAGTTCTAAATGGCAATGTTGAAGAGAGCTGTGAAGTAAGTCACCTTCTCGCTAGACCTATCCTATACTCCAAGGGTGTCTCTATTAATAGTTGATGTCAAATACAACTCGTTAGTTAACCCTACAGACTTTAAAAATATCAAATATTCTTTGAATTCCATAAACGAACACAAAAATTAGAACTGTACTTGAAATTTAAACAAAGTAAATCAACTACATTCTGGTGTTATTATAAAATATATCAGTACACTGTAATCTATAAAATATATCACTCCACTGTAATCTATAAAATATATCAGTACACTGTAATCTTTAAAATATATCACTCCACTGTAATAATTAAAATCAAAATTGAGTAAAAATTGCAAGCTGGAAATTAATAAACTGTCAATGTCTCTTAACATCATATCGTCCATTTGATGACTTTTGGGTTTGCTTCTTCAATGAAAAAGTACTTATCTCCCTCAGTTTCTTTCTCTACAGACTCAACTGTTAGTTATTAGGGTTGACTTTCCAAGAGAGTTAATTTACCTGAACAGGTAGACACGATGCTACTACTAGGCGATGACAGAGGGGGTCCTTCACTCACACTCTGCTGTCTGTTATGCTCCTTACCAGAAGTTTTGTTGTGACTCTCTGTGGGATAGGAACCTGCAAAGTATTTCGCATAACAACTCCCTCGCATCAATCTGATTGGTTTAATCTGTCTCTAGTTGAATCTCCTTTTTTCATTTCGATTCGTTTATCCCTCACGCTATCTCTGCGTTTGATTGGCTCTTTTTCCACTTTCTGAGTGATTGCTTTCTTTTTCGTCTCAGACTAATTAAGTGGTTCCCCTTGTTGTGAATCTCAGATATAGAAAAATGAATACGACAAATCCTAAAGATTGCTCGTTGCGGGGAAATGTCCAGAGTCGTTCCGGCCCGGTTTGCCTACAGAGAGACTAAAGTTGTGACATTAATACCACATCCTTGGAGACAATCAACCAATACCGCCAGACTGAGCCATTCGGGAAAGGGAAGTGTAGTGAGATAAAAATTAACCCGAAGACCCGGGAAGACGAAGTTAAAGTAGCTGGGCTATCATAGGAGCGCTGAAGTAGACATTGTGGGCTCTTTGGCAGTGCAGGCGGTAATCGGCAACGAGATATTTTTTTGTTGAAAATAAAAATTAATGGAATACAATTTTAAATGAACAAGAAACATGAAACAGAAAATTGTAAAGTTAATCATTGACTTGACTTGACTTGACTTTGATCCACTTTCACTGAGCTTCAGCTCTTGGTGACCTTGATGCCATTATATGGTACTGCGCAGTTCGTATAAGTTGTTCTGATCTGCCATACAGTGTATTGTCTATGGATGGGTTGTGTGGTAGCAGTTGTTGTCTCAGTCCCTGAAGTGCAGGGCACTGTAGTAGGTTGTGTTCTACTGTCTCCAACGGGTTTGGGCAGTTTCTACATTTTGCTATATTTTGTGAACATATTCTGTTTCTGTGGCCATTTAGTGTAGAGTGACCTGTTCTCAATCTGAAAATTTTGGTTTGATATCTTCTTTCGATATGGTTCATAGCATCTTCCTTATTTGGAGCTGTTTGGTGTATGAATAGTTTTCTTCCTGTTTTAGCCTGTGCCCACATGTTCAGCCAAACTTCTTTACAGGTGTTTTTGACTATTTGTTTAGTTGTTAACGTATTCAATGGTTGGTTAATCTGTGGCATTCTGGCTTCCTTCTTTGCCAGTCTATCAGCAACTTCATTCAATGTGACGTTTATGTGGCCAGGTATCAATTGCATGTATATTTCTGTTCCAAACAAGTTCATAATTTTGTGGCATGTTTCTTGGATAATATTGATTGAGTTGGTTTTCCAGTTTCCAATTGCCAAGAGGGCAGCCTGCGAGTCTGAGAATACGACAACATCATTTGGTTCCATTTCGTCTGATTCAAAGAGTTCAAAAATTCCAGTTAGGGTTTTCTGGATGGCGACTACTTCGGCTTCGTATTTTGTGCACCGGGTGCCACAGGGACCTGCAATTTTGATGGGTTCTTCTGTACTGGGTGGGATGATTATGGTCCCATATCCAGCGTTTATGACTGCTTTGAAAGCTGATCCGTCTGTGTAAGCATGGATAATGTCTTTATCATACTGACAGATGGTTTCCATGGCAAGTGTTTTCAGCAGTGTAGGTACGAGGCTTTTATTTGCGGGTTGCAGAAGGTTTGTACGTATTATTGGTCTTTTTCGTTCTACGTGAGATGGTAGGTCAGGTAAGCTTGAGTAGGCAGTCTAGTCTCTGGTATTTAGTGTTTCCTTGAAAGCTCTTGGAACCTTCTAGTGAAAGAGGTCTTTTTAATTCGGTACTTGGAGTTGTGATCACTGAAATACATTTTTGTAGGGGTCATCCTTGTCAGCTCGCAAGAATCTTTCTGCCTTGATGATAACTGATTTCTCTCTCCTTAGCTCTAGGGGTTCCACATAGGCGGAAATCTCGCATGCGCTGGTCGGAGTAGTTCGCAAGCCTCCACAGATTAATTTGAGTGCCTGGTTTTGTATGCAATCTACTTTCAGTCTAAGTGTTGGGATAGCAGTGGCTTGCAGGGGTAGAGAGTAATCCATAACTGAGCGCACGTATCCCAAGTACAGTTGTCGTAGGGTGCTCTGATTGGCTCCTCAATCAGTGCTTCCCAATTGCTTTATGAGGTTTAGCCTTCTAGAGGCCTTTGCAGTTAGGGACTCAACATATGTTTTGTATATGAGTCTGGTATCTAGCTGTATCCCTAGATAAGTCGGATTGTTCTCTTTAGCTAGCTTTGTATCATCAAGTTTTAAATCCAGTTCTTTTCTTACTGTTTTGATGCTGAGTGTGAATATAGTGTAGACTGTCTCACTAGTGTTGATCACCATTTTCCAGAAGCTGCAGTAAGTTGTTACAGCAGCCAGTGCACGGTTTAGTTTCGTTTGCAGTTGCAAATGGGACTTCCCTTCTGCCCAAAAGACTAGGTCATCAGTAAACAGGGCGCTGGGTAATTCAAGGTAGTCTGCCAGATCGTTTATGTACATGAGGAAGAGGGTGCAGCTTAGGGCCGAGTCTTGTGGGAGGCCTTCTTGAATGGTTCTTTTCCCTGATGTTGTTCCGTTGAACGTTGTGAAGATGGCTCTATTTGTGAGGAAATATTTTATCCAATGAAACATTCTTCCTTCTATGCCCATCTTCTGCATCTTGAAATATAAACCATTTCTCCATACTCGGTCGTATTCCTGCTTGTGGTCTACTAAAACTGCGGCCACATGATTTTTATCCTGGAAAGCATCAGCAATCTTTTGCACCAATCGGATTACCTGATCAACTATCTGTCTTCCTCTTCTAAATCCTGTTTAGTTAGGATGGAGGGCTTTCCCTTTCTCTAACCACCAGTAGAGGCGTGCATTTATCGTACGTTCTGCCATTTTCCCAATGCACGAAGTCAGGGAGATGGGCGGTAGCTACTGACTTCGCTTGGTTGTTTATCTTTTTTGATAATTGGGATAATGTTAGCCGTTTTCCATCCTGTAGGTACAGTGCTACTTCTCCCCGTCTTGTTTATGAATTCCAGGATCGTCAGCAAGCCTTTGCCCCCAAGTTTGACTATCATGTCGTTGGTAACCTGGTCTGGCGCTGGTGCTTTTGTGAGTTTAGTCTTTAAGAGACTGGGTTGCAGTTCAGCTAGCGAAAATTCCTGATCAAAGATACTGTCCACAGCCTTGTGTGCTTTTTGCATGCGTTTTGTAAGTGTCTTGATGGCTTTATCTAGATTGGCTCTTTCATATGTTTTATTGACTTCAGCAAAGAATCGATTTAGGACTCGTGCTTTTTCTCTGTTGGAGGTAGCTGTGTTACTGTTTGGAAGTTTTATATGGACTGGGTTTCTCTTCTGGGATGTCCCTGCCATTTTGTCGATGAGTTTCCATGCTTTCTTCCCTTCTTTATTTAGGTCGAGGTTTTCGCATTTTTCTTTCCAGGTTTCCATTTTGGCTTGTCTGCTCGCTAGCTTAACCTGTGCAGTGAGTGTGTTGTATGGGGTTTTGTTTTCACGGCTAGGATTTCTCTGAGCGGTTTTCCGTGCCTTGTGTCTCAGTTGTACTAGGTGTTTTTATTCCTCATTCCAGAAACGACTGCCTTTGGGTATAGCCTGTTTGGCTGCCTGCAGTATGGCTGTAGAGATCTGTTCGTTCAAGGTATTAATGTCTTGGTTCATGTCTATTTCAGTGAGTCTGATGAGTTTGTAGTGTTCCCAGTTTGCTCGAGCGTAGTTCCATTTCGGCTATCTTTTGATTTTCGTTTTAGTTTTACCCTGCGATATGGTGGTGAGGATGGGTAGGTGGTCGCTTCCTATGTCCTCCAATACCCTCCATTTATACTGGTTGGTGAGGTCTGCAGACACAAGTGTTAGGTCTGTTCGGCTTCTGGTTCCGTTAGCTTTATAGCAGAGAGTTGGTTGGGATCTTTCGTTTTGGAGGACTATAAGGTTGGAAGTGTTACATAGCTCTTCTACTGCCTGGCCTTAGGTGTTGGTGTCCTGGTATCCCCAGAGTGGGGAGTGGAGTGGGCGTTGAAATCCCCTGCTATGATTTTTCTCTTGTATTCGATATCATCAAAGTAGATTCCATTAGTTTCTCTGCGGGGTGTGTAGACATTAAAGATTTGGAAATGTCCGTCACTTCCCCAGACTGTCACTCGTTGTATGTCAGTTTCATCATCAGTTCGCAGACTTTCGACCTCTGCCTGTACATCATTCCTAACCAAGGTTAGGATTCCTTGACAACTATTATGGCAATGACATTTGTACATTGTGTAGCCTGGGAAATTGACGGATTTTTCCTTAAGTGCGGTTTCTTGAATCAGTGCAATATTAACTTTTTGATCCCTCAGTAATTTCTTTAATTCTAACAATTTAGTTCTTATTCCATCTACATTTAACTGTAGAATGTTAATATACTCCTTGGTAGCATATTTTTCACCAGGATCAGCCGAGGGGCGACCTGCTTGGCGCGGACCTTTTGCGAGGCGACGTCTGAGCTCGTATATCTTAGGTTGTATTAGTGTCATGGCATTCTGAGTAGTGGGGCTTGTGGTGACTTTCTTTCATCCTGGTAGTTATCCTCTTTTTTCCATGCGAGGTGTGCAAGGCATGGTGGGCACTGTACCATCATCGGTGGGGAAGTATTATTTTCCCTTGCTGTCCTGTTCGCCTGATGTCTGTCCTACCGCCTGGGGGTAGACAGCCTCAATACCATGTTGCACCACCTCAGTGGGGTTCACCGTTATGCAGTCCTCGCCACCAAATGACCGCTTATTTCTGGAAACATCCATAATTTGTCTGCTATTTAGTCAGCACTAGTACTTCTAGTTGGTCAAAAGGATCGTCACGTCGTGCACCCTGGTGTCTTCACTATGAGATGCTGTGGGTGGTTTGTAGCTGTGCTGTCCAAGTTGGAGGCCAGTCACAGGTAAAAGCAGGGTTTTGCAAGGGCGCTCAACAGTTTGGCCAGTCGGTCGAGATTGTTACCGGGGGATGGCCGCCACTGTCTTTGTGGCTTCTGGGAGCCATATGTCAAGCTTGGAAGGTCAAGGTTGACCAGTGAGTTTAAGCCACTGGTTCAGTTCTCCAGTGCGACCGCTCTTGCCCAAAGGCAGTGGCGGATCTACATTTTGGGGGCCCTGAAGCTTGAACTCTTGAAGGGGGCCCTTTTATTTAAAAAAAAATTGTGAGGATGGGAAAGAAATGTATTATAGAAAAAAATGGACTTGGAGGACCTAAAGTTCAAGCTTTATGGTAGATCCACAACAACGCACATATAAAAACTGAAGACAAATTAATGAATTTTCAAAAAAGAAACAACTCTGCTGGGGGTTGAATGCAGAACATTTGCTTGGAAGGCATATGTTCTGATCACTAAACCACTATCCACCTTGGTATATGTGACTTTAAATCTTGACTATTTTAATGATTGTCTCCATCATTTAGAATTAGTTCCTTGAAGACATACCAAAAAATTATAAGTTAAGAAAATTAGCAATGACGAAAATATAAAATGGGTGTATCCATAAGAGATTTGTGCTCAGAAGGAAAAGTTAAACTTACCAGAACATACTACATGAAGCACATTTTACAAAATACTCTTATTTCTGTTTTTTCTAGCAGCATATTCACGCACAGTTTTGTCATATGAGAGCTTCCTTGCAATGTCATTATCTAGAGACAATATGCATAAAGAATTTAAGCGCTCTTCAGTCATGGTAGACCGAAATTTGTTTTTAAAAAAAATAAAGGATAGCTTTGAAAAATTCCTTTCTGCTTCACAGCTCGTGATGGGCATTGTCAAGTACAGCTTAAGCGCAGTAATAATATTGAGGAACACTTCAATTAGGTGTTGCTTACAAATAAGCTGAAGAACTTCTGCGCATTGCATTTTAGATGGCGTGTTTTCTTCTGCGTTATGGGATTTCCTAAGGTGCAAATATTCTTTGAACTGATAACACTCGTTTACTAATTTGTGGTCAATACCATCTTTGTAATACGATATTGTAAGTTTAATACTGTCCTCATCAATTTCAGAATTGTTCACCAATTCTGAGAGGAACTTGAACATTTTTGCAATCTGCTCATATGGGTTAATCCTCTTGCGTAACTGGATTATCAAGCAATCGTACAGTTGATATAGAACTTCTACCCTAAATTTGTCAGCTCTTCTCAAAGAAGCAATACCACTTGTTCCATCTGAAAATTTCCTTGTAACAATGCGAATGGAAGCATCAGAATAACTTAAAGTGATATCTTCACACAAACCTTTCGCTTCTGATTCAGAGTGTGGATGGGTTTGAAAAAAAATCGAAAAAAGGTGATTCGTCTTAAGAGGACAAAAGACAAAGAAAGTAGTCTACGTTACGGCCACAAGGCCTTCGTCAGGAAAAGAAAGAAAGTGAAGGCTAGATAGGAGACATAAGAACTTAAATAAATATAAAAATAAAACCTAGGTACTTCCCTGAAGGCGAAGCATCGAAATCCTATCACTATCCGATGGACGCTTGGCTGAAAAGGAAGTGACTTCTGCCCCCGGATGTACACAATACATACTAAGAAACTAAAAACTAAAAAACGAAACTGAACAAAAAACTACCCAAACGTAATAAAAGTGGGACTTGAAATAGAAGAGGACAGAATGAGTGGGAGATAAATGAATGTGAAATCAAAAATCAAGACAAATTAGAAACCGTGTATATCCATACAAATTATGGAGGATGGCATAAAAATAGAAAAATAGGATAAGAGTGGAAAGAGTCAAAATAGAGCAAGAGATGAAAGGGTGACCTCAGACAAAGGTGTGGAAAGTGTTGAGACCGGCTGGTTTTAGACACTCCATGCGGTGGATAAGACGGTTCTCAAGCTGTTCTCGGCTGGCAGTGTCAGAGGAGCAGGATCGGATCGCTATGACCTGGATGTCGATGAGACCATGGTGGTCAGGACTATTGAAGTGTGTGGCAACTGGTGTGGACTTTTGCTGAGAGATGTCATTTAAGTGCTGGCTGAATCTGTCCCCAAGTCGTTTGCCTGTTTGGCCAATATAGGTTTTGCAGCAACGTTTACATATGATCGTATAAATGACATTACGCGATTCACACGTGAAGCTACTAGTGATGGTGTACGTAGCCTTAGGAAAGGACACCTTCTGGGTTGAGATGACATACTTGCACGTGTTGCATCGTGTCTGACCACAGGGTAATGTGCCAAAGTGAGTGGCATTCTCCTTTGGGAGACGGCTGTGAACAAGAAGATCCTTCAAGTTTTTGTCGCGTCTATATGCCACCAAAGGTGCTTCACCGAATACTTCTTGGGTTGCAGGCTCTGCTTGGAGGATAGGGAGGTGGCGGAAAAGGATCTGATTGACAGCAGTACTGTGAGGGTGATGGGTCAAGATTAATTTGACTCTATCTGAAGTGGATTTATAGTGAGGTATGAGGGCCTCCTGGCGAGAGATGGGGAGCACACGTTGAAGAGCAGAGGTGAGAACATGTTCCGGATAAAGTCTGCTACGGAAGAAATCCAACAACTCATTTGCTCGGAAGTGGAAGTCATCGTCGTCTTGGTACAAACGGCGGAGGCGGAGAAGTTGCGAAAAAGGAAGGGAGTCACGACAGGCCCGAGGATGAGAAGAGGTATACAGGAGGTAGCTGTGGGCATCCGTCGGCTTGTAGTATACTGGGGTATTAAGGCCGGAGGGCGTGATATAAATAGTAATGTCAAGGAAGTTGACAGATACTGTGGAGACGAGGGAGGTAAACTTGATGGTGGGGTGAAAGTGGTTGACAAAGTCGATGAAGCGATATAAATCAGTCTCAAACATATCTGTGAGACCTATGCCATCATCGATATATCTGCGGTAAAACCCGGAGAAAGGACCGGAGTATTGTTGCCATATCTGATGCTCCAAGTGGCCCATGAACAGGCAGGCATAGCTAGGACCCATCTTCGTTCCCATGGCAACACCACTAATTTGGTCAAAAAACTGACCATTGAATTCAAAGGAATTCAGTTGAAGGACCAGTTCAGCAAGACGGAGAAGAGTGACAGTGGATATAGAAGGGCAAGTGCGTTGGTCAAGAAAAAACCGAAGAGCTCGGAGACCATCAGAGTGGGGAATAGAGGTGTACAGAGAACAGACGTCTAACAAGAAAAGACGGTAGAAGCGGTCTGCTGAGAGTCGGATATAGAAGAAAGTTGTAAGAGCATGATTGGTGTCTTTGACAAAGGAGGGAAGATTCTTAACGATAGGCTGGAAAATGCTATTGAGGAAGTCAGAAATGTGTTCAGTAGGACAGGAACAGGCTGAGACAATAGGTCTGCCAGGGTTGTCGATCTTTTGAATTTTGGGGAGCATATAGAATACAGGCTTGCCCAAAGAGCTGTCATGAATCCTAAGACGAGAAGCTTCGGGAGGAAGAGCATTACTAGTGATGAGCTGTTTAATAGTGTTGTGTACAATGCGTTTGTTAGAGACAGTCGCATCGCTGGTCCTGGGCCTGTAAAAAGAGCCATTGGTCAACTGGTTATTACCTTCACTTAGGTATAAGTCCTTCTGCCAGACGACAATGGCTCCTCCCTTGTCAGCCGGTTTGATGACAATGTCGTCTCTACGGTGAAGAAGGGAGAGAGCGCGGGACTCTGCCGAAGTGAGATTGGAATAATGCAATCTACGAGGGCGGGGCTACTGAATGTCATGGATGGTGTTCTTGATATACAGGTCCAGGGCACGAGAGGCCCCAGGTTTAGGTGTAAAGGGGGGTTTAGTAGAGTCAGAAAAGCGTGCGAAGATGTCGAATTCAGCCTGAGACTGCGGAGTGCTGTCTTCCTCTCTAAAATGGAACTTCAGCATCATGCGACGGTGAAACCGATGAACATCTTGGAGGAGATTGTATTGGTCTAGGGTCGGACGAAGAGGAACAAATTTTAGGCCCTTACTAAGAACAGAGCGCTCTCCCTCAGAGAGGGGTAGATCTGGGGGGATGCAGACTACCTGAGTGCATGATGGAGTGGAGGATGGAGGGGTAGCTTTGGGGGTAGGGATGAGACGGGATAGTTTATGGTGTTTGGACGTGGAAAGGAATTCATGCAGCTGCCGGTTCAGTGTGTGGATAGTGGTGCGTATCATAGAATAGAAAGGGAAGTTGTTGGAGGTGAGACAACGTAAGTGAAGCAGAAGCTGGGTCTGTTGGGCACTGAGGTCTGATAAAAGGCGGGAGTGACTGGCGGCCACTACGCGCATACGTTGAAAGCCACATCTGATCTCAATTCGTTGTAGGAGACGTTGTTCCCTAGGATTGAGTGTACCAGCAGATGGATGAAAATTGGAAGAGAATCCATTAGGAAGAATTTTGTGGTGGAGGCAGGTATGAATAAAGTGGAGATGAGAAGAGAATCTAGTTTTCTTGAAAGTAACGAACGCAAAGTCAATAGTGGCACGGGATATATCAGGAGGTAGGGAGCTGAAGCTGGTGGTAACCGACACACGGACAGAATTGATAAAATATTTAAGAGAGGGCATAGTGGGGAAAAGTAAAACGTCCAAAAAATAAAAAACGTAAAATACAAAATAAATAATAAATAACATAGGCTATAAAACGCTAAATGAAAAATGGAGACTAATGAAACAATAAATAAATAAATAGGGTAGAGTGCGGTAATATAAGGTATGAAGGAAGAGTAGGGAAATACGAAAATGAATAAATAAATAGGATATAAAATAATATGCAATACTGAAAAAGAAGAGATAGGATAGGATCAGGGGGATAAGCAGGTTAGGTAGATAGAGATACGAGATAACAGAGACACGGTGCAGTCAACGAGAACCGTCTTATTCACCGCATGGGGTGTCTAAAACCAGCCGGTCTCAACACTTTCCACACCTTTGTCTGAGGTCACCCTTTCCTCTCTTGCTCTATTTTGACTCTTTCCACTCTTATCCTATTCTTCTTTTTTTATGCCATCCTCCATAATATGTATGGATATACACGGTTTCTAATTTGTCTTGATTTTTGATTTCATTTTCATTTATCTCCTACTCATTCTGTCCTCTTCTATTTCCAGTCCCCACTTTTATTACGTTTGGGTAGTTTTTTGTTCAGTTTCGTTTTTTAGTTTTTAGTTTCTTAGTATGTATTGTGTACATCCGGGGGCAGAAGTCACTTCCTTTTCAGCCAAGCGTCCATCAGATAGTGATAGGATTTCGATGCTTCGCCTTCAGGGAAGTACCTAGGTTTTATTTTTATATTTATTTAAGTTCTTATGTCTCCTATCTAGCCTTCACTTTCTTTCTTTTCCTGACGAAGGCCTTGTGGCCGTAACGTATACTACTTTCTTTGTCTTTTGTCCTCGTAAGTCGAATCACCTTTTTTCGATTTTTTTTTCAAACCCATCCATTGTACTCCACGTCTTACCGCAGTTCCCCTCAACTTCCTGATTCATAGTGTGCAATTCTATCGGCTGAATTGTCTCTGAGTTCTTTAACAAACGAAAGTAAAGATGAAAGCAGAAGATAACCTTCAAATACATCAAAACCAGGGGTTTGGAGTTTCTTACTTGTTTTGTTGAAACGCTTCATCACTTCTTCCCAAACGACTGTTAAAATAGCATATTCCAGCTGTACCAACTTCTTGTATAAATTCTTTGGACCTCGTTTACATTCAGGCTTCTCTTCTGAGTCTTCAAAAATATGTTTGAGAGTTTGTAAAATACCCATATATCCATTTTTAATTGCTCGGACTGCATCATAGTGTGCGGACCATCTATTTACACTTAAGCTGTTTAGAGAAAAATGTAGATTGTCCTGTGTGTTTAAAATCCCGCATCTTCGTGGAGATCCAGAAAAGAAAACATACAGCTCCTGCAAAATGCCAAAAAAGTCATCAACTTCAGGTACAGTAGACACTGCCTTTTCTCCCCAACAAGGTTAAGTGAATGGGCTGTGTCACGAAGTGGATTTAGGACTAGATGCTGTCTACGTATAATGACAAGACACTAGTGAGAAGAAAGACTGAAAAAGATGGATTAGATGAAAATGATAGTGAAAATGTGAACAGTTGAAACTATTGGCTCCGAGGTTAAGAACCAAAGTTGACTCTTCCTTGCCACTCCGGACGTATTAGATCGCTGTAATTTCCACTACCTCTAACTACCCTAAGGGGATAAGGTTAACTTAAGATTCACATACACCACGATACAGTCAACAGATAGCTACTGTACGTAAATAAAGTGACTGATCCAGACTATAATGTACAGTTTTATTTACACCTTTAAACAAAACTCAAATACATGTCAAATAAATAAAGTGCGTGTACGCACACCTGGAAACAAAGAATGCACAGTTAAAACGTGATTTTACATCAACCCAACCCTTCACCCACAAATTCAACCTGGATAGGGAAAGAAGTTAAGATTAACAAACCACACTGAACTTGGTGGGGTCTCAGATGCTGAGCCTCCACCCAACTAGCTATTCTAAATTCTAATGTTACTGCTAATTACACAGTCAGCTGGAACTACTACGAATTGTCTACACAATCTCTGCACAGACTTCGTTACTACACAGCCTATCATGAAATCTCCTGAACACTGCTACACAGCTAACTGCACCTCTAAACTTCAGCAGCTGACCTCTGCTATGATCTATACCAAACTATGTTTCAGTTCTGTCTTTCTGGTCTACCACCTGTAGAGAGGATTTTAACCCTGTTGCTCTCCACAATTCTGAGATTGACGACTAAGGTATGAAAAGAACCCACTGGATTCTGGACTAAAAACTATAGCTGGTTACTACTAACACATCTGGATCCACCTGCCCGTTTACCCCTCTCTGGGCTGTGGGCCTTCGGCTTTATTATGGCTGGGACGAAGCGAAATAATTACTACAACGCTGGCAGCATGCCCATTTGCGTGTGTAACAAGATCGAGCATCAGAGCTCAGGATTTATCCAACAATCCTATTCCACTGGAGAAATGTCTTCCTCTGCTTTTGGAAAACGTATTTCTGTTCTTTTTCCGCCTCTGGCAATATCTCAAAACTCTGATTTGTCTGAGAGGCCAAACTTTGCCGTGGGGAAATTTGTGGTGCCAAATTTCGCTCTATCCCACTGTGCCGCTACCCGCTGTAGACCAATAGAAAATGCACAGCTGAACAACACATTATTATTATATTCCTATATAACAAAAAACTCCCTGATTATTCCCGTTATGCACCACCATACCAATTAATCTTGCCCAAAATCAGCTCTCCCACCACTCAACTCCCTTTTCTTCCCTCTACACAATTCCAAAATAAACATTCCCCTGTTTGGTAATCAGCTCGCAGCCCGGTTGACTTAGATCGTCTTTGTTCTGCATGACTACCCCTGAAACACAACAGTTTTTCACTGAGCTCTACCTGTGCAAAAATACTTTGACCCATTTCTATACTGACACTAAATTCATTCAGTGATCAACAAAATTAAATTAGACCTCGCCAGGAATCATTAAATTCCCGTACAGTAATATAAATCCCATTCAAAATGTAATACACAATAATTTCCTTTATAATGGCATCTCACGTCTTCTGAATACACAGAACAACAAATGCACAAACAATAACGTATAAACAGTTACGCTAGCATCTGCATACTGCCCACAAGTTAAACACAACCCCAGGTTATCAATTAAAACCCCAGTAGTTACAACCACGTGGTCCCACATTAATATTCATTAATTAACAGCCCCCACGTGCTTACAATTCCACAGCTCCAATAATCATTAAAGAGCAGCACCCACGTGCTTACAATTTCACAACTCCACTCCCGTCTAAATATATATGTGTAACTGTTAACTCAGAATAAACTCTCAATGAGATCCATTACACGCGCTCCCGCCATTCTGTACATTACCATAAATAACAGATGCGGGTTTCTCTACAGACAGTCTTTGAAATAATACAAAGCACGCCCGTAACATCTCAACTCACAACCTGTCATAAATACTGTTATTCCTTCAAGAAGGAATTAAATGGACCACCTACGTTTTCCCAGTTTATCACTAAGATAGTATTGATGGCTCTGGCGTTAAGAATTAAATTAAAAATAACTTCCCAAGAAAACTTGCTGATCAGGCTAATACTCAATTACAATCAATAAAGTACCACGCTAATAAATCATGCTTAGCAAACTCGAATTTTCCCACTTAAAGGCAAATCGACAATTTTGCTCTGGTACACGGCTGGCAATTACATTTTAAACAACTGGCTATGAAATACGAGCCTATATATAATCATAGACCCCCGCGCTGACCTCTGACGTCATTTGTGCGGCTTTGTTCTAAGCCCCAATGATCGGGCTGCCTTTCAATGCCGTTTGATCTCAGCCAATCAAAACTGTAAACAACTCTGACTCACCCTGTTACTGCTAGCGCGTTCTAAAGGTCACTACCCCCAATTGAAACAAAGGATCGGGAATTAAGCTCAGCCCTCTACTGCTAAATGAAGCGAAAAAATGGCCAAAAATAATTTAACTCCCGAAAAATACGTCTATTGCAAGCAATAGCTTTAAAAAAACTAAAACTGGTGCAAATCTGATCTAGGCTCTACAGTCATTCCTCTAGAATAAAACTGCAACAATTCCCTACACAGCAACACTAAACACCACCTACTATTCATAGAGAAGAAACATAATGCAGATAAGATAAAACTGCATCGTAGTCTCACTCTAAAAGAACGTAAATAATAGAAGGAGAAGAAACATTGGGTGGATTACTTGTAATACTTCCTAAAAATAGTGTAAATAATGCAAGGAGAAAAAGACATGGGTCATTTGAAAGACAGAATCTCAGTACTTCATCACAGGCTGCACATGGAACATAGTCTGCGTACCTGTTATTGTCCGTTCGGAAATTCGTGCCCACACATTGAACGTTGTAACTTTGCAACCACTTGACGGATGTTATTGAAATTTGCTACGTGCCCTACTGATATCAATGCAGTTATTAATATATTTTTTGCCCTTACAAAACTCATGTCATGTTCGAATTTTTTTCTTTAAGTTATATAAAAAAACTGTTACCGTTGTCTGGGTTAATTTTTATTAGTTCTACAGGAAAGTTACAAGATCCGTTCAAAAAATGCGCACTTAATTTTTGTTGCAACACAGCACAAGCGATGAAATGTGCTATTTAATATTTTTTTTTTTTTGAATTAATGTAGTGACTACATGTCCGCACCAGTGCGCACCTATTGCACACAGTCGCGAGTAATTATTTCACTGGCGTATGCTAATTGCAATGAGTTGGCTGCAACGAAACAAAACGACACCAGCGTATAATATATTAATAAACTAAACTGCATAATTATGAAAAGCGCAATGAATCTGAAATGCAAGTTTATCACTTTGCAGAAGGTAACTGTTATATTGTACAGGCAATTTCGCAGAGAGGCTAAGATGGGTTGTTTATACCACGACATCCAAGAACCAGGTAGGAGAACACAAAAGGTCCTGGGTGTTGATAGAAGATCTTTTCGACGTTGGATACAACAGGACGGTGATTGTACAGACGCTGCGGTTAAGCAAGGAAGGAAGAAAAAAATTGATGATTTTGACAAGGATGTCATTAGACGTTTGATTTTGAAGATGTTTAATGCCAATCAACTTGTTACTCTCCGCATGCTGAAAAGTCGGCTGCAAGCAGAATTGGATATTAACGTCTCAAAAACAACTCTTTAACAACTTGTCAGAAGTGTTGGCTTCACTTTTAGAAAAACGTCTGGCGGAAGGAGATTTTTATGTGAAAAACCACATCTGATTGCAGCTCAGAGCAAATACCTTAGGCAGATTCGTGAGAGAAGGCAAGACGGCTATGATATAGTGTATTTGGACGAATCTTGGGTTAATGCTCATCATACGAACGAGAAAGAATGGCAATCTGTTGACGGAGACCATAGAAGGAAAATTCCCAGCAGCAAAAGTCAACGCATTATATTAGCACATGCTAGCAGCAGACAGAATGGGCTTGTCCGTGATGCAGAGCTTACTTTTCAATCAAAGTCTGTAGATGGTAGGGACTACCACAGTGAAATGAATGGGTAAATTTTTCAAGATTGGATAGTAAATACACTTCTCCCGACTCTAGATAGGCCGTCTTGCCTGGTGATGGATAATGCGTCCTATCATAATGTTCTAGCGCAGGAGGATAAAGCTCCCACTTCGGCAAACACGAAAGACGAAATCAGGAGGTGGCTTGTGAATGAAAATATCTTCGCTGACAACGGCTATTTAAAACCAGAGTTGTTGCAGCTTGTGAGACAGAGGAATAAGACAAAAGTGTATCTGATTGATAAAATCATCCAAGAGCAGGGTCATGTTTCTCTTCGACTCCCACCTTACCATTCTCACCTTAACCCAATAGAGCTGGTTTGGGCAAGTGGCCGCCCAGAACACCACTTTTAAAATGTGCGATGTTAAAGACATGACTCGTGAGGCCCGTTCACGAATAAATACAGAGTACTGGGCTAAATGTGAAGAACACGTGCTACAGGAAGAAGAATATTACTGGCAGCGAGATGGCTTGCAGTTTATCCAACCAATAACTGTTGTGAACTTATTGGGGTCGTCTGATTCGGAATTAGGCACGTCGATCGCATTCCTTCGTTTGTGATAAACTAATTTCATATGCCAATCTATAATAACACATAAACAGTTACGATTCGTCATAGCTTCCTGATGATTTACTGCTATCATGGTTCATTATCAGAACATCATTCCTTGTATCAAAATCACGCGAACAACACATCACACATTTAGGACACGCCTTCGAACCGTCTTGTCGCACAAATGTTGTGATTTACTGTAAGAATTAATGTTACGGGCAGATTTAGGCAAATGTTCCAAGAAGATCAAAGAAAATCGCCGTTTTGCAAATTTCGCGACAGCTGTGGACGTAATGATCGCAAAATCTTAACTGCATGGAAAATCTAAGACTGCATGCAAAAATTCATGTCCATACAACAAACAGTTTTGGAGAAAACTGACGCTTTCTGTGGGCACGAATTTCCGAACGGACTATAATGTTTTTAAAGAGTGCTTGCAGCCCTTTCTTCGAGCCCTTCATGTTAGATGCATTATCGTAGGACTGAGCACGGATATTTTCAAGTGAAAGCTTATGTTCACCCAGGACTTGTTGTATTTTTTAGAACAAAGTCGTTGATGAATGGTTTTCTGTCGGTAAAAATGTTAAAAATCGCTCACAGGGTTTTCCATTATAGCGGTATCGAACCACAATTACCAGCTAGTCAACATGTGTCAGGTCAGGCGTAGAGTCAACAATAATAGATAGTATTTGGTGTCTAGGTTGTTGATTGGATTCACAGCTTGAGTAGTATTTGGTGTCTAGGTTGTTGATTTGATTCACAGTTTTATCTTGCACATGTTTTCCCATAATGTATATCATTTTCTCATACACGGTTTTGGATTGGTAAGTAACATTTACTTTTTCATTTTCACATTTCTCGAGATGTTCATGTAAAAATGGGTCGAATTTTGCAATAAGTTCAATGGCCCCCATGAAGTTTTCATTATTTGGTGAGCCCCACTTCTCCTCATGACCTCTAAATGCCACACCTCTTTCATTTAAAAACTTTGTAACAGCAACAACTCATTTCAGTACTTCAAAATAGTACTGTATGGTTTTTGTCATCTGTTCTTCAAGCTGCTGATCCACAGTATTTTTATTTGACTTTCTTGTTATCCAACACAACATCGCCCTCTTATGTTCCATGCAGTCTTCATGATTCTCCAGAGTTCTGAGTACATTCGTCCAGTCAGAAAACCCACCTGTTGTAAGTGATGTTTGGCATTTAGAAAAGAGTTTGCAAACAAAATAGTATATACAGCCTTTGCTCTTTGAAAAAACTAACCATGATCTCATCACAGTCTGGCCATTTTTTTTCGAAACATTTGTTTGAGAAACTTCTGTTTTGCTCCTTCTAAACCCTGCTTGATTCGGTATATACATCATCTGGTTTTTTATTTTGAAAAAATCTTATGTCTTGCATTAAACAATTCTGTATGAAATCATTATCAACTGTTATGGGCCAATTTTCGAGGTCACTGTATTCTTTGAAATCACTGAATTCGCTTCCTATTTTATGTTTCTGCTCAGTCTCTGCTTGTTCCGCGATACATTCATGTTGACCACTGTGATCGTCATCTGTATTAAAAGCGTCAACAGTGGGTTGAATATTGCTAGAAAGAGCTCCCACAGTTTGTGCACTATCAGTGGCTTCAACGGTGTTTGCTTGGCTAGTTTCAACTGTAGGTGTTGATAAACTTGACATTGCCAAATAGTTTGTTAGTTTTTGACATTTAGAGATTTCGTCAGATCGCTTTTCCTTGAGTTTGCGTTTTTGGTATCCACTTAAGTACTTTCGTGAACTCATTGTTTTTCCACTAGGGTCTTGATCTCTGTTAAAAATGGGAAAACACTACATTAGCCACAGCAGAACAGCCAACTCACCGCGACACTCCACCTTTACAACATCTGTGCTACTGAATCTCAAACTTTGGGATTGTTGAAATATATACAACAACAAATTAATCAATTTGAGTCGTGCGACTATTGTCGCATGTTTTGAAAAGACAAAATTTTAGATCTACTTTCTGAGAAAGCTTTTTTTCGTTTACGGCTAGCATACATGATACTTTAATAACATTTTAATTTTAATTTTAACTATTATTTTGTATTGAATTACACTATATTATTAATATAATAATTTTTTTTTTTAAATACCCTTTCTTATACAAGGGGATTGACATAAGTCTTGGGCCTGACCATGAAGGACATGTCACAGAGAGCTGAAATTTTGTAGTGTTTATTCCTTTTCAATATAGCCACCGTCTGAATTGACACACTTCTGCCATCTCTTCTTGACCTTAAAAAGACCTTGGGAGTAGAACACCCTATTTTTCAAACTAAACTAGTCATCACATGCCAGTATAACCTCTTCATCGCTGTCAAAATGATTTCCTTTTAGCTGGTTTTTAAGATTTGGGAATAGAAAAAAATCTGATGGAGCCAAATCTGGAGAATATGGTGGGTGTGGAAGAATTTCAATATTCAAATCGTTGGCTGCTAGCTGCACAAGCCGTGCTTTGTGAGAGGGCGCGTTGTCTTGAAGCAAAGGAAGATTTTGAGTGCGCGTTATCCCTCGTTTCCTGGTCACAACCTTTCTTAGTTTTGTGAGAAGATCTGCATAGTACTGTCCATTAACTGTGTTGCCACGAGGCAGATAATCTTTCAAAAGGACACCTTTGCCGTCCCAAAAAACAGTCAGCATCACTTTTCCTGCAGATTTCTGTGCCCTCGGCTTGACAGGTGTTGGGGAGCCCGGGGTTTTCCATTGCATGCTGGCAATTTTGGATTCGGGGTCATAATGGTGTACCCAAGTCTCATCTACTGTAACCATGGTCTCCAAAAAGTTTTTTGACTGACACTTTTTGAGCAACTGTTGACAGCAATTTACCCTCCTTTGCTTCTGTTCACGTGTCAGCAGTCGCGGAACCCAGCGTGGACACACTTCTCTCATGTTCAGTCTGTTGTGTAAAATTCTATAAACTGTTCTTTCATTTAGATTTACTCTACTAGCTATCTCCACAATTGTCATTTGTCGATCCTGGTCAATGATTTTCTTCACTCTTGTTGCATTTTCATCGTTGCACTCTGAGGCTGGTCTACCAGATCTTGGCAGATCAGCAACATTTGAGCGGCAGCACTTAAACTGTTGACACCAGTTTTTTACCGAAGTATATGAAGGACAAGAATCACGAAACACTGGTTCCATCTCTCTGTGTATTTCTGTAGATGTTTTTCCCTGAAACATCAGAAATTTTATCACAGCTCTGGCCTCCTTCTTTTCTATTGTTTTGTCAAATCTTTGGAGCAGCAGATCCGGTCAATAGGGTACATTGCGCCGTGCACCGTAGCGGGGAAAACCCATTGAAGAAACAAACGCGTACTTTACACTTTCTGTGCAAATATGATGAACTTTAAAAGTGCCAAGTTTCATCTTCCTCCTGTAACTCCTTCATGGCCAGGCCCAAGACTTATGTCAATCCCCTTGTACAGTAGACCCAACATTTTTAAGCAATGTGGACTAAAGTCGCTTTTGGGGCCCCTCCGGGATTAGGGGCCCTGAAGCTTAAGCTTCATTAGTTTGATAGTAGATCCGCCACTGCCCAAAGGTGCTACCACTCTTGGCCTCCCCAGATCCCCGTTAATCATTATATGCTTACATGAAACTTATCTTTTTCCTACATCTCTGTATCATTTTTTATTTCTTATTTTTTTTTTTCAAACTTAGCGCATTAAGTTCCCATCTGTAATTCTACACAAATAACGGAAAGAGTTACCCACAATCAGAGGTGGATCTACTATAAAGCTAATGAATCTTGAACTTCAGGAACCCCAAGTCCATTTTTGTCTATAATACTTTTCTTTCCCATCCCCCCCCCAATTTTTTTTGTTTTTGTTTGTTTGTTTGTTTGTTAAAGGGCTCATCTACGAGTTTTAGTTTAAGGGTCCCCAAAATGTAGATATGCCACTGCCCACAATAAAATGTTTAAAACATGAATTAATTATGTTTTTTTATGTTTTATTTATTTATTAATTTGTGTGTGTGTGTGTGTGTGTGTGTGTGTGTGTGTGTGTGTGTGTGTGTGTGTGTGTGTGTGTGTGTGTGTGTGTGTGTGTGTGTGTGTGTGTGTGTGTGTGTGTGTGTGTGTGTGTGTGTGTGTGTGTGTAAAATTGTGCAGTGAATATTACTTGCAGAAATCACACGGTGATCCATCTCAATAGCCGTAAACTGAGTCTGGTAACATTACTTATAGCTACATATACTACTGCGCTGTGGGGAGGGAGGAACCACAAGCACTCCTACTACCTCGAGAAATTCCTTGTGCCGCCTCTGGAAGTAGATGGTCCACAATAGACATTGGTGGCTGGCAACAGCTGCAGACTTATTGTCTACGTGGAACAATATGATAGGAGCTCACTGGCTTAAACTTGACAGACG
>JAMPIV010013433.1:0-106474 GCA_024509875.1 Oreohelix idahoensis
TTCTATTCAACCAGTTTAAAAATGGACAAATGGAAGTGTCTACGTGGGGATCAAATACAGACCCTTGAACAACGCGTCCTCCATAGTATGCCAGCTCCATAAGAGGAGATGGGCAGCATGGCCTTTACCTACCTACTTGAGGGGAGAAACTGTGTGGTGAGGAGAGAAACCCCGAGATTGAGCACCAATGTTAGGCGTTATCTGTAGTTATAAGAGCGAACACCGACGAAGAAGATAGATAAGCGAAATGACGAAGGGAATGACGGAGACACACAGAGGAAGGCAGACAGACAGATATAGATACATTCATTTTATCAGGTTTTGAAACAAATTAGTTTTGTCTCGATTTGGCAAGACGCGGACCGTTCAACCCAGACACAAGGTATGTCGGTTATATTAGGGCGCAGGTCCAAATATAAAACAAGACCATGTGGTCTGGTTTCAAACTAAAATTGCTTTTTTTTATTTTTAAAATCAGGGTGATGAATGGGACATTGTTTTCATTTTGATGGGTAGCAGTGTCGGTGTATGTAAGTAGGCACGCGTAGGTAGCTAGATATGTATGCTGCAGCTACCCAGACGAAGCTCGACAAGCTGCGCCAGACAAAGAATGGCGCTTCCCCGTTCAGTACCACATCATAACGCCTACTCGATAACATTACCACTATTTCCTAGCAAACGAGACAAATAGTTCCATTGCTGGCGACAAACAATTCCCGAGGTGGTGACAGCGGGGGCCTAACGGAAATGACGTAAGCATTAAAAGGACACATCGCTGCTCGTGCCGTAAATCGTGATCGATTTAAAAAACTATTCTGTTCGGTTTCTCCGGTTTGATTTTCCTTCTCCCTGTCGTTCATTCAGCTTTTCTTGAGATAAAGGTTTTATTGATGGATTCCTATCAAATGACAAACGTTTTTGTTTTTTCCCTGACTTGTTCCACTGGTACTTGTCCTCGGTTGTTCCTAACAGTTTCACCATATTGTATAATTCCACTCCCCCACGCCACCAACATCATTTTAATTCTCAGGTTCCCACGGAAGCACTCATTTATGAGACTGTGTAACTGTTTGTTGTTGTCGTTTTGATTTTTCTCTGTGAACAGCCTTTCTCAACTACATTTTTATCTTGGGATGGATCTAAGGCTGCTTTTTGTTTGCACTACAACGTTTCTTATATTTATATATAGATCTTCGTTAAAAGAACAACAATATGCGTGGATATTTAGTTCACTCAATTTCAACACGATTAAATTTGCTTACTTAAATTGTCCTGCTGCTAAATTCAATGATTTAGAATGCGCAAAATGTAAATATGTTTTGATCGTAAGGAGAAAATAAGAAGAAAATAATTTTGTAATTTTTGTCCTTGCATATACAATGATTGAATAATATACTGGTACTTTAGAGACTGCTTAGGAATTAAGTCGGAAGACTTACGACGCATGCTACTTAAGACCAACCACCCCCTTCCTTCTTACGGGATGGCCATCACCAATTAATCCTTTTATATCACATTTTAAATTATTTTCTGTTCCGCAGTTCGGTCGTCAAGTCTAACGACGAAGACCTGTTCTTTTGTTTCACTATTTATCTATAATATAGAACTTGTAACAGTTACAGACATTTTATGGTATAATTTGTACATTGTATTATTTTCATAAAATAAGTAAAATGACTTTTAAAAACAATATAAAACACACACCTACCTCATTTTAGCATTCATTGCATGATTAATGTTAGCAATACTTTTGGTGCCGGGTTCGAATCACGGTACCAGACACGCCACCAGTCTTACTCCAAGCTGTAAATGGGGATACCTGGATCTTCTTGTTTGGTTATGGGAAAAGGAAAGGCAGGCGAGGAATGGAACGGTCACCCCAACATCTCGGATGCTGGACCTTGTTAATGTGAGCTCTAACACTTCTTTCTCCTCTCCTGCATATTGATATGGGAATAACATTTACAGTTTTTATAGCTTATAATATTACTTCCTTCGTTCTTATAAAGGTTGGCAGTCTGTCGTAGGCGTCACCCGTCAGTTTTCCCTCAACTAGGTTGGAGAAGGTCAAAACTGCTCCTCAACATGAAGCCGACAGTTTTGGGAGTAACCCCCACCCCCCCCCCCCTATCCTCTGGACCATCAATGTAAATAGCGCAAATCCAAATCTTTATCGAATGTTAAAAAAAAACCCGACAACAAAAACAAGGAAATGATGGAGGGGTGTAAAGGCAGGGGTTCACCTTAGTCTGAGATTTAATTAAACTTAGTGTCCAAATAAAGTAATTATGTACTTTAAAGGACACCACTAGATTTCACCCCTACATGATAGGTACGGGCGTTGAGGTTCGAGCAGATCATGATTATCCAATAAACAATGGACTCTGATGCGTAAAACATACGAATCGTAAAACCAGTGGTGATGACCATCTAATCCACTGACCCACTGACATGGCCTCTATTATTCTTATTCTTCCTAGTTCGTCTGTAAAAAGGGACGTTGGCTTGCGTTGTGTGTTTACGCCGGAGCTGTGATATCTGCAACCATTTGGTCGAAACATTCAGACTTCAGCTCGGCAGTTTTTGGGACACGGTTTGCACTTCCATATGGCGATCCCTACTCTTCAGCAAGACTGCAGTGATGCTGGGGACTGTTTACCAGGAACCCACCACGTGGAGGTGGGTTGGGTCTTTTGTCAGCTCTGGTTCGCTGACTCTGATGCAAGCAGTCAAGCTTATGGGTCACGCTGATGCATTACTCTATTGCTGCATCTTTGGGTCCCTCGTTGGCATTACATACAACGCAGGAGGTCGACAACTGTCGACCAAAAATCTACTGGTAGATTCACATGGGTTAGGCTAGGAAGAGAAGGGCTCAACAGAAACTAACTTTGTGGGCCCCGGCAAAGAAAAAAAAATAGAAAAATTACAATGGCTAGCCAAGCTCAGTTACAAAGAAATTACCCAAGCACAACTATCCCATGCGGAAAAAAAGATGCTTACCTGAGCTAAAATATGATATTCCAGGCATTGAAAGTAAAGGAACGCAGACAGAAACACTCAGAAAAAGTGTATAGCTAAACCATGTTTATTGGACCAAAAAATTTCCGGCAAAGCTTTGGGACACTTGCATGTACTGATGGTTATGATTACCCCATAACCCACTTACCCACCCCCCACACACACACACACACACTCACCACTGCATAACTGATGGTTGTAGACCCATCCCACACCCAGATCACTTGCAACCATGATGGTTCAGGCACCCCCCCACCCCACCCTCACAACTGGGGGTGCACGCATCCCCATCAAACTAAAGAAATCCCACCCACTATCATGGCAAACGTCACTGGCAACATCCCTTGCAATACCTCCCACCGGGGGGGGGGGGGGGGGGGGGGGGGGGTTGGGATAACACACACCACAATACACCCCATCGTACCGCAACACCAGCCCCCCCCCAAAATACAAATACAATCGGGGGGGGGGGGGGGGGGTAAACAGCTCTGGAAGATGAGACATGCGAAAGGATTGCACCAATCTGTAATCTCCTTTGAATGGGCTGAGAGCACCTTCTGCTTAATGATGTTGTTCATTTTGGGGCTTGTGCACGAGTTTGTTAGTGAGTTAGTTTACCTAGGTGGCACATTTTATTAGCATATGCTTGGGCCAATCTGAGGCAGACAATTTTGCTAAGGAAGGAGTAGCCTTACAGACAGCAATGATATAGACCCGACTCACGAACAGTCCGCAAAAACTCCTATAATCATCTCACCTAGAAAAACCAACCCCTGGAGATAAGCAGAGCATCCTATGTAGGCCTTTCTAGAAAACTATGACAAAACTTCACGCTATCTAGGCAGAGAAGATGTATAAAACCATCAGAGCAACGGACAAAACTCCCCCAAGCACACAGATACAGCAATCTGCCAGGTCATAAATTCACCTACCACAAGTTACCCACACCACATACAAGCGCCACAGATCTATGCACAGCGGCACCAGCTTTTGACAGCTCAAACAACGCATAAGATTAATCTTCAGTCGTGCGCAAGTGGTACTAGCCTATGGCACGCCAGTACGAATGTCGGAAAATATATACTACCACTGATAAAAGCACATCTCAGGATAAAACCCATAACAGAGCTCATCCCAGAAGATTGCCTCGATAGTCATAAACACATAAGAACAACCTGAAGAAGAGGTAACTCCAGACGTCATTGATATTGGTCCAGAAGACCCTCAAACAACACAAACCATAAGATCAAGCAGATTTCAAAGCAGTCGAAGGAGTTTCTATCGCATCAATACGGAACTCATAACAGCCCCATGCCAACTCAATAGCCCAACTGATCTAGTCCGACAAAATAACCAGTACAATATCTAACTTTTCCGTCAAAACCTATGAGTTACCGGCAAGCTACAAACCCATATTTGATTCATGACTAAGGCCGCATGACTAAAAAGGCATCACTAACTTTTTCTTCAAAAAGCGATAGAATTATATCATTTTGGCTAAAAAAATATACCACCTGGACAGGTCGAAGGAACCAAACCCAGAAATTGTCACCTTAGTCTGGCACCCGGACCAACGGCATCCGTTAGGACGACTTCAGCCAATCAAAGCGCCGTAGCCACGACACCATGAATAAGCATGACAGTCATCATGATGTTACAAAAGAAACATACAACGCATGAACTCAACACCCCCAGCATTAAGTTACCAAGTTCAATCTGAAACACAATCCAACGACTTTGTTTCGCCAGCAAATCTGTAAGGTAGGTAAAGTATGATCAATTCCAACTAGAAATGAGTGCAACAGCAGGTACCAACGTGACAATAGAGATCACTGTTAATTATCGTTGGGTATTGAATAATTCTTAGGAAAAAAAAATAAAAAAACTCGAAGTGACGCGAAATGTGTGTGAAGGCTGCCATCGCTTCTGTCTAGTATATGTAATGTTGAGAAACATTTTAAAGACTTGTTCATTCTAATAACGAGCTGATTTTAGCTATGACTGTATCAAAGGCAGTTCTTTACGGATTACCTAAGCCTGACTCAAAACGCATCATTTACTCTAAAAAAACAAATAAAGAACATCTTGGTCAGATGTCGCCACTGTTCTTGTTTCGGATCCTGACATGATTATCTTCATTACATATCCTGTTTTTGACTCTATTTCAAAGAATATATTAAGCCCTGATGAAGTGTAGTTTGTCAATGGAAAACAATTACTGCAGTAACTAATCTACCCCATTCCGTGTAATGTGCACTGTTCACAAGATACTACAAGAAAAGACGTGACTTCAAAAGTGTCGTTCATCGACTACGCCAAGGCTGCCTTCCACCAGTTTCACGAATTCCATGTATGAATGCTAAATTAATAAACTCATTACCAATGTTTTTTTTCAACTGTTTTCTTTATTGTAATTACACATATGCACATCTATTTTGCGTTCTTTTTCTTAACTTGAATATTTGATTTTTTTTAAAGTATAAAAAATTTGTTGTTGGTGTTTTGTTTTAAAATATTAATTTCTAATTATTTATTTCTAATAATGGTTTTAAATCCAAATGGTTTAATTATATCCTATTGCTAATTTTTTTTTAATTTTTTGATTTTTGTGCAATTACGGTAAAATTTTTTTATGCTTCTTCTTATCTATGCTTTTACCTTGGTTCAACTATGTAAAATTTTAGAATGCATTTTTTTTTTCGTGCGTGTGAGATTGGGAACACACATAATGAAAACCAGACCATCACATTTAGACCAAACCCATTTCGCAAATCCTCACCAAATTTCAGTTTTACTTAAAAATAGTTAAAAATAATTTTAAAAAAATATTTACTTGTACTTATCAGTTGGTCTTTATGTGGAACTCAACTGCCAACAATGAAAAGTGACACATACTCTCATTCAGAGGAGGGGGGAGAATGGATGGAGAACGCAAAGCGAATAGAAAATGAGGATTAAACTTGTGCGTTTTATTACCGATTTCTTTAATCATTCTAAAACAATCTCCAATGAAATTGCACACCAATGTACTTAGTTTATTTATTTATTTATTTTTTGGACTAGGACGTGTTCACCTTAATTTAATTGATATGGATATTGCGTAGGTTAAAGCATTTTTTGTGATGTTCGCTTTACAATGATTACTGTTTGGACTACCGGTAGTGACAGTATCCGTCATATTTTTTTATGTACGCTGGACATTTTAAAAATAATACATATCACTTGGACTGTCTAGTAACAGAATTCGTTTATGGGTCTGATTCTTGATTCGCTTGTGATGTTATCCTACCTATGTAAATGTTAAACGTGTAAGAGTGTCAGACACATCACTGTCGCATTCTGATGGAGTGTTGTCACAGAACATGTTATTACAGATCCTTGTTCTAACTCAACTTTGGAAATATTTATACTTTTCTTCTTTTAAATTATTAATTAATTTTGAATTTCTCTCTTTCATTGGCAAATGCTATGTCGCACCTAAAGCTTCTGTGGACTTGTGGAGTCATATATTATCACTTATCATGTTCAGGTTTTAAGTTTTATCTAGGTCATGTGACTATATCTTCTGCAATATTCGTATACAATACTTCAATTAAAAAGCGTGGGTATTTAACAGTATATGTAACATTTAAAATTTTGTCATTCTATCTCAAACTATTGATCTGCAATATTATCTCACTACTGCATCTGCAACCTGTCTCGTGTAATAAAACGTAAGTTTTTTAATGTATATACTGTCTACAAAAAATAAAAAATTAAAAAATGTAGGTCATCTAATTTGCTGCCTTTGAGCAACGACATGCGCTTTGTCACATTCATTTGTTAAACGCGATGCGCACATTTGCCCTATCCCTGTCACAGAGCACCCACGCTACCAATCGATCGGCCACGTGGGAAAATTCTATCACCAGGCAGGTACCTAGAAAAGAACATTGCGATGCTCGCCAACTCAAAATGGTTAAAAACCAATACATTAAAAAAACAGTTTACTGTCGATTCACGTTGCTAACGGTCGAGTTCAAAATATCGTTTAACGATTCCGGGCCATTTCGAGGAAAAATTACAACGTTGCTTTGACATAGAACGAATAACAAAATGTTTTAGGGTTTATTATGATGGATAGGGGCCCGTGTTACAAAGTTAGCATTAACATTGTCAGCGTGATAGATTTTCGATTTGCTTGTGTTAGATTCATTGTGCCACAGCTCCCCAAAATTAAATCACACGTTTCCGTTGTACAGAGTAGCTGAGCGAGGTCAAATACAAAAATAATCTATACAGTTTGTAACATACGAGGCCTGGGCGGGAAAGTAATTAATATAATACATAGGATACGGGAAAAAAACGTTTTCTTCAAGAAAACAAAAATTTGGGTACAGTGCACAAATTTTTTTTTTTTTTTTTGGTTTTTTTAAATATTGCATGGCATAGAAAACACCATTCAAAAAATGCGTGACTTGTGTACAAAAAAAGAAAGTACGTGTCCAACTAGCGCGTCAGGTTACATCAATGCTATAAAATACTGATGGGCAGACCAGGACAAATTACAGTTGAACACGAGATGAGAAGCTGATGCTGGTATAGGACGACAAGCTGAGGAAACTTGCTGCTGCTAGCAATACCAAGGAAGTCCTTGTTCTGGAAATCCAAGGGGTAAGGGAGATGTAGAATGAAACCAAAAAAACACGGACGGAGATGAGAACTGGAGACGCCATATGAAAGAGATAAAGAAGACAAAGAAAGATCTTGAAACATATGTGCTTAGGATTAAATGGCCGTCTTAACAGCAATGTAGGGCCTGGGCATAGCAATGGCACTGGGCCCTTATCAGCCCCCCCCTGTACACAAACCCATGGGAATAAAAATGGATGTCTTATGAACCCTATAATGGCAGAATCCTAGGGCTTGGGCCCCTATATTAGTGGGGCAGTGCTTACGTTGCAATGGGGTTCATGCTGCTAGTGTACGGATCTACGTGCTCCACTGTGGATTAAACAAGGGAAAAATTAGGGATGACTCGCACAGTGGATTTGCTTACGTACCCGACCGTCCGACCTACTGATTGTAGAGTATTCAAGGTCACCTGGACACGGTGATGATGCGTACAGCCGTCCTGATAAGAATTTAATCATACCAGAGTCGAATAAACTTCACAACGATTCTGTTTTTGAATTTAAAGTCACATGGAATTACTTAAATAGAAGGTGGTGTGGGGAAAATGTGGATTTTTTTGTAGTAAAAAAAATATATGCTTTTTGGGGGGAGGGGGGTGGCTGTCCCAACTATATCCACACTCCAACATTTAATCATACTGTGCGTATCTTGGTCATTGCACCAGAAACAGAATGAAATTGATCCGAGAAACGTTTAGATGCATGCAAGTTACAGAACGGACACACATCATATATAGATGTTTACAACATGAATGGAAAAACGTTGCGTGCGCAGAGTTGATGAGTTGATAAGCTATTAATGGAAATAGGTAGTTGTGGAGAGTACATGATCAATCACAATTCCACCAGGCATGGTACTTGAAGGGTGAAGAAGTTAGCAAGAAAAAGAAGAAGAAGGATAGAATAGTGGGCAATGTTTTTTGGATGGGCCTGCCACAGAAGTAGGCATGAAAAAAAACATAATAAATTGATTGTTCACAACACTGACATAGAAGCAGCTTCGCTAAGCTGGGTTCTGATTACACTTGCAAGAACATTTAGGCGGGAAATAAAACTTCAACCACTGATCAGTTTGAAAAGGGACTTGCTGAAACCAATACGTCTCTCTAAGCTGTTTCGTCACACAGTGCTGCTGTGGGCACTATATCAGAAGTGGAAAGGGTGGGACTCTTCTTTCTTGATGTGGCGTGTTGGAATTTGGGGGGGCGGGGGGGGTACAGGGGGGCAAACAGAGTCATTTTATATTTATCATAACAAACAAAGCGCGTGTTGAAATTGGGGAAAAACAATTCCTTTTTTTCATTACAACCCAATCTTTTTTCACAGTTACATCATATTTTTTGCTAAGCGGTCCCGTCAGTTAAAGAATTAACAAAATCAACTTTTTTTCCCGAAAACGTACTCAACAAATTTAGATAAATCATAAATTGGCCTTCGCGAGACAAAGCATAGTCTTGCACCATAAAAATGACAGAGTTGTTACATATGTATATAACCAAATAACAGAATACCTGACGGAGGGATTGCCACAATTATATTCATCACATCAACATTGTCCTCTTGATAGACACCAATCTGGCTGTTGTTGTAATAACAAGACAGAGTTACTCATACACTCTTGGAATACAACCTGTTTCGCTAGCTTACATGGAATTTTTTTAGTGGCGGAATGGTTGATGTAAATGTGTGTAATCTTGTGTCTTGAATTAAATGTAATAGTGGTTTTTATTCGGATTTACTCTTTAGATGGTGTGTATGTACACATACACAGACACACTAGACGTGTTTCTAGACGTGTTTTCGTGGGAGTATAGGGGTGTTGGGAATAATAAGGGATGAGGTGTAACATAATTCATACGCAGGGGATTATGGGGTGAACTGGGCTTTGGAAAGGGGGAGTCAGGGACTGGGGACTTGGAGGTTGTTTTATTTTGCCACACTCTTTTGTATGGCTTCGGTATGGTGGCTTTTGCTATGTTATTGGGGGGTGGGTGCCTGGACAGGGGAAAGTGTTGCAGTAAAAAGGTGTTGTGTTGGTAACTATGGGTTGTTGGGAGTGTTGGGTGGGGGGGGGGAGTTTTTGGTGGGTGGTTGGGGTTGGGGGGTGGGGGGGGGGGGGGGGGTGTTTGGGAGTGGGGTATTGGGGAGGGTGGTGGGGGGTAGGTGGGTGGGTTTGGGGTTGTGTGGATATGGGGGGGTTGGTAGGGGTGGGTGGATTGTAGGGTGGGGGGGTGGGGTGTGAGGGGGGTAGGAAGGGGGTTGGGGGGTGGGGGGGGGGGGTGGTGGGGTGGGGTGTGGGGTGTTGGGGGGGGTGGGGGTGGGTGTGGGATTCTTTTGTTGGTTTTGTGGGGAGTGGTTGTTGTGTTTGGATTGATTTTTATGAATTTGTTTGGGTGTTGGTTGGGTGTGTGGGTGGGTGTGGGTGAATATGGTGGTGGGGTGGGTGTGGGGGGGGGGTTGGAGGTGGGGATGTGGGGGTGGGGAAGGGATTTATTTGTTGGTGTGGGGGGTGTGGGGGGTGGAGGGGGGGTGTGGGGGGGGGGGGGAGTGTTCACGGGTTGGGGGAGGAGGGGGGGGGTGGGGGGGGGATATTGTGGGTTAAGGGTTTGGAGGGGGGTATGGGGTGGGGGTTTGAGGGTGTTGTGGGGGGGGGTTTGTGGGGGGTTAATGGTTGAGGGGGGGGTTGGTGGCAATTTGGGGGTGGGGTGTGGGGGTTGGTGTTGGGTGTGGGTTGGTTTGGGGGGTGGGGGGGGGATTTGTGGGGTGGTTTTGGGGTTTGGGGGGGGGGTGCACATGGGGGGGGGGTTGGTTTTCCATGGGGGGTATTTTTTGGTGGGTTTATGTTGGTTTGGGTGGGGGTATTTTGGGTGGTGGGGGGGGTGGGGAATAATAGTGTGGGTCTTGGGGGTGTGGTATTTGGTTTCATGTTGGGGGGGGGGGGGGGGTGGGGGGTGTGGGTCAAGGTTGGGGGTGGGGGGGGGGGGTGGGGTGGGGGGGCATGGGTGGGGGTGGGAATGTCATTTGGGGTGGGGGGTGGTTATTTTTGGGTGTTGTGTGGGTGGGGGGGGGGGTGTGGGTGGTGGTTTGTGGGGGTGGGGTTGGGGGGTTTGGTGGGTGGGTATGGGATACAGGGTAGGGGGGGTGGTATTTTTGGGGGGGGGGGGGTTGGGGAGGGGTTTTAATGGGGGGTGGGTTTATGTATGGGGGTGGGGGAATTTTGGGTGGTTGAGGTTGGGAACAGGGTGGGGGGGTTGGGGTTGTGGGGGTTGGGGGGTGGTTGTGGTGGGGGGTGGGGGGGTGCATTTGGGGGGGGGTTGTGGGGTTGGGGGTGGGTTTTTGGGGGTGGGGGGGTTGGTGGGGGGGGGGGTGGGGGGTTTGGGGTGGGAGTGGGGGGTGGGGTTGACTCTGGTGTTAGGTTGGGTGTGTAGGGGGGTTAATTGTGCCCAAACATGTAAAAGGTTATGAGGTGGAAGAGCTGTTGGAATGTTTGAAAGTTGAAATGTATGTGGTTGTTGTGGTTTGAGGACTTTATAGGAGTAAGTAAAATCCCTAAGAAAACTGGGTTTTCATGAAATGCAAGATTATAGGAGGGGTGGGTAAGTAAGTTGGTTTTTAGATGGATTATAGGATAATATTAGGTACGATAATTTGAAGCGGGTATTCTTCAATTTTAATTGAGATCCAAGAAAAGGTGTATTTCAACAGGGAGTGTATTTAAGGAGTTACATATTAAAGCAGTAACTTGTTATTTAATGCATATGTGAGCAAGTCACATTAGATGGACTAGAATTTATTTCTCAAACAAAGACATTGTTGAACAATAAACCAAATGGGAGAAGATATGGTGGTTGGGGGGTATGGGGGTGTTTGGGATCCAAATTGTGAGGGTATTGCTTATGTGGATGTATTAAGGGTTTGGGATAGTTTAATACAGTCTGGAAAGGCAGAATGTACTCATTGAGGGGGAAAAGTATTGGGTGATTCTATCACTTGGGGGGAAAGTATAATCTGAAACTTGGAATAGCCAGGAAGCTCCCAAATTGAAAGTTTTCTCAAATATGTAATTTGGGGAGTTCGTAGATGGGAGGGAAACACAGGCTAGATTCAGGTTATGTGCATTCAAGTATAAGGACACCACAATACAAAACATAGGGATTCCATAAACATTTTTAAGACCCGTTGAACTCTTGTTATTTATTACTTTAGTATAAGAGAAAAACACTGGTATAGAGAATTGGATCTTGGATTTTAAGTAAGCGACACAACTAACCAGTGAGATATTCTTCAAATAATGAATGTCCTATTCAGGAATCCGATTCAGCGCTTGACTAGGAGTAGTTTTATTAAAGTAAAATCAATAGAATTTAGTAGACTGGGGAGGTGAAGCAATTCGAGGCCATGAAATGTAGGAATGGTTTGTTCGATTATCAATGACAGATCAATGGGTGTATGCACTCGAGTACACCTCCTCTGATATCAAACAAAGAATGCAAATCCTTGTTATGACTAGCATGTAACAAATGGCATCCATATGGGAAACTAACGAGTATTAATTTGTTTGATGGTTAATAATGTAGACTTGAAGCCTGTCATTTTATAAACGACGTGCTTTCCTACATGTGGGTTGCAGACAGAGTTGATTGTAAGACAAATTACTTGTTCCAGTATGTTTGATTATATTGTCATCATTGAATGTTTAGAACTTAGGCGACAATTGCAAGAGATATAATGTGGTTTGGGGAAATTAATACAATTGGGGAAAGGAATTTTGTAAATAAGGGTGGTTACTGTTGGAAATTTTGAACAGGGTTTGGGAAAGGAATAGACCTTAAGTCTTTCTTACGACAAGATCAACACTTTTATATTAGGATTAGAGGTACTTTTTGATATAACCTGTATTGAAGTGAGGGGGTAAAATATATGGGGAATTTGTCTTTGAAATTGGGAGGAAGGCTGCTGCACAGTAGTGGTAGTATTACATTTGGTATGCCAAGTGGTTTTTGTATTGCATGATTTGTGGCGTTTCAAAGAATTGTTCTACTTTGCATTGTAAGGTAAGTATGTATTGCAATGCCAGGTTTTGTCGTTGTCTCTCATAATCACATCGCTATTTAGAAGTTTGGCTCTCCCAAGTTCTTCAAGCCTCTTGACCTCCCAATACATTCTAGCCACAGTGCCTCCGTTAGTTCTAGTGCTTTAGTTCAAACATTTGGCAGTTGATCTTCTTGTTCTTGGGCTCAATCCTCAGTCCTGCCTAATGTACGCATGTTTGACCCGTACATCATAACAAAAGTTGAGAGTTTTTTACGTTGCATGTTTTGTCATATAGTTTTCCATGTCTGGGTGAGTTTCACACAATAGTGACTGTGAACTCATAATAAAATTGAGTTGAAGTGTGTGAACATAAAATCATTAAAGCACCATTTTTCGGCTCAGGATACCTATATATACCAACTCAACTGTCACTTGTATACAAACAGAAATCAAACTCATCAACACTCTACAAGAGTGCCTGCTATGTAAACTACCCCTACGAAAACTGTTGACACCTTCACCTCTTGAGTGCCCAGCACTCGTTCTGATGTTAGGATAATGCTCATTCCTCGAGGCCCAGATCAAGTGGAAAACTCACACTTGTGCCCAGAGAGAGAAGAAAAACAAACAAATTCGAGAAAAAGATGCACGGTCATCACTACATGGCATTGAGCCGAAGGAACGAGAGCCCAGACGCCGCTGGATCAATAAACAACAACAGAGAATCGAAATATCCTTAGTTTGACAAATGATGAGACGCTAGGGCAAATGGACAATGTGATGTTGGCACACTCAACATTGGTGGGTTATGCCAATTGCATAACTTAGTTTGTTTGTAGAGAAGGTATAATATTCTAGTGTGGGAGCATTAGACAGATACAATGTAGCCCACATATTTTGGAGTTATTTGTTGTAGTTTGATGTTGGGAACTTTTTAAATTGCGATAGCACTCTTTATTGTTTACCAGGGACATTGTTCTTTGTCATCAACTCATGGGAAGATCTTTACGATACTAGATTTCTATGTCAAGCACTGTATCAGATGTGCACAGAAGGTATTAGGTATGAGCTGTAAAATGGCTCTACTCATCAGCCAACACAATAGTTTCATAGATCGCAAAAATATTCTTTAGCATTACTAACACAAGCAGTTTTATAATGCTATGTAATCTATTTCATGCGGCATTACTTTATCACCTGACACACCAATACAGTTTCTATGCTCCGGGACTCTTCAGCCCAGCACAAAACTATTACTATGTCTCTAGCATCTCAGCGCAAAAATGGTTTGTCTATGGTTCATTATCTCGGTCTTCAGTCTTGGGTATAGACAACAACTATTTGATCATGTTGTCGAAGCAATATTCAGTTTCACTGCAGAAGTTACAATGTCTAAGTCACCGATGATGGAGCGAGTTCAGCGGACTTCGATTGATGTGTCTAAAGGTGAAGCACTCATGTCAGCCGCACAAACAATTGTTCGGAGTGTGGAAGACTATGAAGCCCCGTAAAGGGAATTTTCTATGCTCCTCAAGAGTGGTAAAAACTAATTAGTAAGGAAGTGTAGATGTGATGATAGAGGAGATAACAATGTTGCCCTGAGGAGGAATGTCATGCCTTTAGTAGAGATCAGTTGGGACAAATAGAGACCGGCAATCTAGACTATAGGAATGAGAATGAGTGAAAAGCTCTATTATACAGTACAGTGAGAATGATAGATGTAGCAAGACGATACAACGTGTATGCACTGAAACATTTGTCTTGGAATATTCACAGAACGTGTCAGAGACAGATATACACACGTGAGGGGTCCTAGGAATAAGTTAAGGATAAATACAAGTATGATCAAGAAATTCTTAACAATCTGTAAGTGCGGTACATTTGTTAGGAAGCGACTTTCAGTTACAAATAACCTGATTTAAAAGTAGTGCAATGATGGGCAGATATCTGGACTTCAAGCCATACCTAAACCGAAGATCTATGATGTTTTTGAACCATTTACAGCTGAGTCGACTGGAGCAGTGATGGACCAGGTTTCGAAGTACGAGTGAAATGCTGAGTAACTGAGAAATACGTCAGGATGTTATTGCATTCTATCTCTGTTTTATCCTAATTCGGGGCTGCTTATAATTAGAGTCTGAGTGGGTACAGGTCTAAAATGTTTATCTCAACATACTTCTCGTATCTTCACATACAGCAAACTGTAGACAGAAAAAACACGAATGTAGATCGACGACAAATTATTCTCTTTTCTTATGGTTGGTTTGCTTATTATATCTAAGGTCTCTGAGTGGTTTGTAGTGTCGGGGGGATCACTACAATTTTTTTAGTTGTTTTTGTTTTGTATGTCTCTTGTGTATCTCACGTATGTCTGTATCTGGTATTATAGCGGCAGTTGGTCTGTCTATCATCTACTTTGGGGGTGTGTATTGGTTCAAAACCCAAGGTAGCGAAAAGCTGGGTATTTTCACCAGAGCGTACGAATTGTATGATGTAGTATTACAATGGGAGTCTGTTCCGTATTCATGCTTTTTATGAAAGAGTGCGAATGTTTTATACAGACAGTATATCTACTTGATGGAGGTAGGTTGAAGTTTTGGTACCCCCCCCCCCCCCCCCGGTCGCTGTATTTTTTATTAGCGGTACTGTTGCGATTTGTCGTCCCCCCAGGGCGCCATTACCCCCATAGGTATGGTGGGGGAGCGTATGTTGTCATTGTCCTCCCAGACTACAATAATGACAAAGCATCATCAACAGTTCTGCCACAACATCTGGTGAACTGACCTCACTTCTGCTGCTCTCAAATGTCTGCTCAACTGTTCTTTGTTGTTGTTGTTGAGACATCATACACACAGGATTACTGCACCCTCAAGCATGTCGTACAAGCCGCTTAATACGAGGCTGTGCGTGAGGACTGGCAAACTCAGCATGTTAAACAAACTACTTCAGGAACCACGGCTGCAAGAGCATGCGAAGGCTTGGTGCAGGCTTCCTAATTAAATAAAATAACATAAATAAAAAATAAAAAGAATCGAATTCTTCCGTACTGTAAATCTTGTGATTTGAGACATTTCATTTAGAAGTATGTTATGAGAACTTGTATAATGTTCTTACGGTGTCAAACCTGAATGGATCTGGACTTTTTTTTTTTTTTTTTTTAGGGTTATTCAAGAATTATTGATGTCGGAATTTTGATTGCGGGTTGTTGTTGATTTGTGATTATGGTGTTGTTTATTGATGTTGATTTTGCGTGTTGTTAATGTTGATTATAGATGATGATTGTTATGTTGATTAAAAAATGGGGGGGGAGATGGTTTAGGGGGGTGTTATTGATGAGGGATGGTGGGGATGGTATGTTGAATGTTGATTTGATGTTGTTGATAATGTGTGTTGATGTTGTTTTCTGAGATGATGATTATGTTGATATGATTTTGATGAGGTTGGACGATGTGGATGATGGTTAATTATTTTTATGTGATGTTGATTATGAGGTTGTTTAAAAAAAAAAAAAAAAAAAAAAAAAAAATGTTTATGATGAAAGGTTGGGTTGTATGATGGTATGGATTATTTTTATCTGTAAATTACAATCTTTAGTGGGCTTATGAAACACATATTTATTTTCCTATGTATGCGTTTTTGTTTCATGCGTATAATAATTTAGGCAACAAATGTACAACAATTTAGTTTTTTTTAATATTGGACTGTTGTGCCATTTTCTCCCTCTGAAAAATATTTAAAACTTAGGAAAAGAAATTTCATGAGTATTTTCTTTTTTTTTATGTTTTCAAGGCAGGTTTTTATAATATTAGATCTGAAAATATTATTTAATACTGGGGATTTAGAAAATAGTATAAATTATTTTATCCATTGTGGTTGGGGATAGTCAGGGATCAATTACCACTTTTTTGTTTATTTTAACCAGGGGCTCAATTTATTCCCATGGTCTGCCCCTGCAATATTAAACACTATTACTGTTCTTCTTCTTTGATCCTTAGCGGCGACTGTCAAAAGCAATGTAAGTGGGCTATCACGCCTCGGTGGGTGTCTTGTTGGGCAGCAAACATAAATGTTTCACTTTGCTCGGTCGGCGGCCTTCCTTCGTACAGTGCCCCAGCTCTGACAATCATGGAGGGAAAAAAGACTTTAAGTGTAAATTTTCCCTCTGCGTATGCGCGTGTCACGCGCACATAGACAGAGTGCGCCGGTTTATTGCGTGCTGATAAAAGTTAAGCCCGGAAAAGCTCTTGAGATCTCACGTCTTTAATCCTCTGGGGGGGTAGACCAGACACAAAAACACAAGAGATAATTTAGTAGTGTAATATTACAACAGAGCGAACAGATTAGCTAGTAACAGCATATCTCCGATATGAGTGATTTCCCCCACCCCCCGGGCGTCGTTTGCTTGTGTATTCAATCTTTGGTAACTTTCCGATATCGCCGTATTTCGTAATAACGGCGGGGCCGGATTATCCATTAGGCTAAGTTGACTGAAGCCTAGGGGCCCAGAGCTTGGGGGGGGGGGGGGGGGAGAAGGGAGAAGTTTAAAAATAATGTAAAAATGCAAAGATTTATGTACAAAAAGAAAATGTTTGCACTTTACAATCGTATTCATAACGTTCTAATAAGACAGTTAAAAAACATAGCCGAAAAGACATAATGCACCCCGGCAACATCACAACGGCGCATGATAATAATAATAGCCTCTTCAGTCATAACTGACTATGGGAATGCGCCCCCGAGGTGGCAGCCCTCAGCTGCTTATTTTCCTGGTGCTCCTTTCCACGTTTTCTCCTCTCCTCTGCTTGTTGTGTGTGACTTTTTTAGCCCAATCTGAGGTGGCGCCGTAAATTGCATCGCAAAATTAGTGCGATCGGCTGCTTCATCCTCACATGCTTGCTGGGGATCACAGTGCCCCATATTCTCTTGCACAATCCTTTGAAACCTCAGATGTGGTCGACCAAAACTGTTCTCTTGCCATTCTGATTAATGTCCGTTGAAGATATCTTTTGGGATGAGGACCATCTTCCATGCAGGCGAACATGCCAAGCCAGCGAAGTCTGCGCATGAACGGCGATGAACTAATACCGACTATTCCGTAAGATGAAGGGGCGCCCAAACTACTAAACAGAATAGAGGGCTCTTCTTGGCTTAATCCGGCCCCTGACTAACGGAGTGCATACGTCTAGGTGTGTGGTGGCAGATGAATGGAAGAAGTGGAACAGGCGCGACCGTATGCAACTCAGTCATAAAGTACCTTGAGTTTTCTTTTTGGAGAAATTATCACTGTACCTAACATGTTTTAATTTGCCGACATTTTTTTTATAACACTCTCCCTTTATTTAGTCCTATCATAGGCCCTGCATGTTGATGGAGGGTTTCCTGCATGGAGAACTCCAGCTGACAGTAGTGGCACCTTGTTCGTTAAGGAGTAAACATGGAAAATTATGATGGCAAGTAGGCTCGTTCTGAGAGATCTGGGAGGCCCGGACTTTTTTCAATTTTGTCAAGGCCCCATCACTGCTTTAGGAAAAGAGCGAAAAACGTGGTGCTCGTGCAATCATCAGCAGACGTGAGGCCCTCTTACCTTGTGAGATGAGGCACTGCTGGTTACATTCTCTCATGGGGCCTGGGGTGATGGTATTGATTATTGAAAGGACTGCGAGACGAAAGTTGAGTAGAAAGGAGACGGTGAGGATCGAGAAAGGAGACGAGACATTTTCGTAACTCATGGGCCGTGCGCACTATAAAAACAGGACCAATTTAAAAAATAGAGAGATAAGTAAATTTAAATGTAAGTAGAGACAAAAGTAATTTAAGTTACACGCAGAGATAAGTATTTTAAGTTAAGGTTAACATGACAGATGCTGGATAAAATGAGTGCTGGGGACACGTCACAGGACGCTGATATAATAATGTAACGGATAGTCAGTCACACATAGAAAATTGAAAGACACAACAGCGCTAAGTACCGTTGCTACATAAATAATCAAAAAACAGAGCGTAGCACCACAGTGGCGTGAAAAACAGTATTATAAGTCTGGTTGGATTGCTAATTATAAATGTCAAAAGGACGCAGCAAAAACTGTACTAAGGCGCGCGAATTTATGTATATGAGTTTGACGGATTGTTACGTAAGTGACTGAGGGTACACAGTTTCCTGCCTGGACACTACACGTTCGCGAAACGTGGACGTGTAGGATTAAAACTATTGTATTACTTGGGGCTTCAATACGGCAGAATTGAAACTAAGGGTGACATCTGGGTTAAGTGTAGAACAGCCTAACGAATTTTTCAGAATTGTTTGCTCTTTTCATTACAAAAAATGGGACAAAACACACTGACTCAGCACTGCCAGACTTTAGGGGACCGTATTGTTTGTGATAGATATTGAATAATATGTGCACGTTGGCCTTTTAATGTTTCTGTGGATGGGTTCTCTGAAGAGACTATGTTCTGTGGACCTGGGTTCTTACGAAAGAGAATACTGTTCTGTGGGACCTGGGGGGGATTTCTGTGGATCTGGTGCTTCTCTGAACCAGGGTTCTCTGAAGAGAATAAGAAAAGAACTCCATGACTATAGACACCCTCAAGCATGTCGCACTAAGCGGACTAATATTGAGCGCTCTGTATGGGGATAAGAAGCCTCATCACGAAAAAAAGATTATTGGACACAGAAATTCGATGCAGCCATGCGGAGTGTGATTACTTGGCCCACAAGCATTCCATGCTGGGGGGAAACCCACTTGCAGTGGTGGATCAATGCTCCGTACGGAGAGCAAAGGGAACATTGATGATGATGATTTGTTCTATGGAGCGGTCCGACTGGACTGAGTGTGTTTACATTCGATTTTACACCTACGCGGCAAATGTTTCCAGGTCCGTATAGAAAACCTGCACAGCAGTTAGCGGTTCTGTCTACCCAGCTGTAAAAAAATGTGTTTCAGACTATTCTCTTGAGTTTAGGAAGGCAAAAGAAGAATAGGAATTGGTTCACCCCACTATATCCACAAAGCTGGAGAATCATAGTATTTTGAAATCTCTAAACACTCACAACCCTATGGACAGTGTTACTAATATATTCTTACCATTAAATTTGCCTTCTGTGATGGGATAGATAAAAAAGTACGGAGTAACCTCTTTATTGAAGACAATCATGAAAATGACAAAATTTATCATTACACTATACTGTTTTTATAAATAACAGACATACAAACACGTGGTCGACTGTGACTTTTAAATAATAAAAAAAAATTTCCACTCATTTAGGCGAGGACACGTCACGTTCATCTTTTAGAAATAGGACCGTAGTTTATATTAGGCGCGGTGCCCAAAAATTAAAAGACCTTTTGGTTGATTTTCTTTGATGATTGTTTTTTTTTGTGACAAGCTCGAACTGTAATATGTTGGACCGTAACTGTTTTGTCGCTGACAACACGATTTACTTATATTTACTTGAATGTACTGCTATATGACTGATGTAAATACTAAAACTGCTCGTGAATGCTTACTGCTCCGTGTTTGACTGGATTAGGTTAATATAAAAACTGCGCGAATGTACAGGCTGTTTGACTGGCTTTTGTTTTTTGTAAGACAGAACCTGCGTGAATGTTAACAGCTGTTATGACTGATGGTATATACAAAAATGCGCGATTGTTCAGCTGTTTGACTGGCGTTTGGTAAATACATAAACTGCGCGAATGTACTGATGGTATGGGACTGGTTTAAGTACAAAACCTATGCGTGAATGTACCGTGTTTGACATTGGTAAGTACAATAACTGCGTGAATGTACAGATGTATCGAATGATGTATAATATAAAACGCACCGTGTATGTACAGCTGTTTGACTGGTGTAAGTCCAAATATGCGTGAAGGTACCAGCTGTTTGACTGGTAGTACTTTGATGTAAGTACATAAAAATCTGAGTGAATGTACAGCCTGTATGACTGGTGTAAGTACAAAACTGCGTGAATGTACAGATGTTTGACTGGTGTAAGTACAAATGCGTGATATGTACAGCTGTTTGACTGATGTAAATACCCAAAACTGCGTGAATGTACCTGCTGTATGCTGGTGTAAGTACAAATACCTGCTGGAATGTACCAGCTCGTATGATCTGGTGTAAGTATAAATAACTGCGTGACTGTACTGCTTGTTTGGACTGTTGTAAATAAAAAAATGCATGAATGTACAGCTGTTTTGGACTGGTGGTAAATTACAAATCTGCAGTGAATGTACTGCTGTATGACTGATGTATATATAAAAACTGCGCGATTGTAATGATGTATGCACCAGATATGTAAAAATACAAAACTAGGACTACACGATTGTATTGCTGTATGACCGTACTGTAAATACAAACCTACACGATTGTATTGCTGTACGACCGATGTAAAATCCAAAACTTTCACGATTGTATTGCCTTTATGACCCCACCCCCTCATTGTAAATACAAAAAATACCACGATTTTATTGCTGTATGGACCGATGTACAATATTAAAACTACACGATTGGGATTTGATTTATGTACCTTGTAAATACAAAAAACTACTACGATTGTAATGCAGTATGACCTGATGTATTTAAACATCTACACAGATTGTTTTGCTGTATGACCGATGGTATAATTACAACACGGCACAATACGTACTGATGTATTTAGTTATAAGGTAGTCAATAAATAGTCACATAATCCTCGCCGTAGGGGAGTGAAGTGTTAGTTTACTCTTACCCTTATCTGTCCAACTTTTTTATGTGGTTAGGGTGATTAGTTCCCTTCCTACCATAGTTTTTTTCACCTCACCCTATACTTCAAGAGCAGTCAGGTAAACATTTAGACTGGAGGGTCGACAATTACCAGGTTTTGATCCGGAAACCCTGTAATTGTGTCGCGAGAGGAAAGCGCTCTGACCGCTTAACCAATGGGGGATAAAAACATTCGTGTCGAGTTTCAGCTTCAAAGTATACTAAAAAATCTGCGAAATTTTTAACCAATCCTGTATGGTCAGTGAATAAATTTGGAATGTATAGAAAGTACTCACTCTTTACCCTGTCTCTGATATTTCCACATTGGCCCTCTTGGCTCCCAGGCTGTTTCTTCTAGGGGGATGGACTGATTGCTCTCTTGCACCTTCCTTTTGGGGTTGCATGGGCATTGTACATTTCTTTATTCTCCCGGCATTAAAACTGGACTTCTTCAAGACCTTCATTTCTAAACAACACGCAGAAAATTCACTCTACCTTTGCACGCTGTAAAACAACCAACTCATCACTACCTTGATCAACACGCACGATGTTTTTTCAATTGTTCGATGACGTCCCAAGTTTAAGATGGCAGGCAAACACATTTTATACACAGTGCAAAAAAAAAAATTTAATGTGTATAATGGACTTGGAAATTCTGGCGCCAGGCCATTTTATTGGGGGGTTCTAACCCATCGAAAAAGTAGGAAAATATGGGGAAAACATCTTTCCAGACAATAAGGGTGAATAGTATGTTCAAATATTCGAAACAAATATGCAAAATTGGCTGCCACTATAAAACTCTTACTTACTTAGTCGTTCCCCTTCTACCGTGAGGTGCAGAGATTTGGAAGAGAGAGCGCCAGACTATCCTATCAGCTGTCTTCCTCCTGGCCTGGTTCCATTCTAGTCCTCGGTCCTTCAAAGATTGTCTAATGTTGTCCTCCCAGCGGACTTTGGGTCGTCCTGGGGGGTCTGGATCCTTGGCTCTTTGTTTCCCATGCTTGTCGTGGTAGCCGATCTTCTCCCATTCTGCAGACATGGCCAAACCATCTTAGTTGGGACTGTTCTACTTGGGTCTGCAGGGGGTGGGATTTTAGGCCTTGACGTATCGTCTGGTTGCGGATCATGTCTCTTCTTGTTACTTCAAACACCTTCCTCAGATACTTCATTTCTGAGGTTTGGATCTGGCTTTTGTGGGTTGCAGTCATTGCCCATGACTCGCATCCATAAGTCAAAACTGGACATAGGTGGATTGGTATACAGCCTTCTTCGTTTACTATAAAACTCTAAAAAAAAAATGCCTTTAAACCTGAGCGAGGTCTTTATTAGGTTTTTTCCATTTGTATGCCTGTTGTGCCTTTTAGTGAGACCACTGACTGTTGTATTAATTTGGAGGGCACTGCTGGCCTGCTCCCATGGTACAGGGTATAGGGTGGGCTTCAGTGGTGTTGTCTTCATGGATAGGTCTTCTTGATGCTGTCTTATAAGTCTTTTCCCCCGATGCACAAAGCTGCTACGCTTTAGACGTCCCAATGCCAGATCATCTAGTCTTGCCTTCATTGGGTGCATTGGCATACTGTTGTACTTTTCCATCTGGATCATGGTTTTTGTGTCTCTTCTATGGGACAATGTCTGTAATCCAGCAACCTTCTGCATCTCTGTTATTGGTGTAGTTTTCATGGCTCCTGTAATGAGCCTGAGAGCTTGATTTTGCACCTTGTCCAAAGACTGCAGATGTGAGTTAGCAGCTGATGACCATGCTGCTGAGCTAAACTCTAAGTGTGGTCTTATTACTCCATTATAAATCTTCTTTAGATTTCGTTCATTTGCTCCCCAGTTGGTACCTGCTAATTTTCTGAGTATGCCTAGTCGTCTTCGGGCCTTTCCTTCTGCATTTTCAATATGCTTATTCCATGTAAGCCTTTGGTCAAATGTCACCCCAAGATAGGTGGGGTAGCTTTCTTCCTTGATCACGGTTGTCCCTAGGTGTATGTTAGCTGATTTGTCCTTGGGGGCGAGGGAGAACAGTGTTGTGGAGGTTTTGTCTGTGTTTATTGTGATAAGCCATTTCTCTGCCCATGACACTAGCATGTCTGCTGCCCGCTGCATTCTATAATTTGCTGTGGTGACATTTTCATCAGCGCACCAGAGTACTAGGTCATCTGCATATAAGGCAGCTTTAACTCCTGCAGGGAGATCTTTCACCAGGTCATTGATGTAAACAAGGAAGAGTGTTGGGGAAATTACTCCTCCTTGAGGTACCCCCTGATGGAGCAACACTTTTCTGCTCTGCAGACTGTCAAGAGTGACTCTAGTTCTCCTGTTATGCAAGTATGACTGGATCCATTTCATCATGTTGCCATCTTTCCACACCTTGTCAAAGGCCTGCTTGAAGTCGACCCAGATCGTTAGGACCTTTTTCTTCTCCTGGAAGGCATCTTCTATTGCTTGAGACAAGTAAGTAACTTGGTCTTCTATACTGTAGCATTCTCTAAATCCAGCTTGTTCCGGCACCAGGATCTGCTCAGACTCTAAATACCATTTCAATCTGTGGTTGACTATTCGCTCCATAGTCTTCCCAACACAGCTTGTGAGACTGATTGGCCGGTAACTTGCAGCCTCGGGCTTACATTTCCCTTTCTTTAGTATGGGTATTGTGATGGCTTCTCTCCATACTTGGGGTACCGTTCCTTTCAACCAGCTGTGGTTGAATATCTCAAGCAGTTTTGTCTTTGCTGCTGAGCTCAGATTTACTAGCATTTCGTTGCTGATTTTGTCTGGGCCGGGTGACTTTTGAAACTTAGCTTGGAAATAGCCTTCTGTAGTTCTCCTAGTGTGATGGGTTCCCTCATTGGGGCAGGAGTATCTGTCTGTCCCATGGTTGCCAGTATTTCTTTTCTTATCTCTCTCTGATGGTCTATGTTAATGGGTAAGTTGCTTTCTGAACTGTATCTTCTAGCAAACAAGTCTGCAGCTTGTTTTCCTCTGAAAAGTTTGCCACCTTCATCCAATGTGATAGTCTGCCTTGGTGAGGAATGCTCTTCATTTAGAGACTTGACTAATCTCCAAAGTTTCCTGCCGTCTTTCTCAAGGTTCAGCGATGCCGTTTTAGTTCTCCAGCTTTTCCGTTTTTTCTTCTAGCTTTGTTCTCTGAAACTCTGCTACAGCCTTTTTCCATTTGTTGTGAGTTTCAAGTGAAGGCTGAGACTCTGCGTCCTTTCTAGCCTTGTCCATAGCTTCCTGACGTTCTTGGAGTGTGCTGGACCAGTATGGTATGTAGTTACGCCGGCATCCTTTGGGAATGGTTTCTTTTGCAGCTTGTAGTATGCATCTGTTGAAGTCTTTTACCACTTCATTAATGTCTCTGTTCTGTACCTTGAGGGTAGACAGCAGCGTGTTCACCTGATGCCTGAATAAACCCCAGTTGGCTTTTTTGTAGTTCCATCTTGTAATGGCTGGGCCTGTACTGAGAGTTGCCCTCTGGACAGTAAGAAAGATTGGGCGATGGTCGCTTCCCCCTAGTTGGTCTCCTACTTCTCTACTAATAGATCCAGCTATATCTGGTGTGGAGAAGGCAAGATCTGGTGTTGAGGTTGTGTGCCATCCTCTGGAGTAGAAGGTAGGAGTATCTGTGGCATTATTGACTAGGATTAGGGAGTGATCATCTTGCCAAGTTTCAACCTCTTCACCTCTGTGATCCAGATGGTTATAGCCCCAGCTCTGGGAGTGGCTATTAAAGTCTCCAACTGCTATAAAGTTGGTGGCTGGTACCTGTATAGAGCTGAGACTCAGGGGTTTGTTGTTCGGACAGTAATAGTTCAGGAGTTCTATTTCCATCTTGTCTACCTTTATCTGCAGCAGCTGATAATCTGCTCCATCCATGAAGGTTTTCCTTTCGTGTGCAGGAATGTTATTCCTTACAAGAGTAAGTACTCCTCCTTTTCGTCTATCGTTTCTGTCGGATCTTGAAGCATTGATTCCCCTTAGCCTATCAATTTTTAACCTGAGCCTGCGGAATTTCCCCTTATTTGAGTCTTGGAAGATTAAGCAAAACACCCTTTTGTAAGTCATACAAGAGTGGTTTTATGGCAGCTCAGATGTCTTTTTTTTTTTTTGCTCTTGGTGTTCAGCACTCCCTTTCCATTTTGTGTGCTTTTGTAATGAGCACATACAAAGAACACTTGGCTTTCTATTTTTTCTTTTAAGGCTTATTTTTTTACATGTATGAATTCTAATTTTTTGCTTGCACCCTGGCTCGTTCAGCTGTTTATTAAAGGGGTTGATTACCTCCTCTGTTTTTTTCCATCAGATGCATTCTGACAGTTAGGGGTCAAACATCTGGATTTTAAAAACCACTCTTTTTTTTCCTTCTGTTTTCAACATGTTTTCCTCAGTTATTTCTTTTTTTTCACAGGCATTATGGGAAAGCTTTACTCCCTTTTTTTCCTGGCAGGGGTTTTCTCCTCCCTTTCCAGTTCCCTGTTTTTTTTTTTGTTTACTTTGGGGGGTTCATTAGTTTTCTGGGGTGTGAGGGAGTGATAGGCCCGGGGGACTCCTTCAACTTTAAATTTTTTATGGCAGACCTGCTCCTTCTGGTCTTCTGCTCTTGGAGGACCTCTGGTGAAGCACTTCACGGGGCTAAGTACAATTTATTTTGGGGGTATGTTTTACTTCTAACCAGGTCGAAAGGGGTCATACTCTTTCAAAAGGTAGTTGAATGGGTTATTTTGACTTTTCCGGTCGCTTTCCTCTTTTTGAAAAAGTATAGCGCGGTTCAGAATCTGTTCTAAAGAAACTTTTGTGGTGTCCACTGAATGTAAAAAAACAATATTTAAAACATCTCTGTAGTCGGTTTGTGTGTGGGGAGTTTCAGCTTCCCTAAAGTTCCCCCCCTCCCTGACCCCTTTTATTTGAGATTTTTTGAGACTCAGTTTGTTTAAGGCCTCTATGCTCCAATAGGGGGCCTAGATTGGAGTTTCTCGCTCTGTTTTTAAGCAACTGATCAAGCTCTATAGTCACTTTTTCATCACTCAGATCTCTCACATTAGTTACTGTAGAATTCTTTTACGCTCTGCACAAGACGCGGGGTCCCCCACGTCAGTTTTGGGAAACACCTTTAAGGATCATGGGCTCTTTCGAGGCAGCCACCTCCTGGGAGGCCAGTATTGAGCTACGCAACCTCCGAGCTTTTGTTTTTGGTGAAGGGGTGTCCAATAGGCGATGCACCCGAACGAGATTTAAGGTGTATCTCTCCATAGAAAAAAAAAAAAGCCCGAGTTGCATGATACTGTGGTTTTTTTTTTCCGTGCGCCTTCTGGCCCAGTATCTTTTGACTTTAGGGCACCTGTTTCAAAACGGGAGAGTGGGCTCATCCCTAATCTGTTTATGTTCCTTTAGTAGACTTTCGCAAGCAAGCCTTGTGTCACTGGCTCTGCGCGGCCCCCCTTGTTTACCTGCGAGGCGGCGTCCGAGCTCGTATGGTGAGCTCGTATAGGGGGGGATTATGGTTGCGTTATTTTCAAAATAGCCCTGTCTTTCCCGTGGCTTTTCTGCCATCCTGCAACTTTGAGTTAGGGAGTTCTGAGCTCCAGTCTCTTTCCCAGGCATTTTATCCTGGCCTGGCACGCATACAGAGGACCCCACTTCTGGTTCTAAGTTAGCAGTTGGGGATAGGTGGGGTAGCACACTGTGCATTCCCCGTCATCCAGGGGGCTCTCCAACTATGCAGAGCTTGCACAATGCTGTGCTCTGGTTCGGGGCTCTCCCAAGGAATCCTCACGTCCTGCACAGAGCCACTTCCCGATACCCACCACCTGCCAACCCTCCATTGTAGAAATCTCCTGCATGCGGCCATCCAGTCAAGAGCCAGTATTAAGTCTGGTGCCCAAGTGATCCCCCCAAGCTCAGTGTGCAATGCTGGGTTCTCATCATGCTGCAACACAGGAGGGATTGTGATGCTCAGCCATCTCTCTCAATTCTGCACCGATAAGTGACATCGGGGACTTAACTTTGCCTCAGTACTGGGAGGCCCCGTTTCCGGGTACACCACACACAGCCAATTGAGGCAACGGTCGCCATGGGCGTGATAGACGACAAACAGTGAAGAATGAGGCAAGAAAGCATTTAACCCATGAAGTGGGGGTGGATTGGTGCAGACCAGAGCATGTACCACTCGCCGGTGGGTTCTGCATCTACACCTATAGGGTTCCACCCACTCCTCAGCCCATTTAGTCTGGCCCCTCACCCAGGACCTGTCCGGCTTGGGTGATCCTGCCAGGAGTAAAACTCCCGCCGGCATAGCTCCCGGGATCATTGAGGCGCTCAAGCTCTCCAACCACGGCAAGGTAGGCTTACATGTGGAGAGTAAATTACCTAAAAATTGTAAATATTCCCTTCTGCAGATTTGTAGACTTACGGAGAAAGTCATGTGATTAGCTTCTTCTAAGTTTTTCAGAATTACCATACATTTAGCGCCGTGTGTGTGTGTGTATGTGTGTGTGTGTGTGTATATATATATATATATATATATATATATATATATATATATAAACACAAACATAGAAGTAAACCCTTCTGAAACTACAAGGACAGTTCACACTTTACAAGTACACAGTGTCCAATAACAAGTAACGTATAATGAGTTATTTTACAAGGTGTTCACTATTTCCAGTGCAATTAATAGTTTCATAATGAGTGAATTTTCGAGTCTACACTGCAGTTATTTCAAGTTTCTTTGTTGAGTTATTTTTTGTATACCTTTACTGTTATTACTTCATAACTCTTCACTACTTGTAATATTTTAGTCTTAAACAGTTTTCCTAATTTGTATTATTTATTTCTAATTTGCCAGAAACATTTTATAAACTATGACACTTTAAATAAACAAATTTAAAGCTAGTAGTAATGTCTTCTAGTTTTCACTGGGATAATCCTATTCCACAACTGTAACCTCTATCTGGCCACTGTCGCACAGACTCCCTGGTATTCACTAGAAATGAATACCATTAGGCTTGTACTGCATGGCAGACGCTACCTTATGTAACATACCTACCACTAGCATAATTTTCAGATTCACTGGGATATGCTACTCTCTCACCTGCATAAGGTATGAACAGGTAAGTATGATGAAAATGTAGTTTCCTGGGTTTTTTGTTTGTTTGTTACTTATAACTCAACTTCAATACAGTAGTAATCCTTAAAGAAAAACTATGTCAAGTTTTCAGTGGTCTGTTAATGAATGAAACTATGCAAGATTTTACTATAAACTTTATACAACTATCTACTGAAGAAGTTTTAACTTTATTTTTTCATAAAGAGTTAACTCTTTCTGACCCAGACACTCTTTTAGGTTTTACCCAAACAAAATGAAAGTCAAAGTTTATTCTACATATTATGTTTTAAGACAAGCAATAAACATATATAAATTTATGTGAAAATATCTCATGTATGTGTAAAACTATTGTAAATTGGCTAAAGAATTTTGTTTTATATTGTTTACAGTTAGGACAACTGACCATAATCAAATAGGCGTAACGTGTGCCCTTTAGGAGAGTAATGTACCGTATCATGGCACGCTATATGGCTTGTTGGGTGGAAACAGTTAAAACGTTTTAATGAAAACTAACAATGCATTTACGAGGTATTCTAATCCACCTCCATATACACAAAATGGCTTGTCAATACAACCAGCACACTTCAGGTGATATGTCCTAAAAAGATGGTTACTGCCAGCATCATGAATGAGTTTTCATGAAAATGCCATCACATAAGGTGTATATCCTTGGACAATGAAAAAACATGCAGCCATAGCCCGTACAATAAACTGTTTTAAACCTGAAATAAAAGAAGATAAATAAGTATATTCCCACCTGCATTGTGCATACCTTTACTTGGAAAGAAGAAGCTATCATATTAAATAAAATAGTATATTACAAGCTGTAATAACCAACATAAACAAATATAAAACTAATATTATAATTTTTTTTTTTAAAATGTTTTTTAGTAAAAATGTGCACAAATCTGTAATTTAATTCCTCTAAATCAGGTACTGTATTATAAGATCATGTCAAAAACAAAATGCCTAATTTCTTTTAACTAAACTTGCATTAAGGTTATGTTTTTTCTTGTCTCTTTCTTCTTGTCCAGGAAAATAAACTGTGTGCATATTGCAACATTTAGGCTTTCTTGATGTTTTTGCTTTATTTGTCAATAACACCTACATCTATATTATAATGCAATGTGGATATCAGCAGGTAGACAAAATTACAGAGCAGTTTCAACTGCATATTATGCCCTGTAGAATATTATGACATCAAAACATACATGCAGCGAAAGAGAAGATATCTAAAACACACAATATTCCCTGCATTGTATGGTTTATAGACCTGAATTACAAAAGACTAAGATACAGGATGGCTGCAGCATGCAAATAAAACAGAAGTCTTAGAAGAATCTGTGGTACAGTCAAAAACATTAATATTCTAATATTAATATAAACCAGTCAATAGCTAATATTACGAGATAGAAAGTCATTGGTCAAACAAATGCAACCAATCAAAGAGACACAGAGGCATATGCTTAGTAACATCAGGGCGCAAGACTAAAGATGCATCCAAGAAACTGATAGATACATAACACAGATGTACATGATAGACACTGGATTACTAAGCAGGTTAGAAACCATAGACAATAAAGAGGAATGAAAACTGACTGATCATGCAGGAAAAAAGTCTAGAGAGTTATGAAAGCTGAAGTAGAATTTTATTTCTTTTCTTTCCTTACATCTTATCATCACCATCATTATCTGTGCCTTTCAGCCCACTGTGAAGCACAGAACTTCAACCAGTTCACTAAAGATGGCAGCAATTATGCTATTGGTGAATTTACTGTATCATAACTTTCACTGTAACACTTTTATCAAATCTACTTTTACTATATGATCTGAGATAATATCAAATGCATACAGTCAGTGTTAGTGAAATCTATGGATTCACTCTATCTCAATTTTACAGTGTTTGCACATAGAGAAGTCACCTCATTACTTTAATTACCTATGTTACAATTATGAAACATGTAACCTTTAGGACACATTTATATCTAAACTGATATAAACTTGAATAATGAATACATCTCAACATATAAAAGCCTTCTGCATGCACGTAACTTAACAAACAAAAGTCTGGAGTTTAGGGTGGGGGTCAGAGAATGAAAGACTGTAAGAGAATTAGGAAGACGTTTCTGTGATCAACAAGTAGTAGGAATGGACATTTTTGGTAGGCTGTATTTGTTTCTTTATTTTGTTAAGAATCTCTTATTAAAATAAAATAAAAACACCAAGAGTACAAATTATTATAATGATTGTAGTTTAAATTCAACCTAATACAGAATATGCAAACAGGGGACACTAAGGTAAATATTGTGATAAAAATTCACTGAAGTAAACAGATTATCAGTACAATTATGATATACAACACATTCAGACAAAATGAGAGAAAATGAAATTGTGAAAAAAATGCATAAGATTTACATTATTTCTCTAATTCTTTCTATGTAGGTGTCATTAGAGTGTTTTAGCAACAGTTTATTGCTGTATTTGTCTTTACATTCCGATGCTTTATTTATGTTAGCAAATATCTGTTATCATATTTGTTTGTTTTTTTAAGCCACAACCTCTGGTTTCAAAACTATTCTTAATAATATAATTTCCTAAAATTACAGGATCTTTTTCCAAGCTGGCAGCTATTGTAACAATTTTAATCTAGTCGGGGCATAATAAGTTGCTAAAAAGAACATGATTACATTTACTATTATATCAAAGGATCGTTTGATGTCATGAAAAGAAACACATGTTGCGAGCTGTGTGTGTTGCTGTCTTTAAGCAAATGTATCAGACCTCCAGATTGGCTGCTTCTTTTAGTACCAATATGTACATGAAGTATACAGCAAAGCACGTGACAGGACTTGGCATGTGTTTGTTGAAGGCCTATACTCCTTGGGGAGCTAAAGGGTATTAATTGATTGATTGATACAGCAAACGTATTTCACAACGATGTTCAAAGCTGGTTTCAATGGTTCCAAGTGGAACAAATATCATAATCGTCTCCTTTTTTTGCCCCTTACGATGCATGGAGCCACTATTGCTGATGTCCAACGTGAGAAAAGCCTACGTCAAAGTATAAACTTTTTGCGGAGGTGGTTTTTGTAACATTTTGTTTTACGTGATGGGGTTCCCAGCACCATGCCCAACCTCATAATAGTTACCTGCAGAAGCGATATCTCTATTCTTTCTTTGCCTCCTTAGAGACCCTTGGGGAAACAATACGAGGCGGGGGAATAGGGGTACGGGGGAATTTATGCAAACAAGTGAAGACATTAGAGGTCAGGAATCGACAGACAAAACGGCAAGCTCCATTTGACCGTTGTCATGTTCAGAAGGCCCTAAGCTACTCTAACATGAGCCTATATCAACGTTATTCAATAAGCAATTCAAGAAAGTACCTCCCACAAAGTTAAACCTGACAGATTTTTACCTTTTTTTCAGGTGTAACATATGTTGCTTACATAGTGATGCATGCCACTGATTAGGCTTTGTGTATCTATAGTGTCTGTTCTTGTGAAAATATGTGGCCGTGATTTGACATAACTGGCTACGAAGGGTGGAAGAGATACATGTAGAACCGCGTGGGGTGGACAAAAAATTGATGCTAAGACTCAGAATAAAAGAATGTGAAAAGAAACAAGTGAAAACTACATTAATGATGCATCAAAGTAGTGATATGAAATTAATATAAATATGACACCGATTTAAAAGAAAGCAGGTATGCCATGAAAAGCATTCCAACCACCGCATAAAAACCTTGGCAAAGCACATTTAATAAAAGTATATACTAGTGATCGGTACCGTATATATGCCACCGTCAGTAATTGCTAGTTTTCGTTGGTCATTTATACGTAACGGCGACTAAAAACAATTCCAGTCTGATGCTCCTAGGAAAATGCAAACTAGGAGACTGCTGTCAAGTTAGAGAAACTATAACAGTTCTTGAATCACGTTCACAAGTTTTATATTTGTCTCCAAGAGTGTGTTATCCGACAGTCATGCTTTCACTCACGTGCCAGCCCGCCGTGTTGGCTCGCGACGTCACATTTTTAGCCCAACCACCCGACAAGTCACGCGACTCAAAGCATGGGCCCCGTGTTATTTGTCTAATTTTAGTAACTCAATACCTTCATTGATTGGTCCCAGCTTTTCCGAGGCTCTGATTGGGGTAGTAAATTGAGAACTAGATAAATCGTGTCCTCATTTTATGGGTTGTTTAGTCTGTGACGAAGGTAGGGCCAGCAAGGTGTAAATAAGACAAATGTAAAAGGTGATAACGTGATTCCAATTTTTAGTTACGTAGATAAAACCGTTATAAATGTTGATGTCGAGTACGTAATCGCTGCAGCAAGGTTTATTTTGTACATGGATAAAATATGTCTAATGTTCGATAGACCTTAAGCAACTCATTAAACTGATGTTATAATGTGCGCCTATCAATCGTTTCAACAAGTCCACTCTTGGACTAACGGTGATTTAAGCCCATTTTCGCGTAACCCGAAGCAATTCTGCAGGTCAAATGTCTTTGCCTTTGTTTAAAAAAAAAAAAACTCCGGTTATATCGACTTCTGTTAACTAGAATTTTCGGATAAGTCGAAGGGAATTATTCCGCCCCATGTCATATTATACCAACGGGCTGATCACCCGTTTGCCAGTCACTTCGATTACGGAAACAACAGCAAATGGATTGATTTGCCGTTGCCCTAAAGACGCCAATAGGCGTGATGGGAAACAATGACAAAGAAAACCTATCTGCTGTTGCCCTAAGACGCCACTAGGCGTAATGGCCACTGACTGCTTTGACGGTCGGTGGCTAAGGATGGAAGAAGAAGAAGAAGAATGTCATATTATGACTTAATTAAGCAGAAGTTATGTCTGCACGCCACCTGAAAAGGCGAAGTTATAAGTATATGTCGCCGTGTGTAATTATTATTTATTTATTTATTGCGAGCAGCCTGTACAACAATTAACGGAAGAAGTCGACAGATGGAGGGAAGACGCCGAGGTGATCAGTGTATGTACAATGAGACCAAACAGCGACCTCATCAAGACCGGTTCTGACCAGATGAATTTTCGGAACCCTGTGGGGTAGACAATCAATCAATACCCTTTAGCTCCCCAAGGAGCATAGGCCCTCAACAAACACATGCCAAGTTCTCATGTCACGTGCCATCCGCTCAAGTTCTGTCCATGTTTTCCTCATCATTTTCACCTCTGTATCCAGTTCTCTTCTCCATGTGTTTTTTGGTCTACCTCTGCCTCTCTTTCCCTGTGGATTCCAGAACAAGGACTGCCTTGTAATGCTATCAACAGGTTTCCTCAATGTGTGTCCTATCCATCGCCAGCGTCTTCTTCTCAGCTCTTGTTCCACTGGCACTTGTCTGGTTCTTGTCATCAATTCCACATTTGTGACTTTGTCAAACCATTTCAGTCCTTCTATTCTACGCAAGCACCCGTTTATAAAAGTCTGTAGCTTTTTGGTTGTTGTTTTTGTTGCTCTCCATGTGGGATAGACAGCTGTTACTAATGACCTACACGTACTATAATAAGCAATAGTACGGTTAATAAACTATAAAAAGGTGAAGCTATTCCTATAGTCCATGATTCGAATCTACGGAGTGCAATTGCCTCCACGGCTGGCGGAGTTGTGGATTTTAAAGTTGCTACCATAAGGGAAATGGGTTCATTTTCGATACAAGACAGCAGGAGGCTGAGACGCTTGGGAGTCATGACCCAAGTGGGCCCGCCCCCCTTAGAGTGTAAAGGAGTATATCGGGCCGAAACACTTGTCGGACGGGGGGACTACTTCTGATGATCAGATTGCTTCCTGTTGTATCGCTCTGTAAAGAGTTTCATCATGTTAATTTCCTTTACCTAGTTTTCTTTTTTCATTTTCTCTCTTTCTTACGCGTACCTCCATTTTTCTATTTATTTTAATTCTTTACTATTCACAGGTCACTGCTTTCTCTCCGTTTCACTTTATGTTCTTGTATTTTGAATACTTCGCCATTCTATTTTTAGCTCCCTGTGGAACATGGAACCACCTCTGCTATCGGCCTGTTTGCAGTCAGTCGTATGTGCTGGCCTCATTGACAAACATCTATTTCTACGTGGTGCAACCAGGATGCAGTGACATTCATCGTTTATGAAGTTTGAACATGCTCTCTAAGGCTAAAACAATATAAAGATTCAAAGCACTTCTGCAGTGTGTTTCTCCTCCTGCGGATAACAATACTGTGTGTTTGTGGTTTTTTTTTTTTTTTTTGGTGTAAATTCACATGGAAAATGAACTCAGTTTTTGTAAAAATTCACTTGGAAAATTAGCTCACTAGGTTTAAATTCACGTTGAAAATGGTCACTTGTAAAAAAAATTATGTAGAAAATGAACTCACATTTTTTAAAAATTCACATGCAAAATGAACTCACTTTTAAAATGTAAATTTACTTGGAAAATGAACTCACTTTTTTGTGTAAATTCACGTGGAAAATTTACTAACTTCTTTTGTTCTTATAAATTCACGTGGAAAATTAACTGATTTTTTAATGTAAATTCACGTGGAAAATGAACTCACTTTTTGGTTGTAAATTCACACGGAAAATGAACTCGTATAAAAAAACAAAATTCCAAATGGAAAATGAACTCACTTTAAAAAAAAAATTCACGTGGAAAATGAACTAACTTTTTTTAAAATTCACGTGGAACATAACCTCACTTTTTTAAAAATTCACGTGGACCAACATTAATTCACTTTTTTGTGCAAATTCACGGGGAAAATGAACTGATTTGTTTTATTCACGTGGAAAATGAACTCACTTGTTTTAAATTCAAGTGGAAAATGATATCACTTGTGTGTGTGTGTGTGTGCGTGCGTGTGCGTGTGTGTGTGTGTGGTAAATTCACGTAGAAAATGAACTCACTTTTTTTTGTCGTAAATTCACGGAGAAAATGAACTCACTATTTTTTGTCGTAAATTCACGGAGAAAATGAACTCACTTTTCTAGGTCTATAGATGTTTATGTATCGTTATCCATCAGCTTCCTGTGGAGGATAGGCCGTCGACTAATTTATGTCAAGCTTTTATGTTCTGTGCCTTCCGTTCAAGACCTTCCCATGTCTTTTTTGTATCCCTTTCAGCACTCTGACAGACTCTTTCTTTGTCCATCTCTTGATGTTATCTTCCCACTTACCGAGCTTTCTGTCTGCTCCTTCACGTTTGCCTTCTAAACTCTCCCATTCTATTATGGGTCCTTCTGCAAGTGTTTTATGTCTTTTCATGTGGCCAAAGTATTTTAGCTGCCGAACTTTGATCTACCTCATTAGTTCCCTTTTCATACCTAGATTTTCTAGGACCTCATTATTTGTTTTCATCTCTTTCCATGTAGATACTGCCCCCATTCTTCTATACATCCACAATTAAGGGGGTGAATTTAGATACTTCCTTAAAACTTTCCCTCACAGGTGGTGGTCTGATTTGAAAAGGTCACCCGGTTTCTGATTTGGAAAATTGAGAGTTCACTTTGGCAGCTTTGAAATGGGTACTTAGCTGCCAGTGAAATATCGGTTGGTTTCTGCTCCAGCCGATGTTTGTTCTTTGCAGGTTATGGACTGGTTCATCTCATCGCTGGTCGAGTCTGGTGACTGCAACACGTTCCTCGTAGAATCGTGGAGTAATCTGTTAAGGACCCATCTGCTGTAGGGTGTCGAGACCTAACTACAGGCCACATGTACCCCCTGATGTGTTCCACAGATAGCACCACCAATTGGTACGATCCCGACTAAGTATCATGAAATAAGAGAGAAACAAATACCCTCCTGAGTATTGGGTTTCCATTGACACGAAAAATCATGTGTGTGTGTGTCCCCCCCACCCCTTCCCCCCGCCTCCTCTTCATTCCACCATTCCATCTGCCTCAGAGCTTTACCCTCTCTGAGCATTAATATTAAAAACCAGTGATCGGAAAAACATCCCTTGAAGATTTTTATTGAAACAAGTTATACGTCTTACATATGCACCTGGTTTGAACAGGTTAATATAATAAGTACTGATACATCACGCGTTCTCTATTCATCAACTCCCAGCTCTATATGGTACTTTGGAATGCCTCTGCTTTTGGTTCTTTATGTAGAAAACCACCGTAATATAGGTAGTCACCAGCTCTTTCAGTGGTGGGTTTTCGTGAATATCATCATTCTATATGCTGAGGTTTGCCAGCCTCGTATGTCTTCCGGACACCAACTAACTGTTTTCAAATGTTAATAAATGCCACATAGAGAATTATTAAACGTACACCTTACCCCAAATTCCTTTGGAATTACAGGCTGACTTGGCTCAGATAAATAGTTACGGCAACTTGATTAAGATGCCTCTTAAATGTGGTCTGGGGTCGCACGTGCAGTGATAGCCCGTAACAATACGTACGGACCCGGGAGCTGTCTCCTTTGTGTCCCCTTGATAAAAGAAAGAGACGTAATTTATAGCGACACTTAGGCGTTAGGACACATAAAAGGGTACGGTCACTTCCTGAATGTCTGGTTTTCTCTCTGCATCAAAGAATCTGCGAAATTAGCCGTCAACAACACGAACGGAAAAATGGAAGACCTTTAGCTAAGTACCGATGTCTTCGTGCAAAGGGGTGGGATTTAACCTGTCCAACGTAAAGTGACATGGCTACCGCCAGAAATAGAGCTTGTAAGAGCTTTTATTCTGAATAGTGGGCGGAGTTTAATATAGATAATAAGACAGGGCAGACTACTCGGCTGATAGTGCCAGCGATTTGCATTCAAATAACGAACAACGTCCAGTCCTATAGCCTGTCCTATATTTGGGTCATAATATTCCGTGTACCTTACTGTCTGTGATATGGAAGTAGTTTTACAACGCTGCAACATTATAATTGAAAAATTTCCGCCTTTGCATCCAACTGTTGTAAGGAGCTTACAGTCCAACGGTCTTATCGTAGGCGTGCATGCATTATTTCAGACTACCGTCGATTTGTCACTCCAAATGTGGACACGATTGACTTTTTTATTGGTGTGTTGTGGCCATAGCCTGATTGATATGTCAGTTATCTACGGTGGTCTCCTATTTCTTTCGCTTCTTTTTTAAAATTGAAATGCAAAGGGGAAACATCTAAGACCAGATTATTCAATTTCACCTAAAACATCTGTTGCTAATGAATGTTTAAAACCCGGAAAACCCCCATTGAAGCCTCGAATCTTCAGGAATGGTGTGAAATATAATGTCCTGATCATGCAGGGGTCTATCGCGGCAGATGATCGAGCTTGATTAGAACTGGCACAAACTTCAGGAGCACTTGATAAAGTAGGGGCAAACAGAAGGGACCAAAGAGAAGATACTGAGGACAAGAGAAGCTGATTCGTTGTTATGAGAATGACATCTAACATTCATGTGGAATCCACCACAAGACGAAGATTTCTGGAAGTCAATGGTTATTTGGCGTAAGACTGGCAGGGCCGATGAAAATATAAGAGTAATGCATCCATCGTATACAAACAGCGAGCGAAAGAGAACACCTTAGCATTCATGCCTTCGGACGTTTGCTGAAGGTGACTGAGATCTATGGGTTTGTCCGGAGGTGCAGTGTAAGCGATTCTGATTATTAAATGGATAATAACTCGATACTGCTTGAAGGTTGTCTTTGCAGATAGACCTACCCCCCCCAACCCTACCCTAATAAAACCCTTCAGCAATTTCATGCCAAGTGCACCAAAAAAAAAAATCTTGTAAAGAGCCACCCGAAACGTGTATTTTCTGTCTTGTATTTTCACCTGGTCAATTTACCTTGCTGATCGCCAGTTTTGACTTGAAAAAGCTACCAGAACGTAACGTAAAAAGCGAACGAAGCGCAATTTTCAGAATGGGTTGAATCAATTGAGCACACAGGACCCGTCAAAACATTTAAACATTCCTTTCTCTTAATCCTGTTACTGGGGAAGCGGTAGGGATTTTTTTCGGTCGCATAAGTATCGCCTTAAAATTAATTTTCAAACTGCTTTTGTACATGTAAAATACAGAACACTCTTCAATCAGTCTTCTTTCTTCATTAGCATCGCTTAACCTCCGAACGTTCTACTATCCAACGCAAGTTAGTGGACATCACGCCTAGTGGCCGTTCTCTTGTAGGCCCGGCAATCAGCAATATTGATGTCCACTCTTGCTCGATCGGTGGCATCCTGCGTACAGTGCCCCAACTCTGGTTCATTCTTTGGCATATCAGCCTCCACCGTCCTTCCGCCAGGTTGTTTTTGGTCGGCCTCTATTTGTGATCCTTCAGGGGTCCAAATGCATAGAATGTTCTTGTGATGGTGCATCGTGGTTGGTCTCTTCTGAGGACATGGTCCAACCGCATGCTCACGCGTTCTTGCCAGCTATGATGGCGTGCATGTCCTCTTGCTTGCTCCGAGTAAGCAGATCTTGGTTGGTGATGGTATTTTTGTTAATTCGGAACCAAAGGATGCGGGTGATATTGATTTCCTTAGGGCATGTTGTGTGAAAAAAGAAGAACACATTTTGACATTTCCTTCTCTGTGACTCTCCAGCATTCCGCACCATAGAGAAGACACAGAAAGCACACAGCTATGATATAATCTTAATTTTGTATCTTGTGCTGTATTTGTTTTTTTGATGGACTTCAGTTGTTGTTGTTTTTAGGCTAAAAAAGGCTGTTTCTTGCCTTCCCTTATATTTTATTCTGATGTTGATGTCTTTGCCTGCCCCACCGTCTGGTGTTACTTAATGCATCCTAAGTACTATCTGTGAAAGGTGTCTGGTATGTAACAATTGCTGATATTCATTTACTTGATCATGGTCGGGAGTGTGACTAGTCCTTCCTAGAATAATGGCAGCTGTTTGACGACAAGGTTCAACCAGAAGACCTAATCAAACTTTGATAATAAATATATATAAAATAAACAACCAAAAAACCACCCATAGCAATGAGAATCATAACGGGAGGAGGCCTGAAGTCAATACACCCACTGAAGAGTTGGAAAAAAGAAAGATTTCACATAACCTCCAGCCAATGGAGGGTCAGAAGAATAGCAGAGCCCTGCTAATAAGGCCGACAAAGTCAGGAGGCTTATAGGACCACCAATGTACAACGAAAAAAATAAAGGAATTGGAAACGACAAGAGGTAGACTGAAGCGATAGGGCAACTATGTAGAAACAATCAAAACAAAAAGATGAGGTATCAATGCAATCATGAAACGCTCTAACCACCCATCTACACGCGCACACAAGCCTCAAGTTTGCGCTCTATTCAACGGCGACTTCCCTGTAAGGACTATAAATAAAAACATTTCTGGAAATGGGATAAGGAAAAATAAACAGCCAGAATGATAATAATAGATGTTGTCCCTTTACCCACCCAAAATTTTGCACAGGGAAAACACTTACACAAAGCTAACACCTAGATCCATGGCGCTTGCAGCCAATTTATACAAATTTTTTTGACGGTCTTTCGTCTGTAAGGTCATGCTTTAAAAAACTTGACAGAGATTATCTTACTTTTGTGATTAGATAACTTCCTTCGTACCCCATTTCATTGCACGGTCGGTGAAATATATTTTTTGAAAGGCTACAATCTGTTGTTATGGACACTCTTATTTATTAATTGTTATTTTATTTGTTTTTTTTAAACTAGGGATGCTGAGATCACGTTTGCATGTTTTGCACCCACCAATTACTCCGCAAGTTATTAGAATCCTTGGCTTATCTAATTTGTAGATCTAGGCTTTTTCTGTTTTACTTTTCTGCGCGCTATTTCCCGAAAACTTGTTGAGTTGGAGTCATAAACTCCCGGACATTCATGTCTCCTTGTATGTATTTATTTAAGAAACTTCCACATCTGGTTGTCGTTGTTAGAAGGGGATCACGGGGGGGGGGGGGGGGGGCTGGGGGGGGGGGGGGGCGAGGGGGGGTGGGGGGGGAGGGGGAGGGGGGACGAGGAGGCGGTTTTTTTTTGTTTACAGTTGTTTCCCATATAAATGTGCACAGGGCTACAAATACTGTTGTGCCTTCTGGTTCCTGGGCCTTTTCCAAGGTATGTAGGCCAACACACACACACACACAACACACACAACGCACGCCACTCATTGTACTCACTACACACAAACCCCCGATTATTTTCTCGTGGGGTCGGTTGTTTCTTAAGAAGGCTCCCGCACACGTATCACGATACGAAGTCATTTAATTTCGCGGTTTCCAGGATTGGAGTTTTGTTTTTTAGCTGTCAGTTTATGTACCCTTTTTTTTTTTAATGGCTTTTTTCTTTTTAACTTGCAACGTAGTTATCTCTGGTAAACCTTAATATGTTTTCTCTCTTGTACCCCATTCAAATATTGCATCCGAATTTTTTTTTCATATCACTTCAAGATGTGAATATATGCTCTGAAAATTGCCTATGGTTGTTATGTGTTATTACACTGGACCTTTATTGTAATATTACAGTGTATAAAATTAAATAATATTTATATTAATTTTGTTTTTGTTTTGTATTGTTTCATCTGTGATATAATGTGAATTGGGCGATTAACTGCACAATAATTAGGTGTTCTGGTATTCTTTTCCTACTTGATTGGTTTTATCCTTGTGTGTTTGTGTACTATCTGCGATAGACGACAAACAGTGCAAGGAGCAAGAATGACCAGGCACTAGAAAGCCAGAAAAGAAAAGAAAGACGAAAGGAATACAAGAAGCATAATAAGGAACCAAGATAGCAGAAAAGAAGAAGGTCCAAAGGGTAGAGAATTGAAATTGATATAGAAATGCTTGATTGGTTGTATTGCTCTGCGTTTAAAGGTGTATCCCCTTTGCTGCTCGGAATCAAGCCACCAACACCAAGAAAGACAGGAACACAAGAAATAAGAAAAGAAAGAAATGAAGATTGAACCAAGAAAGATTTCATATTTATTGTTAGATGAAAGCATTTTTTTTTTTATAGAAAGAACAAAGGAAAGGCTATTTTAACCCATTGCATATGATGATTGAGGTGGATACCGGCCCCCAGTCGGGGGGGTAAAAGAGAACTGGAGATAGATAGAGAAAAAAAGATACTCAGAAGCTCGAAGCCCCTGGATCCCCTCTAAATGCGAAGCCGCAACTATCTATACACAACCAGATAACAGGTACAGGTAGGTCCCACCAGCAGAATACGATAGGGGAAAGAATGTACCACTCGCCGGAGACTTCGCTATACTAGGCCCATCCAACAACCTACGAGGGGTGGTGACCAATTTCCCCTCCTCGCTCGCAATTAGTTCTTTCTCCACTCACCAGAGAACCACCCTGTAGGTACCCTATTACATCTGGTAGCCTGGAACGTGGTAAATACCGTGAATAGAAAATCGAACCACTTCCTGCAGCGATAGAACAACTAAACTAACCACTCTGTCAATCGGGGGCTCATCAACCATTGCGATAAGGATTATTTAGATCGCAGACCTTGAGTGTCCCGCCGAATCAAAATTCTAACAACCGGCAATATAGGATCAATACATAGTTTGATTGAGTCTATTTAATGACAAATCCAGAAATAAATGTTATTAATCGAATTCATCAAAAATAAAAATTTAAACACCGGAAAATATATTAGATGAATATTTTTAAGTTATTCCTCTAATGGAAAAATTGACCTAAAAAATCCGATCTGGACTAGCAGAATACCCCCATCAAGAAAACATTATTTTAGGCTCTTTTAGCATATGTTTTTTAAGTAATGAGGTTAAAATTGTTTTCCCATATTCAACTTAATTAGTTAAAAAATGCTTACGACATACCGTTTTGGATACTTTAACACTTAAGTTGCTTTTTTCGCGAGAACTTTTGAGTTTTGTCTAATGCAGTCAATTGTTGTTTTTTTTTTTTCAATTTGGGATAAATTCCTTAGGGACATTTGAGACTTTTTTTTCATATATGATGAAATTATTTTAAAAGTATAATTATGATAATTTGACACCTATTAAATTCGCTCCTTTTAAATTTTTTCGCGTTAAAAAAATAACATTGTTTTTCTGAAGCATTTTTTTTTTTTACAAATTTATTCAAATAGGACATAGCTATATCTTTGGCATCAATTCCAGTCGGGGTTTTCATTTTAATACAATATATAGAGTAAACAAAGTTTAGGGAAAAAGGTAATTTATTAAATTTACATTAAAAAAGAACGACCTTAAATTCATACGTCGTCGAGGATGATTTTTATTTTTTTTTTTTTATCAGGAATAACTTGGAGATACAACATGAAAATAAAACAAGCTTCCAACACTAAAATTTAATTCAAGCCCCTTCAAATTGGGGGGGGGGGAAATTTCAAGTCAAAAATCCCAACCATTTTTTGAGAACACCAATTACTTTGGGGGGGGGGTCCCCAGGACAATTTAACCAAAATAATTTTTTACAGACTTTTATTAAATGGGGGGTGGGATTTTTGTTTGTGCCTTGCGTTGAATTGAAGGGTTTCGAAATAATGGGGTATTTAATGTACAAAGTTGTTTTTTTTATGGTGGGAATTTTTCATTTTTGGGTATTTTTTAAAAATATACAGAAAAAACTAAGTGCACCATGTGGAACTATGGGGGGGGGGTTGGGGTTATGAAGGAAGAACGCTGCGGTTATAGGATTAGGGGACACATTGAAATGAACAAATAGGGGAAAATTAAAAGTTAAGGTCATGATAAATATTGTCAACATATTAGTTGGTTAATAGGATATAAGTTATATTTAGAAGTATTTTGTTTTAAAAATTTTTTTTTTTTTAATCCACAGGGGGGGTTTAAATAGTGAGGCAGAGGAGCAATTAGATTTGAAGCAATATGGAGATAACGAGAGCGGAGAATGGGTTATTTGGGATTATAATTAAAATTTAATGACTGGAAAACCAGACTTTTTTTCATCGTTACAATGGGAACGTGGGGACATGGTGGGGGGGGTAGGTTCAAATGAGATCATATGAGCAATGGGACTCGTTCTATAAACTTCACAACGAACGTGTTGTTGCCACATGTCGTACAAAATTGTTTTTAAGCCCCATCCGGCACTAACCTTGCTTCCTTGGTTTCTTGAAATCTCCATGCTATTATCGCACAATCATTTGCATGTGTATGGGGTTTTAAAGAGGCACATTATGGTATAATAAAAAAACTCGGTTCATGAAAATCTGTTGCTTCAAATTAAGGAGCTCAAGACACCAAACATTATACCAAAAGTGGACCTACATGAAAATAACGGGTAATATTGGTGGGGGTGTTAATAAGGGTAAATAATCACAGTGGAAGGTGGATATACACCAAACCAAAAGGGGGGGTAAAACTGAGAATCAGATAAAAATCGAGGTACACAATCCTTCTAAGACGGTAAAAAAATTAAAGGGGGCTCCCATACACATAGTTTCATTGTTGTTGGGTAAAAAGTATGTTTAGAGGCCAAGCAGATGGGTAATTAATAGACCAATTCATTCCTCTGGGGGTAGTACAGTGCATTCTAAGATTGGTGGGGTTGTGTGTGTGTGGGTCAATTGTGTAAAGGTGGTTATTGAGCGGATGGGCAACAAGTATGTTATGTGTAATATCTAAAGAATAATCATGGAAACTATAAGTGACTCTAAATTATGTAAATTACGAGTAACCGTTGTGTAATACACAATACTCACCTGGGGATAGCTCGGTGTTTAGTTGGGCAGATACGGGGTTAGAAAAGAAGACTCATATCCACAACAACCAAGTTAATTAACAACTCATCGGTATATAGAAACGAAGGACTATGTCTTAAGATAAAGTAAGACTTTTAGGGGTTGGTTGGGTTAGTCAAGGGGGGTGTAACTTAATTGTCCGATTCCTAAGCTTTCTAAAAAGATATTTCTTCGATGCAGGAAAGCTACAGAACCGGATCTTTAGGGGAAATTTAGAACGGTGGGGTAAGGTGGTCCTGGAGAAACAGGGTCTGGATTTCGGTCAGGATTGGGTTAAACATGGTGGGATTCGTTGTGCAAAGTGGTGTACATATATAGGACAGGGTTATTGAAAACGTACTATATCATTTTAACAACTAAACTTAAATATGGGTTAAGGAACAGAAATTGGGGTGGAGGAAGGAATTGCAGTGGTGGGTCTGTTAAACCCTAAAGTTGCGGAATGGTAGCTGAAGAGAATGATAAGCGCTGTAGGGGGTGGTGATAGTTGAATTAATCTGGTAGGGTATTTAAAAAAAACAGTGTGGGGGCATGGGGTATTTGTATGGTTATTCTATAATTTTTGGTTTTTTGGTTGAGTAGTTGGTGTAATTGAAAGGGGTGTATGAATATGTATTTTTGTAGAAGGATTGGGGTTTGTTGCTGGTGAATATGGAAGGGGGAGTTGTCTGTGTGTTTTAACAGTAAGTGTGGAGGGAAGTTTGATACACCTTATTCACAGGTGAGGATGTGGGTTGGTTGGGGGAATAGATATTTTATATATTTTGAATTTGATTCAGTTATAAAACTGGTAATATAAGTCTCATTAATAAAAATTGGGTGTGTCGTTTGGGGGGGTAAGTGTTGAACAGTATAGGTATTTTAATTGTTGGGGATAGGAGTTGGGGGAGAAGGTGGTAGAAAAAAGAAAGTTACATAGTGTGGTGGTAGGAGTTTGAGATCCTATATGTTGGGGGGTAAAAATTAGGGTGTGGGGTGTCTTTGGGGTTATGGGGGTTTGGTACGTTTTTGGGGTGTTAGGGATTGTTGGAATATATTCATAAAGGTTTGATTTGGTATAAAAGTGTCAGATGTCTTTGGTTATTGTATTGAATGTGGTATGTTGGGTAAGTTAATTGGGAAATTGTGGTGGAAATGAGGGGTGGAAATTTATAAGTATTATGTGGTGGTAAATTGTTTAGAGGAGAGTTTAGAATTATGTGTTAAAGAATGTGGGGGTGTGGTGTACTTCAAACAATAGTGATACAGTACGGGTGTTTAAAATCTTTGGAGGGTGGGGTGGGGTTGTTGGTTAGTTTGAGTGGAAGATAATTTGGTGTTTACATGAATATTAAAAAAATACTACATATGCGTTTAGTCATTTGAAATAGTTGGTGGTGAATTTTGGGTGTTATAGTTATGGTGGGGTAATAATCTGTGTTTGAAATTAAAAAAAAAATACTAGAGGTTTTAATGAAAAATATAAATAGATTGGATGATTTGTTTTGGTTTGGGTTTAAATTTTGGTGTGGGTAAGTTGGGGGGGGACATGTGGGTAAAATCTGGAGGTTGGGGTACAAAGTGTGGGGGTTTGTTGTGTGGAATGTAATTGTAAAGAAATTTAATCAAAGGTATTTAAATATTTTAAGGATTTGTAGGGAATTGGGGGGGGGGTGGGTGGTAATGTTGGGTTGTTTGGTTAATTATATATATAGTTTAGGTAGAGGGGGGGGGGGGGGGGGGGGGGTGGGGGGGTGGGGGGGGGGGGGTGGTGGGGGGGGGGTGGGGGGTAAAAATGGGGGAATGGGGGTTGTGGGGGATGTTGGGGGGGGGTGTTGGGGGGGTTGGGGGTGATTTGGTAGGGGGTGGGGGGGGGGGGGGGGGGTGCGGTTTTTGTGGGGATTTAAAAAAAAAATGGGGGGGGTTGGGGGGGGGGGGGGTTTGTTGGGGGTGGTATGGATAGGGTGGGTTGGTGGGTTTGAGTTAAGGGGTTGGGGGGGTGGTTTAGGGGGGTGTGTTTGAACAGATGATGGGGGTTTGAGATATTGGGTGGGGGGGGGGTGGGGTGGTGGTTGGTTTGGGTTTGGGGGGGGGGGATGGGTTTTTTGGAGGGGGAATTTAATGGGGGGTTGGGTTAAATTTAAATTTTGAAAATTGTTTTTATGGGGGGTTGGTTTTGTTTGGGGGGGGGGTGGTTTTTGTTGGGGGTAAGTTTAGGGGATGGGTCTGGTTTTGGGGGTGTTTTTAATTATGTGTTTTAGATGGTGGTTATTGACAATAGTGTTATAAGTCATTTTTGGGTGTGGGGTGTGGGGGGTGGGTGGGGAGTGGGGGTTGGTGGGGTTTTTGGGGGGGTGGGGGGTTGGGGGGGATTTGGGGGGGGGGGGATTTTGGGGGGGGGGGTTGTGGGGGGATAGGGGGGTTGGGGGGTGGGGATGATTTTGTTTGGGGTTTGGGGGTGGGTTGGGGTATGGGGGGGGGTGTTTTTTGTTTGGGGGGAGTGGGGTGGGGGTGTTGTGGGGGGGGTGATTGTATAATTTGGGGTTGTTGGGGTTGTTTGGGGGGGGGTAATGTGGGGTTTTTTGGGTTTTGTTTGGGTGTTTTGTTGTAGTGATGGGGTGGGTTTGTGGGGGTTTTTACATGGGGGGGGGTGTGGTCGTGGGGTGATGGGGTGGGGGGGGGGGTGGGTGTTTTGGTTGGGTGTTGGGTGGGGGTGTGGTGGGGGAATGTAAAGTTTTGTGTGGGGGGGGGGGGGTTTTGTTAGTTGGGTGTGGGTATTTTGGTGTGGGTTGTGTTTGTGGTGGGGGGGTTTTGTGGGGTGGTGGTTTTGGTTGTGGGTTTGTTGTTGGGGGGTTGTTGGTTTTGAGTTTTTGTTTTTGGGGGTTAGTGGGGGGGTTTTGGTTGTGGAATGTTTGTTTTGTATTTTTGTGTGGGTTGGGGGTTTGGGTTGGTGGGGTGGGGGGGGGGGGGTGGGGGTTTGGGGGGGGGGGGCGGGTGGGGGGGGGGTGGTGGTGTGGGGGGGGGGGGGTGGGTTTTTTTTGTGGGGGGGGTGGGTGTGTGTGGGGTGGGGGGGGGGGGGGGGGGTGGGTGGTTGGGGGTGGTGGGGGTGGAGGGGGGTTGGTGTGGGGGGGTTTGGGGGGGGGGGTGGGGGGGGTGGGGGGTATGGGTGGGGGGGGGGGTTTTGTTGGGGGGGGGGGGGGGGTATTTGGGGGGGGGGTGGGGTGGGGGTTGGGGGGTGGTGGGTTTGGTTGGGGGGGGGGGTTTTGGGGGTGTTTGGGGGGGGGGGGGGGTGTGTGGGGGGGGGTAGGTATAGGGTTGTGGGGGTAATTTGGGGGGGGTGGAAGGGGGTGGGGGGGGGTGGGGGGGGGGGTGGGGGGGGGGTGGGGGGGGGGGGGGGGGGGGGGGTTGGGGGGGAGGGTGGGGGGGGGGGGATGTTTGTTGGGGGGGGGGGGGGTTGTGGATGGGTGTTATTGAATTTGTGGGGGGGAAGGGTGGTGGGGGGGGGGTTGGGGGTAAGGGGTTTTTGGGGGGGTTTGGGGAGGTTGGGGTTTAGTTTTTTTTGGTGTTTTTATTGGGGGGGTTTGTGGGGGGGGGGGGGTGGGTGGGGGGTTGGTGGGGGGGGGGGGGGGGTTTGTGTTTGTTGGGGTTTTTTTGTTTTGGGGTTTTTTTGTTTTTTTGTGAATTTTTTATTTGGTGGTGACTGTATTTGTTTAATAATGTGATTTAAAGGTGGGTTTGTTGGTGGGATTTACAGATCGTTGGGTTGGATATTAAGTTGTGTGGGGAATTTTTTTGATTTTTAATATTATCACGTAATTTTTTGTTTGGTTTAATTGGTTTTTTTTTGTTTTTTGATTTTTATTTTGGGATAGTTGTTTAAATGTTTGAATTTAACGAGTTAACTTGATATTCGGGTTTGAAACAAAAAGGGACATGGAAGACAATTTTTTACTTTTGATTTTTACATGTTAAATGGTTGAGTGGGAGCCAATTGGTTTAGAGCACAAAAACTTATGTGGGTGATAAGAATTACATTTAAGTAGGGATGGCAATCTTCTATATTTAAATTATAAAGGGGAGTTCTGGTTTTGTAATGTTTTGGTTGTTGTTTTTTATGTTGGGTAAAAATTTGTGTTAAATTGGTTTTTAAAACCGTAATAAGTTTTATTTTGCAGTTTACATGTTATTAATTTGTTAATGAATACAGTTGTTGGTGGGATAAGGTGATGTCTAAAATATTTTCCAGGAAAGTATCATTATGTTGGGTGATTTGCTTTTTAATGCTGGTGTGGCGTTTATTTAAGGGGGATCAAAAATTAAAATTTTTTATTAATTTAATTTTTAAAAATATATAATTTTGTGTGGCCAATTTTATATTGTTGGGATTTATTATTTTAAAAATATTTGTGAAGGAGAAAATTTAAATATTTAATTTTTTTGTTGGGGTTTAAAAATTTAAAAATTTATTTTTTATTTTTAGAATCAGTCTTTAAATAAAAAATGGGTTAAAAAAATATTTATTTTTTTTTATCCTTAATAATATTTTTATTTAAAGAAAGGTTCAAAAATTAGTTAGCGAGAAATAATTTTTTTGATTTTGTAAAAACTGGGCTTTATGGACTTAAATGAATTGTTTTATTTTTTGTTTATAATGAATAAAATATAATTTAGAACAATTAAGTTGGCCTAATGAATTAATTGAATACGTATATTAAAATAATCGTTCATTACATATAATTAATGCAAAGTTTAGATAATATAAATCAGTTAAAAAACCAAAATTTGTAGGGGGGGATTTTTATTTTATAGGAATATAATTTAAACCTAATTATGTACATTATTTAGAGTATCTTGAATAGAGAAATTTATTAAGTCCATATGATGTTATTAAAATACTAATGAAAAAAAATATTTCACGATTTTTAAAATTAGTATTGGAAAATGTATTTTTTTTTTTTTTGGATATGCAGAAATAAATATTAAACAAGCATAACCAACCTTAAATTAAATAAAATATAAACGTTGAAATTAGTAAAAATAATCATGTAGGTTAATATATTGTTCGAACAGAACTAATTTTTTTATTTTTGATTTAAAAATTACCTAATATCGAAAAAGTCACAATCTATTATAAATAATATATTATCGCTTAAGGTAGTTTAATTTATTGTTAAAATTGATTATTACTTATTGATTAATAATACGTTTTTATTAAGTTAAATATGTATTAATAAATTTTATAATTTAAATATTTATTTAATAGTAACAATATAAATAAAAAATATAATTAATATATAAAAATAAACTCTTAGGGTCTTAATCGTCTTTAAAATTTTTTTAGGTATAGGAATTTGCACCTTTAGAAATAAATTTTGAAACATTTTTTGAATGTTAAAGACAGTATTTAATCCCCGTTATTCCTTCATTTCAGGACCCCCAATTAAAGGGACAATTAATATTATGCTAATTGCATTTTATAGTTGGACTGTAGGTAATGCGGCTATTTAATTAATCATTGAGCAGAATAGCACCTTATATTAAATAAACCAAAAAAAGGCTATGTTTTTGATAAAACTTTCGTAGAAATGAATTGCCAGAGTTCCTTAAAAATTTTGACATTTTAAAAAAATACTCTAAATACTAATTTTAACAATATTTAATTAATTTAATAGTTTCAAGAATGTGGTATTATAAATAAATATTAAAATAAAAAAAAAGGAAAGAAGAGATTAATTAATAAGTTCAAGAATTATAGGTGTATTATTTAAAAATGTGAAATCAAAAACATTTTTTAAAAACTGGCAATAAAATATACAAATTATTTTGGGTTTTTTAAGTAAAGTTCTACCCGCCATGATCCTAATTTTACTCAAAAAGTGATGGAGTAAGATTATTCGTTTAATCTTTTTTATCCAATACTAAGGCTAAACCAAACGGGGGTGATCAAGACTGGGGGCAAAAAATATTAAATAATATAAACGACAAATGAATGGGGCACGGGGGTAAGTAAATCGGACAAGGAACAAATGGGGGGCTGCAATTAATATAATCAATGGATGTTAATTAAAACTTTTTATTAGGTGGGGGGGGTGGGGGGGGACAAAAAAGTTAAAAATGTTATGCCGTGATCGATTTAAAAAATAAAAAAAGATAAAGGTGAAACAATCGGAAAATACAAAAAATAAAGGGGTATAAAAGGGAATATTAAAACTGGCTTGGGTATTCAAATTCCTAAAAAAGAAAAAAGCCTAATAACAATAACTTTACGAAAAATTTGACTTTTCCAAATTTAAAAAAGCCTAAAAAAAATAAGAAAGGATAAAAAGAAAACCGTCACACTTATCCTACCAATTATGAGCGGATACAAAAAAATGCAAAGAAATTGCCAATAAGACATTATATTTCCAATCCTATGTTTCGTTCCTGAATTTAAAAATTTTTCATTCTTTTGTCGGCTGAGCTTAAATTGAAAAAATTAGCAAAAACGACTGGTCAAAATGGATAAAGTTTTATAAAAAGCAACTCGCACCAATTTTCTGGGGGGAACCTGGGTGGCAATTAGGGGGGGGGGGGGGGATAGATCAAAGTATCCAAAAACTTTAAAAAAAAATACCCCCACTACCCGGGAATAATAACCTTCCCCCGACGGGGTGGCAAAATCAAATCACTTAATGCCCCAAACCTTGGTAAAACTTCCCCCAAAAAAAAAGTTCCATTTTACTTTAATGTAAATCTGAAAAGGCAAAAGGGGGTTTACTGGGAACGAATACGGTTACATCAAAACGTCTAAGAAAAATTCTGGGGGGGGGTTTAATGGGAAAATAAAAAAAGGGGTATCACGTTTTTTACTAACTTTAAGAGTTTTCAAACAAAATAGGATGAAATAAATTTTTTTGTTACAAAAAAAAACCCTTCTTGATAAAAAATATAAAAAAAATGGTAAATAGAAATAAACTCCGACAAATTTCGGTTTTTAAAAGAAATTTGTGCCCCCCAAAAACCAAACGCGGGATACCTGGAGTGGGGGGGACTCGTCAAGCAATTGAGTTTGATTAATGACCTAAAAAATTAAGTCAACACAATTGTACTCAACGTTTATAAGTAAACATTCCAAAATAAAATGATAGCATAAACATAAGGGGAATTTATAAACAAAATTTAAACTATGGGGGCAAATTTCCAAAAAAAATATAATAAGATAGTAAGCAAATAATATAAAAAAACATGAAAGTTTTTTTTATATTTTCCCCCCCCCGAAAGTCTTGTGAAAACGGGGCATTTTGATAAAGGGGGAAATGTTCGGTTTATGAAAAATACGAAAGCTCAAAGGGGAGTTGGTACATGCTAAACAGCTCTTTAAAAAATAAAATGATGGGGGGCTAAATTAATAAAAAAAGTTAAAATAGCCAAAAATTTAAATACCCCCAATACAAAAAAATAAGAAGAGGCATTACTTTTTGACCTTCCCCGTATTTATCTAGACATACAAAACCCGCCAATTTGGTTTTTAATTATAGTGTGTTGTTTCTGTTACCGTATTACAATTTAGATGCTTCTCTATTAGTCTCGCTCTTGCTCGCTGTGAATGACGCAGATCATTCTGTCACTTTTTGCCATCTTATCATTTTGATCCCGTTAATAATAAAGGTCCTGGCTGCATATACTTTAAAGTAAAATTGCGTCTTGTAAGAAAGAGAGAATCAATATATAAAAAACTTACTTTTTAAAGAAAAGAATAAATCGATGAGTTAAAATCCGTTTCACCGACATGAACTGGACAGTTGTGTATCTTGGATGTTCTGTTTGATCTTAATCTGCATCTCCGCTATCTTCCTGTTCTCCAAGTTCATATGTTTGTTAGACTTCTTTCCATAATAAAACTGTTTGCACTCGCTTGGTGGAATGACGCGATCGTCTCTTCATTTTTAGCACACAGCTTACAATTTTGTTCCATAATAATAATCTGCAATTAATTGAAATTAAAATTTTTGGTTGTGTCTTGTAGAAAACAATTTTTGTGTGTGTAAAAAAAAACTTACATTTTTTAGGTAATTTTTAAGAAAAATGTTGGGGGTTTTTAAATTATGTTTCCCGAATGAAAAAATGAAAAAGAACAGAAGAGTATCTTGTGATTCTCTTTTGTTTAATTGGCACTAACGTTCACACTTTTTTATGTGTGTGGTGTTTTATTTTCGCGATCAGTACATATAAGGGGGAGGAAGGATACAATACAATTATTGTCTAACTTTCTACACAGGTTGACACACCACCTTTGCTGTGGTTGATAGGTTAATTATTACTCTCTCACGAAATATAGATAAAGTGCGCAAGAAATGACGGTGGTGCAAAATGTTGTGACTTTTTCAGGACCACCGAAGTACACTTACGGCGGCAATTATTGGGTATATTGGATGATACTTGTTATCACTTTGCAAAACGCAAATTTATTAACGCATAAAATTATATAATAATTATGTATAACAGAAACAGCGCAAATTATCTTTTATAACCTTTTATGACTTTGACCTGCAACGAGCGCTTTGGCACTGGGAATATCTTTGAAAAAATAAACTTTATTCCGACGCCTCAGGCCCGGTAAGTGAGGTCTTCTACAATCCCATTTACTTGCCATGTTCTAATAGAACCATTTTAAAGTTTTTGAAAAATAAAAAATTAAGAGTTATGGGGAAGATACACGCACGTCAATGTTGATCGAATGAATGTTGCTGAATTTAAAAATGTCTTGCCTAAGGAAAAAAGTTTAGGAAATGTTATTGCATGGAAATTAATTTTCCAGGAAAATAATATGCATATAAATTGCCATATAGTGTGTGCTACAGGTTTCTTTTAATAAAATCTTGATGATAATCAGCCGTAATTATATTATGCATTGCATATTCGTGCAATTTTTTTAATGTTTGAAAAAAAAAAATCCAAGTTTACCATTAGGACTAACTAACGATACGACAATACTCTAACTAGCGTATAATGATTTTGATTTGTTTTTTTTAGCTTGCAAAACATTATAAAGGAGATGGGAAAAGGGGAGGGGGGGGGGGGGTCTGGGGGGGGGGGGTGGGGGGGGGGGGGGTGGGGGGCGGGGGGTGGGTGGGGGGGTTGCCCCGTTGGGGGGGGGGGGGGGGGGGGGTAGGGGGGGTGGGATGGTTGGTGTGGGGGGGGACTGGGGGGGGGGGTTTTTTGCCCCTTTTTGGGGCGGGGGGGGGGGGGGTTTGGTTGGGGGGAGGGTTTGTGCCTTCTTATTCTTCCTTGTGGGGGGTTGGGGTTGGTTGCCTTCTTCTTCTATGCGCACGCACTTCAAAGACGTCTACTTTGAATATATATGTGCTACGTCTAAGGTTTCTCATGCCATCACCGGTGTTTAGGTCGTCAATGACCTTGTCGAGGTTATGGCGGCTCTTGCGTAACCCTGAAATTACCCCCAGGAGCTATGGCCAGCAGGGAGTTTTATCTTGGTCCTGGGGACGGTTCTTACCAAGCTGGACCCAGGTTTTGCGCGGGCAGGGATCAGGAATAAAGCTCGACACACACTGTGTCCTCCAGGTTGGGGGTGTTTTTTTTAGCATAGGGTGACACCCCCCTTCTTTCGTTATGTAAAAAAAAAAAAAATGTGAAAGTTACGGAAGAACAACAAGAATATAGATAAATAAAACTTGCTGAGGAGCGAGGACTTACGGAGTGTTGTGGCTAGTTATGGGGAATGTCTGTGGTGAAAGCAGATAAGAAGGGTTAGCACTGGACGATGAGGAGAACGGACGTCCTTCATTCTTGATCAGCCACACACCAAAACAAAAACATGATACAAGAATAGGATTTTGGAATGTCAGGGACACAAATGAATGAGACGGGGTTAACTAAATAAAGTCACGGCAGAAAGAAATGAGAAAAACTGTAGGTTACAGGTTACACATTCTGAGGGTCCCAATGAAATAATAAGCGAGAGCAGATGGACAGGGGCAGGGAATAAGTTATAAAGTTTAAAACAGTGAATTTGTCGCGAGGAGGTTGTTGGGTGGGTGTTAGTTATTAAAATAATAAAGACTTCCCTGGACACAAAGGGTATCAGTTTAGATTAGCACCAGGATTTAGTGCAAGATAAGAGAGACTGGTTTATAAGGAAAATAATGAATAGATATACCCATATTCTATGAAAAAAGAGCAAGGGTGTTGTGGTTGTATCGACATCAACCGACATTCACTATAGTGGGGTCATGCTATGTTAAATCACTTAAAGTATGATGATAGTGTGGGGTACTGAAAGACCTATCTGATACCTGTCTCTAGATTCCCACATTGTATTTATGTGATCGAATTATATACCTTTTGTTTTTTGTTTTTTTACTCTGGCAGCTATAGTATCGTATGGAAAAAATTGAATTTAATCACATATTGTTAAAAGATAATAAATCTCATTGCATTAGGATTCCAGGAAAGGTATGATAAGAAGAAGCAAGACTGGATTATAACACCAGAAATACAACTATAACACCATATAGATGGATGAAAGGAAAAAAATGAAAAGAAAGAAAAACAGAAGCGAGCGAAGTTCCCAAGGTTAAAGCAATACTATTATAGCAGGAACAGTATCATGTCAGCTTAGGACAAGCGAAAGTTTTTTAGTCTTAAAAGCCCAAACCCGAAGCCAACAAAATAGCAGACAATTTCTCTAGACGATACTTAGACATGACAGGCAGATAGAGAAGATTTGTGGCCATCGCACTGAGAAATGAACAAAAGCAACAGTTTACACAAAATAACTAAATTTTTCGATCAGTGGAAAACGACTTTTTCGCATGGTGACAAACAATAATTATCAATTGAGTAAGTGAATAAGTCAAGGAAGGAAATGGCTCATCCAACGACAGCAGTAGAGAGCAGAGGGGCGCATAGGAAAAAAGGCACTGGAGCAGAGACACCTCCAGAGAAACTCTATGCGAAAAACCCAAGGGACACCACTGAGGACTACAATTGAAACTTGTTTACTGTCAGGCTGAAAACGTTCTAGCTTGTTAATATACCAGAACAATTCCACTGAAAACGAAGATAGATGAAATCATCAAACGCAATCAAAGAGGTTTTAAAGAACGTGAAAGAGCTTACTGCGCACTATTATCTAACTTAAAGATGCCAGAGCTAATTTAAGGACAGACCCTGTAGCTAGCTGCAGAACTATATTAGAAACACTATTTTTTATTCTTCACAACGTCTAAAGGAAAACGGGATTATACATTCCCAATTGACAAAACTCCACTCAGGCAGTAAAACAAAAGGAAATTAATTGCCTATATGATTGCCCGAAGACAGGGTGAGTCTTGCAGCTGACTGCGAATAATTGGCCGAGTGTGAATCACTTCATTCTATAAAGGTTCCCAGCATAAATAATTAGGCTCAAGACCAGCCGATTCAAATTTTCGTATCCAGAGGAATTTCGAAATCAGTGAGTTAGACCACAAACTGAGGATAAGAACAATACACAGGATTATGATTTAGAGATAGAACCGAAGATGTTGTCAGATCATATCATTTCCACTTCCTCGAGGAACATATTATAGCACTCCTAGCGTGCCTCAGACATTGGCCTCCAACAAAGTGAAAATGGGACAGCATGCTACATTATTTAATTTTGGTTGCATTTTGAATTTTGGCTTTTGACAGTATACCTTTAAGGCGACAGTCAGTGTTATGGAAAATACTTTCTGTAAGGGATTATGGGTAATTAAAAGACTGCATAGGTAGTGCCTCAGATCATATAAAAGCCTCCATGCACAACCTTACTCAATTTTAAAGTATAGTGGTTGCTGGACCCAGAGCCAATCCCTATACCATTTTCCGAGACGGTGGGAAGAAAGGAGGGTGGGGATGTACGACCAGGGAGAATGCCCCCACTTATCAACTACACACTCTTCCTTTTTTAACAGACCTCATGGGATTTGTGGTGATCTGCGCCAGACATAGCAGAGGCCGAGTCCAAGGACGGAATAGACAGTGGACTACATTCCTTTTTCTACATTGGAAAGATCTGGAATATGCAGATGACATTGCACTAACTAGCCACATTTCACACACCAAACACATCCAGGAAAAAAAACGCGATAGACGTTTAATCTAAGTTGTAGCCAGCAGGTGGGCATGAACACATAACTAACCACATCAATTTACAGAAGTCAGTAGAGGTCATGACCACGCTCAATGTGTGAGCACCTGAGACCCCATATCAGTAAGGGAATCAGCAACTGGAACAACAGGACAGATGGCACTTCACATATACCTAGGACTGCCCATAGTAACACACCAGACGGACGGCGGTAGCAGTGCAAATGACATCAAATGACATCAGAATCAGAATGAATAAGGCAAGAACAGCCTTTTTTAGCCCTAAACAACATTCTGGGATAGGTCCTCTCGTCAATCCAGCCACAAGCAACAATATTATTAAGATTATATCAAGCTGTAGTGCATTTCTGTGCTTCTCTATGCGGGCGGAAGGCTGGAGAGTTCAAGAGAAGGAAAATGTCGAAATTGTTCACTCTTTTCACAGGTAAACATGCCTCTAAAAAAAAAAAATTCACTGAATATCTTTTGGCACGAATACTCAATCAACCAAACACAAGATCCCACACCTGATTGCTTACTCGTAGCAAGCTAATGAAGAGGACATGCACATCCATTCATAGCTGGCAGGGATAGGACGCTGGAGCTGGGTTGGCCCTATGAGTCTTCAGAAGGGAAAACCCCGATGCCCATTCACAATAGAAAAAAGAACAGCTAACAAGCTATTTCTATGCTTGGGACCTCCTGAAGGGGGAAAACGATTAAGAGATTAAACTGAGGACCGACCTCAAAAACAAACCTGGCGGTCAGTTTGGAATGGGACCTGTGGGAGTGAGGTGAGATTACAAAGATGAATGAAACTCGAGTTGGTGGCACTCTGTTTGGCCAGGCTCCTGCAATGTACGATGGCATTGGCCGAGCCCGCCGGAGCCGTGCCATTAATCTGGATATAAATTTTTTTCTTGTTGTTGCCCTTCAAGACCCGCACTTACTAGGCGTGAGGGCCACTGACTGCTTTTGTACTAGTGTTGCCGTGCGGCTCTTACTGTGATCAAAGAAGAAGAAGGCAAATGAAACGAGTAATATGTCTGAAGGTTAGTGTTGTCGTCGTGTGTGGTAGTCTGGGGGTGCATGGGCTGTTGTGGTGTCGGTGTGGGGGGTTTGGGTTTTACGTGGGGGTTGTGTGTGTGTTGTGGTCGTGTGTGTTGGTCTTTTATAAGTGGTTGTGGTGTTGTTTGGGGGTTGGGTTACCGGGGTATGTGTTTGTGGTTTTGGTGTGTTTTTGCGGTTTGTGTTGGTTGTTGTTGGGTTTGGGTTGTTTGTGGGTTGGTTTGTTTTTTTGGGGTTTGGTTGTTTTGTTTGGAGATTATTTGGGGACGGGGTGAGGTTAGGTTTGGTTGTTGGTTGTTTTTGTTGTACTTTAATTCCAAGTTGTGTTTTTATTTGGGTTGTTGTTGGGTTATGTTTTTAGCGCCTGTAAGCTGTTAGATACTTGGCGGTTTTGTATTGGCGGTATTTTAAAATAATAAGCACCATTCCATGGACTACAAGAGCTGAAAAAGTTAATATTGTGGTTTCGATTGGTTGTTAGGGTAGGGTGTTAGTGATTTGTTGGTTGGGTTGTTTTGTTTGTTATTGGGGGGGGGACTGGGACTTTGATTAGTTTTGGATAAGCATGTGATTTATAGACAAGCACATGGTTACCATCTATGGATTGATGAATGAGATTCATTGAGATAATGGTACACACTAACGCTTCGGGGGAGATACATGTGATTTGTTTCTTTGCGATTTTTGTATATCCCATCGAGAACAAAGATAACCAACTAAAAAACTCATTTTAACTTGTTGATACGTGTACACAGGTTTGTTAGGGGATTCTGGAATGTTGGGAACTGGGTGGAGGGGTGCTGTTTCATTGGTGTTTTGCGAAGTTTAACCAATGGGTACATATGCTTGGAGTTAGTGTTCTGTTTTAAAAATTTTGTGGAACTCCGATGGTGGTGGTTTGGGAACCTGTGTTGTAGGTTGAACCTTATGTGTAGTAAAGGTATGTTAACAAAGGTTGGCCACCCCCTGTGATATTCTCCGCAACACGACCGATGGCGGGGACTGCGACATAGGAGTCTGTTCTTTCTCCTGCTGACGCACCATAATAATGAACTGAGCTTACAATAGTTCCGTCCACTGCTATAATACCGCTTTAGGGGGAAACCACATTAATGGGTTTTAGATAGCGTCCAATAATTGTCTTTTACGTGTATAAAACATTATTTACAGTCCCATGTGTGTGATGGGATATTGACCTGTTATAATCACAATGTAGGCGCTATTGATCTCTTTGGTGTGAACCCCTAATTTGCATTATCACCAAAAGCACTAAATACACTACGTGATGGGGCCTGGTATAGATGTAGTATATTTATACTCCACGGTTGATTGTTGTATCACAGATATGAATATAAAATAAACTGTACGGTGTGTCAGGCTCGTTCCGCTTTACGGGGGACCCAATTGTGCCAGCACAAGAATAGGGGTCTTTTGTACGTTAAAAAAAAAAAACTTTAAAATTTATATAATCCAAGTGGGGTGAATGGAACTTGACATGTTCCTGCTAAAAAGTTCTTTCTTGTTGGTGGATATGGACTTTGGTTAACTCTATGTATTCGCGACGAGTAGGGCCTAGGCTGGAAGGACGCTGTGTAATATCTTTGCTAACGAGGACCCGACTCCTAAAGTGCACAATAGTTCTACATTATTAGACCCAGTGAAATACTCTCCACAGGACGAAGGTTTACATTGAGGGACAATGGAAGGAATAAAAAAAGTAAAGTCCATGTTAATGTCCCCCAAAAGATAAGTCCAGGCGCTCTTATCTCGGACGCTGAATAGTGATTGCTTGGCATTTGTAAAATCTATGTTTTTTTTTATTTTAAACTGGTTTGGCTAGTCTGGTTTTGGGTCAATGTCTGTAGCCACCGTTTTAGGCACCACAAAAGTCGGTGGTTAGATTTCAGGATTCTGCTATAGACATGCTGGGCAGGTTTTGATATTCTGGTAAGAACGCCACATCGCTGCCACGACTCGGAATCAACAAGAGAGCGAAGCATTAAGAAACTACTACTGCAATCATGATGATTCTCAGGGTACTTTAGCGTTGGGTCTCTGGGGGCCTCTTGACTTGCCTCCTGACGTTCGAGATTTAACTTGGCGCCTGTGACAAACCCCAAAAGGTGTGTTTTAGGTTTTGATTCAGGAGGAACGGGGGGGGTTGGGTTGGTTGTACAGGACTCGTGATTGCCCTAGAATGTATTCATGAAAATCACCGTCTTAGCACGAACGATTGAAAACATGAACGTTTCTTTTTTCGCCTGAGCCTGACTGGAGTCTGCTCCAATTGATCTAAGCGATACAGGTTTCTCAATGGAAAACCCGAAACAATGATTGGCTAGCAAGCATAGGCAAACATCATTCGAGTACATGCCTGCGTCGTGCTTGCTTATCTCTGCCTAATAATCTTCACATTATGGTCCATATATCGGGGACAGGAAATATTCAACGAGGTGTGCTTGGCTTATTAAAAACCCGGTTCCTCTACTCTTATCTTCTTAGATTCCCAAAGGACGTCTCACCCACCCCCACACACCCCCCCTCCCGCGACGGACAACCTTGGCCTGACAGATTTCCTACTTCAGAATGTTCGGGCTGAAAGAACGTAATCCTGAGTTAAGACAAAAGATTTTCAGGAAGCATCAACTTTGAGAAATAATGTTCACCGATAGGGATAATATTCATGCTATGGGATCACTTAATGCGTTCTGACAGGCCTAAACACAGAGGCGACCATCTGCAGAAGTTACCGCCACAGCACAAGCGCGGTTTCTTTCACAGAAAACCGTTACTCTACGCTCACTGGATCAAAAGGCACTTTAGCCTCGACCAGAGGAAATAGACCCACACGGTTCGGACGGACCACAAGGTTGCTTTTAGATATACATTACGTTACCGACTACGATGGACTGTTGAAGAATTTTTAATTCTGTTGTGAAGGCCAGCAAAACGTAAAAACAAAAGCGGGTGGGGTTTTTGAAAACAGGTGGAAAACGTGAAAGAAAAGAATACTCAAAAATGTCCAGGAGTGGAGAACAGGAACATTAAAAGAGTTAATAACATATGGATCGAAATGGTTTAGCTAGTGTATTCTGAACATCCATAGGGTATGTAGAATTATTTGTACATAATTATGAAATTAATATAACTGTTTATTTCAGGATATTTTAGTTGGTTGATATACATAATTATGATGTTAATGTACCATGTATAATAATTGTAATAGTAGGTAAGAGTTTTGAAGATGGAAACCCAACAATATAACCAACAGCGACTCAACAGAGTTCTGTCAACAGTCCTTTTCAGGATTAACAACCTGCTAGAAAGTTACAGCACTTTTTAGAGCTGACATGACAGGCAGGGGGAAGTAAAGATGACTAAGACATCATACCACGGGTGTAAATAGTTGGTGTATGTTATAGGATATTACTGTAACTGTAGAAATGTATCAGCATATAGACACCTGTAACACTAACAAATGTAACAAAAACATGTGTCCATTACATACACATGCATAACTGATGATAACAACACCCACCTACACTAGGCTAGTGGAAACTCATAGGAAGAAGCTATCCACATGGTCTGTGTTGTTTCAGGTTTCATATTGTAGAAGTCAAATCTGGAGGTGAGATATATCAGTGTTATTCTGCATAGTGACGAGGAACACTACATGCTGGACCACTCCTATTTGCTGTCCTCCATATTGTATTGGCAGTTCAGTAAAGACTCTACAGTGCTGTGTCATCATTTACTAGTTGGGGCATTGTTGCTCATCATTCCAGGACTTTACCCAAAAGATAATTGATAAACAGTCACAAACAGTTGAACACAACGAGTATCCAGAAGGATAATCACATGATGAAAAGACCTTTTGTGAACATTAGTCATTGAAATAGACAGAATAATACTGAAACATTTTGTGGTGTAAATTCAAATTCATTCTGTGAATATTTTATGTAAGTAAATAAATATATAAATATCTCATTTCATTTTACCAAGAAGAAAAAAGAGAACAAATAAGTATAAATATATTGATTAATTTTAATTGTACTTTTTTGACTTTGTGAAGTTAATTCCTTACTTACTTAGTCGTTCCTCTTCTACCGTGAGGTGTAGAGGTTTGGAAGAGAGAGCGCCAGACTATCCTATCGGCTGTCTTCCTCCTGGCCTGGTTCCATTCTAGTCCTCGATCCTTCAAAGATTGTCTAATGTTGTCCTCCCAGCGGACTCTGGGTCGTCCTCGGGGTCTGGATCCTTGGCTCTTTGTTTCCCATGCTTGTCGTGGTATCCGATCTTCTCCCATTCTGCAGACATGGCCAAACCATCTTAATTGGGACTGTTCTACTTGGGTCTGCAGGGGGTGGGATTTAAGGCCTTGACGTATCGTCTGGTTGCGTACCATGTCTCTTCTTGTTACTTCAACCACCTTCCTCAGATACCTCATTTCTGAGGTTTGGATCTGGCTATTGTGGGTTGTAGTCATTGCCCATGACTCGCATCCATATGTCAAGACTGGGACATAGGTGGAGCGGTATACAGCCATCTTCGTTTTCTTACCAACCTCTCTCTTGCTGAGGAATCCTCGATTTATGGCCTGAAAAAGTCTACCAGCTGCTGCTTTTCGAGTGGCCAACTCTTCTTTGATGCCTCCCTTTCGGTCTATAATAGCTCCGAGGTATTTAAAGTGGTCGACCTGCTCCAGGACCTGTTCTCCCAGCTTAATCTGATGTTTTCTTTCTTCTCGTGATATCACCATGGATTTTGTTAATTCCAATTTTGTTTATTGTGTGAAATTGTTTAAGTGGAATTACTTTTAGAGCATAGGGTAATCGTTAGAGAAGCGAGGTGGACTCTTGATCTGCTCTTTATCATCTGGACAAGAGTGCTTAACAGTCTGACTACATCTTGTGCCATTCTTACACCAGTACTCATTTCTGAGACTGGGGTATCTTTGGTAGTCCAGCACTCTTTTACTGGATCTACTATTAACTCACCATCATCAAATTTCCCATCTCGTCACAGCTGGGAATACTCACGCTGTCAGTAATACAATGTGAACGACTTTAACGTATTCAAAATGAAGGAACGCGTATAGTCTTGGGCTGTACGTGAGACGCCCCCATTGTGACAATAAGGTACATGCTTGGAGTGCTGTCGATTAGATCCAGATATGCGATGACCCAAGCAAAAGCCTATATGCGAGTAACCACAGACAAGCGGCACCCCCTGCAAGGAAACATAGCTGACATTAAGGGAGCAAGAATAAAGAGAGGGATGCCATGGATGGCACAGGCACAGACAACAATCAAGCACGTGGCCACAGTTGAAAATATATTCAAAGGGGAAGACTGGAGTATGTCAGATGGGAACTGGATTAACTACCAGCAAGTCAACATCAGCCTTGTCAGAGAGTGTAGAACTTGGGGCAATGGAAAAGCAGAACTGGAAATTAATCAACCGATACATGATTGTAGCAAAATCTGCGAGAATAATCGTTCATTTCAGTAGGATTTTAGTCATAAAAGGATAATAAATACAACAGCCCTATTGTGTCTGGCGGTGATGCTCTCACACGCCAGCATAGCGCTGAATTTTGTGCCATGGAACGGCTTAGAACCGATTCCCCCCGTTTAAACCTACTCGCGTTCCTTGTGACGTACATTTTTAACATTTTGCCCGATTTGATAGAGACTGTGGCAAGACTTACAATTAACGCTTTGGCGGAAGTGTGCCGCCAAATAACTATCTGAATTAACGTATTCTGTCAACTTTAACGCAAAATTTAGTAGTGATCCTTACATTTTTTGGTAGTGTTACACGATACAATACAAATTATTAACGCCAATTATTAACCTGCCGTGCACAACCCCGCTTCGCTGACACAGTCTGCCATGCATATATACACACTGCGGAAAAGCCAGCCAAAGCAAAACACGCAGACAATTTTATTTTCATCCTCGCGGTAGCATTTCTGACGTAACTGAAACAAGTTAGTTATTTGAAAAATACATGCTAGCGAGATGAAGGAGAGGAAAGATGGCGGTCTTGTGCAAAATTTTATTTGACGATTGACTATGACAAAAATTGAAAATTTAAACCATTATGAAACTGCCCATAAAAATTATATGGTAGTATAACGTAGAGTTCACTGAGCAAGAATGTACTTTAAATAATATGATAGTCCCAGTATTAGATAAGTTATTGAGAAAATACTAATATCTACGGACGCTCGACCAGACAGACTGTCGTTCCTGCTTTGTTTTTTTTTAACGTTAGTGGGGACGCGAGTTTGAAAAAGAGGCAGGGAGGTACATTCAAATTCGCTTGGGTAAAAAGAGTATGAACGGAAAAGGGGAGCGGTAGGAAAAATGTAATCCTAAACGAAAAATCTTTTTGTATTGAGCATAACTAGAGCAGACTGGCCAATCGACTACCAGACGCAGAAATTGTTTGCAATTATTTTGTTTTTTTTCTTCATAAAAACTGCATTTGAATTCAAGTAGTCGCACGTTTTGATTGGCCAGTGCTAGTAAATATTAGCAAAAGGCTTTGATTATTCATTGCCAGTCAAATTAAAATTTTCATTCAGATACGCTGAGAAACAGCTGTGTTAACTTTAAACTTAAATAAATAAGAAATTCACAGTCTATGCAGTTCGGAGGAAGCTGAGGCCATTTCTTCTAAAGTCAGCGTCATTTGTTTATATTTTCTTGAATTGTGGTAAGGATGCTTTATGAATTAATATGTTTATTCCAACTACCAAAGTTAGATACTGCTATGGGGGAAAGTGAAGGACATGCCGGGAGCAGACATTGTTGAGTCCTCACTTTGAAATGTATCTAACTGGTGTATGTTGTCATGATTATGTTGTCATATTATTATATTAGAATATATTAGTAAGCCTCGGTGTTCAATGAACACTGTCTACATGCCTGAAGCAATTATATTTGAAAAGAAAAGAAGAGAAGATCATATAAAAGGCAATGTGGTTACTCCACATTATTGTATTGAGGAAAAGTATGTAAACGTACAGTGGCGTATCTGCCATAAGGATCTGAGGTGTGGTCACAGCAAGGTGGGAGTCATGTAACATTCGGGGCGAGTGCACCTGAAATGCACGCGAGGCTGACCCCATACCCACGTATGAAATTAAGTGTTAGAATAAGTGATCAGATGTAAAAGGCCAGGGTGTCCTTTTGTTGCAGAGGCTCTATTTCCTGTCACCAGCTGGCAACAGGAAACCTGCTGAGTACGAATAACACCATCCAGTCTCCAACCAGTCGTTTATGCTGTCAAAGAAAACAGTAGGAGCTTTGGCGGGTGGTGAAATTGAGACTTTCTGCAACGACACATTGTAATATCTTTCAACAAGGAATTCCAGGTGATGTGTTAAACATCTGGGCATAACTGACATTTTCTTGTACGAAACACTAGTATTGCGAAACAATACTCAGGACGTTTATGGGGGTAAGATGAAACTACAGCCCTCATATACAGTGACTCTCCCTTTAGATGAATAAAGTGAAATCTATGAATATTTCCTACAGGAAAGACATATATAAATATATATTAACTTTTTAGTTATTGGGCAAATTGCCCCAAAATTTTAATTGTTCTTTTCTGTAAACTATCTTGTCCTCATTTTCAAAGACCTGTCCAAACGATTTGGCTGCACAGGCAAAATAAAGTGTATAGAAAAAATTTATTTCAAAGAAAAACTTAACTACTAGTTTTATTCTCTTCTTTATAGACACTTAAAGTGTTTTACTGTTGTGTACCATCATTACATTTCTTCCCTAGACACTAGGTACACCATACACCATACACTAGAGCCAGAATAGGGACCGTGTGAGATCTAGGGAGGTATCGTTAGGTTCCCTGCACATAATTCATCATCATCATTTATAGAGTCAGGGGCCTACATGTGCTTGACCTCACACGGTTAATGCAGACACCGTTTTCATTCTTTTAGGATACCATCATAACCTCCCCAGCAAAATCAAACTTTGCTACAATGATCATGCCGGGGATAATTATGCGATTGTGTATACAGATGGGTCTGTGATCCGTAGTGTGAAGTCAGGTTGGGGCTTCTCTGCTAGAGTACAGAGCAGAATTGTCCCCGAACATTGCGGGGCTTACAAGATAACAACTTCCAGCATGACAATGGAGGTCAAGGCTGTTACTGCTGCCTTAAGGTGGACAACAGAAACTTCATTAACAAAGGCAGTCATTGTGTCAGACTCAGTCCATGCTTCGAAAGGTTCAAAGTGGTTGGTTGTGGCATGAATGGAAAACATTCATAGAAGCTTCGAGTCTACAAGGGCTGGTGTGGATCTACTGTCCTGGTCATGCAGGGGTATGTGGTAATGAGAGAGCTGATAGACTAGCATCAAGAGCACCCACCATGGGAACACTGGATATGGATAAGGGTGAGATAATGAGAACGATTAATGATAGCCTGTTAGAGAATGAAACTGCAATAGATGAATCATTAAGGTTAAGACTGTTGGAATTTGGCATCAAACCTATGGCTAGCAGACATGGACGTATGCGAGGATGCATCCGTCGTGTATACTGTCGCGACAGATATTACTGAAGGAAATCGGTGGAGAAATGATTGAGAACTATGAAAGGAAAGATGCAGAAAAAACACAGCAGACCAAAAACCATTGTGTTTCGCTGAACAAATGGGAAAGACAGAAAGGTTGTGACGTCATTGCTTCTCGGACGGCATGAAGGATGTTGAAGAGACAGCTCTTCAGTACAGACAGGCACAAGAGGAAGACACAGAAGATATCGCAGAGACCATTATAGATGTACTACGCAGCATTCAAGACGGAGACGAGTTCCTTAGGCTCTCTCTACAAGAAGCGATAGTAGAAGTAGCCTGGGCCAAGAAAGACACCAATCTGACGGTAGTAACGATTGAAGGATTGACAAGACCCGAGAAACTGACGCTCCAAACTCTTTCAAAAAGGACTGAAGCATATATCCCTCCGGTCATGCAGTGCTCCAACTGCCAGCAGTTTTCACACACAAAGAAAACGTGCAGAAGAGATGCAGTTTGCCGGTTTTGTGCGGGGAGCCACCCATATCGCGACTGTCCCAAGGCGATGGAGGATCAAAATTACAAGGCCATAAATGCAAACCGTACCTGTACAAACTGCCACGGAAACCACGTGGGCAAGGTACCGAGGCTGCCCTGTGTTTCAGGAAACAAAGAGCATCTTGAAGGAGGCTGTGTCCAAAAACATACCTTTCAAAGAGGCAAAACACAGAGTGGCTGCGGATGTTGCAGACAAACAGCGCACGATTGATAGAAGACAGTTACATCAGCTGACAGCGGAAGTAAAAGAAATGAAACTGAATCTCCAGGTCGAGAACAAAAGCAGGCAGACTCCCGAAAAACAAATTGACAGTGGAGAAGATGTAATAGATCTGAAGAGCATTAGGGAAATGATGGACGACATGAAAAGAATCCAGCAACAAATAGAAAGAGATGTCAAGAAGCTGACTGAGCTGAAAGAAGAAAACTCAGAAATACTCAAAAGAATCGAAGCAGAACGAAGAGCCGTAGAAGAAATTACATCTAACACACGAGAAACTAAAACAAACGAGCAATCAGAGGAAGAAGTCATCGAGGAAACACTAGAAAAACTACTCCCGTCAATAATAGAAAAAGCACTACTTCAAATACAGGAGAAAAGGAAGACACAAGAATCAGAAACGAGGAGGACAAAAACAAATAAAACCACGCAAGCCAGATAGTGAAGCAGGAAAGGAAAAACACTATGGAACACGCCACGGCACCACGAACGGACAAACAAAGAAGAGGAAGCCAGACAGTCAGCTAGTGGTCCTTTTTAGGACCAGTCCTTTTCAGGACTAACAACCGGCTAGCACCGAAGAAACTAAATGCACGATATACCCCAATTATAACCAATTTTCAGGTTGAACAGGGTATAACAGCAACATAGTAGACAAACGAACGAACGAAACGAAGGGTACAGACCGCAAAAATTCTTCAAACACAGAGGGTAGGACAAAGGCTCGCCACCAATCATTTTGACATCTTTAAGTGTGTGCAGCCTGCCAGGTCTATGAAGCTCTGTGAATTCTGAATTGAGGGTAAGCTGACTCGCTTTAGTAAATATGTAAATAATATTATGTTGTTGCAGATTCAATTATATTATGTGGAAATATATTGTGTAAATTCTGGAGGCAAGAAGCCATTGATGATATACATTTTTTTGCGGAAACTGAACCAGAGGATGCATTGGAATGCATTGAGTACTGGATGGAACAATACCTACAGTGGGATGATGAAAGAATGAATATATCCAAAAGATTGATGTGTGCATTTAATTTTTTTTAATTGTTTACGTGTTGATAACAATGTCACTGATTTAATCTTTCTGACTATTAACACTGACATCTGATGACCGACTGGCCTTACATCTGTTCTGGTACCAAACCACATTAGCCAGATACTAGCTTGGGGCCATATATTGTTTAAGGTTTATTCGATAACTGTCAGGCATCAGAAGACTCATTGATATACGAGTGAGTTCTTGCTAACGCATCAGACAAAGTGTACAACAGATCATGTTTGGTAATCCCCAGGGAGAGGAAAAGCCTACACTGATGACATTCCTGTGACAGAAGCGGTGCTGTCAGATACTGGAGCAAAGTTAAGTCTCATAAGAGAGACTGAAATCATTATATAGAGAAACAGCTTTTAGAGCCAGCTCATAGAACTAGCAATTAGTGATATATCTACTAGTGCTACTTCATTGTGCTCATATGATGAATCAGTTGTGTTAATAACAGTCAGTAAGCTTTATAGGACATTAACCTGAATGCAGTGATTATAATGGTGTATTAAAGAACAGTGAATCAGGAACTTGATTACTAAAGTATTAGCTGTAATATTATAACAGTAATTTATAATTTTCCCAAGAGGAGAGTGACAGGTCCATGAACGTTGTAATATAGTAAAATAGGTGATATACTCGTATATTACCATCTGGCCCAGCATTCTTTACAGTCTGACTATTCCTATGACAACCATACACCAGTGTTCATTTCTAAGACTGGGGTATTATTTTTAAGACCAGAACTCTTAACTGGCAGCTATACTTAGTATCATCTGATACAACTATTCATCTCCTTATCATCTAATACCAATTAACCTCTCGTGACATAACACCATCGAGCTACAGGAACAGTTAGCATTCACACTCTTCGACATATACTGAGGGAGACTGAGCACCTATGGGTTGCCCGGGGTGCAATAATGTCGATTCTGTTCAACAATAACAATTGTTAACGATAATTGACTATTAAATTTTATTATCTGTAAATATAGATTGATTTAATCATTTTGAGTGAACTGCACCCGTGTGTCTCAGTCATTTAAAATACATAACAGCTATTTTAGTAATATTTTACTGAGTTAAATTAGTTAGGAGCTCATCAGAACGAGCAAAATCCTAACTCATAGAAGGTCAGGAAAGATACAAAGTTTACACGGTCTGGATCCTATCAACCGGACTAGGATTGAGCACCTTTCTTCAATTCACATCTCTGCCGAGAGTAATCTTGAGCGAAAGGTAGACACCCTCAGTAGATACTATGAATTTTGGTCACTGTTGGACCATCACTGCTGAGCAAGGGGAGTAAATCCCGTGACAGTATTGCATCTTTAACACACTCTCATCTGCTCCCCAAGCTGTTCCAGCAAGTTTTTTCATGACCGCCATTCTTTGCCTTGCCCTCATTCGGTTTCTTTAAACTTGTTTTTTTTTTTTTTTTTTTTTCAAGTCAAACGGCGATCAAAATTATTATTTAGGCAGTTTGGATTTTCATCTAGACATGTAGATTTTTCCCGTTTAGCACTAGTTTGGAGCTCTGAAGTTTATTTGAAAGGGAGAACACTGCGTATGTTGTTTTTCTTTCGTTTATCTTCATTAGCCATGTTTTGGCACACTCCTCAAGTGACGTTAGTGCTTGCTGCATCCGAATGTTTGCAATAGTGATATACTCTTCAGATATACACAAAGCCAAGGGGGCTAAGCACTATGACATCAGCCTCAAATTCTACAGGTACCAGGTTCGATTCACGCAGTGGCGTATTCTCTATGTGTGCTGTGCGTGCTGCGCACACCTATGCCCGAAGGAAAATAAAAATTTAATGTATTATTCTATAAAATATTTCTCGTATAATGTTCTGCTTTCGGACCGCACGCATCAGGATAACGGATTTTCCCGCATTGAATCTACGAGTATATCTAGTTTCAGTTTCCCAGACGCGTTTTATAGTGCAGTTTTGTTTTGGTTGGTAGCAATCGCCCGAAGTTTCTCGGGTAATTCCGTCACTATGCGTGCTGCACCTTTCGGTTTTACGTCTGAAGACTGGTTTGTGTGGATCGGGGTCATGGCCAGATACGTCAATACAATACGAACATGCGTGCGGTGGTCTTGCAGCTCTCGAGTTGTAAAAATCGGCTGTGTCCGTCCAGTGTTTTTTGTGATTAATTTTTGTTAGTTGCCGGGAATGCAGATTATTACAGTGAAAGTGAGTTTCAAGTTGTAAGTTAATTAGTATTTCGGAGATAATTGACATATACCCCTAATAACTATCGTTGCGTAATTGAATATAGTTGGTTTTTAAATTAAGAGGGGAAGAAGTTAAATAGTAGGCGTACATATTCATTTTAAGTAGCAGCACGCCTAGCTCGCATTACCAGGATACGCCACTGGATTCACGATAGACGTAATGTAATTTATGGAATTTTTTTTCAGAACCGTTGGTTCTAATGATGTCATATTCTCTTCTCTCTCCCCCTCCCCCCCCCCTTCCCCCCCCCCCCCCCCCCCAATCTCCTGGGTAGTGAGATCTGATGCATAGCTTTTACGGATAAGAGCGAAAAAATAGAAAGTCCTGTGTGCAAGTTGCGCACGTTAAAAATCCCACGGCAGAGCCAAGTAATCTGCAAGTGAGGCATTCCGTGTTCTTCTTGGAATATTTTCAGTGACATCATTTATGTATGCAAAGAACAGTGTAAGTGACAGCCGTACTCTGGCGGTTCTATTTTTAATCAGTGACCAATCCATTTATACATTCTCTCACACACACCAATTCTTTGCAGCTTGTCTTTCAGTTCCGCTTTCTACACTTTATCAACCGCTTTTTCCAAATCTACCCAAACCAACATCGTGTGCTTTTTCCCTTGGAAGGCATCTTCGATTTTCTGGGCAATATATGTGATCTATAGTGGGTCTAGAAAATAAAATCATTTGTTTACCTTCCCACTCTAAATCTTTCAATGACTCTATCTGAGCTGTCATACTATTCATAAATATTTTAAAATTATTATATGCCTGACTCTAGCTATTGCTAATTGGATGGTATTGGTTTTAGAATTTGATTTCTCCAAATTCCCTACCGGCATTGTAACTTTCAAATTTCCTTTTCCATGATCAACCCAAATTTTAAGCCATACTTCATCTTCTGGTATACAGTTATTATGCCATGTTAATAAGCCCTTCCTCTTGTAGTCGCTGAGGAGCCCATAAATAAAACCACCCAAATCGTTAAAACTTGCTAATGGTGTCTCTAGCCCTTGTCCATCATCTCTCACAAACTCTTTCATTTCCATATGCACCCATTCATGCTTAATCTCTCTTGTCCGTTTTCTTTCTGCCCCTTCATGCTTCTGTTTTTGTCATCTCTGGTGTATGAAACTGCTTACCCTACATTAACGCGGTGCGCTGCTAAGATGAATTTAGCTTGAGACAACCTTTAATTTCTCCTCAATATTCTTTTATAATTCAGAAATATCTAGGTCGTATAGATTTTAAGATATTTAATTAGTAAATGCGTCACCTTCGGTAATATTTTCCTCAAATGATGATGATGTTTTGTAACGCTTGTTACAAAGCAAAATAATATTTAAATAAATAAAAAACAATGAAAATCCACACAGAGATAGTATTTTGCACGAAGTTATTTTCTAGCAAATTATTTTAGTCCTGCGCTTATCGGCAATGCGCTTAAAATGGTTTAAATTTCATGCTTTTTCACGCCAAAGTCAGCTGATATTTCCCGCCAAAGTAGACGATACCGTGTTCGCCGGTTAACAAGATTTATTGCCTCCGGGTCAGCAGAAAGGGCGCGAAACTAAAGTAGCGACTTTTTAAACAGCCGTGGTCTATGTTGTCTGAATCCTGATTGTTGAGGGTTTAATAGGTGTTTTTTTCCCCCCAGGTGCCACATCAGTCTGGTATTAACCATGCGCTCCATCAGTTTACCTACACAGCTTAGTAGACTTGTGTTTCTCTGGTATTGTCGCATAGAGATTATGATCAATAAATTTTCTATATTCTCTTCTTTTTTTTCTACCCGTGTCCTTTACTTTATTATCGCTCTTTGTCGTAGATTTTTGATAGGAGAATTAAGACTTGGGTTGGTCCCTTCTGAATAGATTAGAATAAGTGATAGTCACAGTGAGAAGTAGTAATAGCAATAGATTTCCACGAGTGAGATGGTAGAAATGTGATAGAGGCTGTCTCTGAAATCAAGAAAATCTTCTCTCTTTCACCTATCTTCTACGACAGATTTAGATTGAGTCAGACAGTCTACACACATATATATGATATATATATATATATATATATATATATATCATATATATATATATATATATATATATATATATATATATATATATATATATATATATATATATATATATATATATATATATACAGTAGAACTCCATTTATCCGAACCCCAATTATCCGAACATCCAATTATCCGAACACTTTTTCCAAAAAAAAAAAAAAAAAAAAAAAATCAGGAGCCACCAGTCATGTTAGACTACATTTCTGAATCTTTTGATGCGGCAAGCTTCAAATGTGTGCGAACAATTTGTAGAGGATATGATGGGCTAATGGTCGGTCGCTTACGTACAAGATGTCAGTTAGATCATAAAGTCAGTTAATATCTGGTTTACCAATCCAGTGTACGTGTGCGTTCTAGGCAGAACACTGCCTAAACAGACAGTTCAACTTAAAATAATTGTGTCTGCTACTACAGCAGAATAATTTTGGTGTACAAGTATTTCTCTGTGCGGTATAGCATCTTCCAGTAGGCCTAAAGCATATAAAAGGAACCGCAATGTTTTGTCAATTGAAACGAAAACAGAAATTATCAAGAGACTAGGAAAAGGTGAAACTGTGTCTTCACTTGCAAGGATTTTCAATGTTGGGAAAGCTACCGTCTCTGATATCAAAGGTAACAAGGATAAAATTATGAGTTTTGCATCGAAATTGGATAGTGAAAATGGGTCGAAGAAACGTAAAACCATGAGAAATGCGAAAGATTTGAAATTGGAAGAAGCTTTGTATATATGGTTTGTGCAAAGAAGAAGCAAAGGGGAACCTGTCTCTGGCTCTCTATTGTGTGAAAAGGCACTTCAGTTCAACAATCAACGTGACGGTCCTCCTGACTTTAAGGCTAGCCAGGGATGGTTAAGACAGTTTAAATCTCGTCATGGCATACAAGAATTGGAGATTCAAGGGGAATCTTTATCTAGCGATGCAACTGCCGCTGAAAATTTTAAAGAAACATTCTTGGCTTTTTTGGAAGAAGAAGGTTATTCACTCGATGATGTGTATAATGCCGATGAGACTGGCTTATACTGGAAATCATTGCCTCAAAAATCACTTGCATCTCAGCACGAAGCATCTGCCCCTGGGTTTAAAAAGTGCAATTTTGGTAGCCGCGAATGCCAGTGGAAGTCATCGTTCACCGGTGCGGTGCTAATGATCGGCGAAGCCAAAAAACCACGTTGTTTAAAGAATGTGACATGTCTCCCATTGTGCCACAAAGCACAGAAGAGTGCTTGGATGAATAGTGAAATATTTCTTGATTGGTATACAAATCAGTTCATCCCAAATGTGAAGAGGTTGAGAGAACAAGAAAAGAAAACTGGAAACGAATTTCTTCTACTGGACAATGCACCATCTCATCCAGAGACGGATACATTGAATGCAGTTGATGCAAATTTTAAAGTGTGGTGGCGTTTTCCAAAAAGCTTAATCTCAAAGACTGCTGCTATATGTTAGCTGATGCTTGGACCACCCTGTCACAGGATAATCTTAACAGGGCTTGGAATAGATTGCTTGGGAAAAAGAAGGAAATGAAACTACTGCAGTGGACACAAATGATGATTGTATAAATGAAGTTGTGGAACTGTTTCAAGCAATGCCCGGATTTTCGGACTGTGACAAAGATGATGCACACATGTGGCTAGAAGATGATAATGATTCTGGTTTTCAGTTTTTGAATGACGAAGAAATGTTGTTTTTGTGCAAGAAGAAAAAAAAATGCATGTAGTGACCGATGATAAAGACTCCTCAGAAGTACATGATGTAGTTATAGATTATGAAGAAAACCCAAAACGTCGACCAAGACCTGAAGAGGCCTTTATAGCACTAGACACAGCGATGGCTTGGTACGAGCAAGAAGATGACAGCTGTCCTACACAGCTTCTGCTGTTGAAGAGAATGCGGGACTTAGCATCTAAAAGGAGACTATCCAGTTTTGGTGCAAAAGAGGATTCCTCATTATTTTAAACAGTGGGCTACATCTGTGCAAGTACATGTATACGTAAGTTGCGCCTGGTTTTGAATCGTTTGTAATGTTATTTTGAAAACATTTCTCTTTCTTAAAAAATAATAATTAATACAAGTAGTACATGCACTGCAGTGTAATGAAAGATTTTGGTGATACAGTGATCTAATACAGTGTGGGTATTATTATTACAGCACAATTAAATATGTTTTATAGTGTATTTTCCTTGTGATGGTTAATTATTTTTATAAATATGTGTACATGTACTCGATACATTATGTAATCCAATTATCCGAACATTTGATTATCCGAACGATGCTCGGTCCCATGGGGTTCGGATAAATGGAGTTCTACTGTATATATATATATCCCCTCACATACATACACACATAAGACGACAGTTAGACGTACAGACGTGGGAAAAACTATGACAGTGATTATATGAATAGTTTGGGAAGAATGAACTGACCGGCACGCTGGAATAAATTTTATGAGTAGTTTATTTATCAAGACTAAACTTCTCTCACAACATAGCAAATCACATCAAGCATATACAAAAAAACCATAAACAAAAATCAAGAAATGCTACAAGAATGATAGACCCGTTGGTATGATCCTTCCCTCGATGGATAGCCCACAGTCCCGTTAGAAGAAAGTGATAGCCCAAAGAGTCACAGATACATATGATTTAGTCTAAAATTCTTCCCCCTTTAAGGTATGAACAGACTGGATACTCTGATCTAGTATAAGGGAATATATAGATATATAGTTAGCAATACCTTGCATAAAGAAATGTTATGACAGCAAAAATGAATGGGTGTCAAAATACCACCATAAAGGGATCGCTCAGTCCAGCATTCGCTCTATTCATTCAACTGTGCTCACGTGCATTTTTCAACAACAACAAAAATTATTTTTAGGACTTGCCCATACAGAATCTTCAATGGTAATCTTGGCCAAGAAAACCCCAGGTCCAAAAAGACGGGTTGAATTCACTACTTCCGGGACCGTTCTCTTGGGAATACTATTGTTTTGGATGTCTGTTTAAGTCACATAAAATTGTCCAGGCACGAGCGTTTATAGCTAGCACAGTGTCAACCTCTTAGTTTTCAAACGAATGAGGAATGTCAGGTCGGCACTTTTTCTCAATATAGGAATTTAGTTGGTAACACCACCACTTGTCAACAGTGTCGGGAAATTTACTGATTGAAATATGTTACTTGCCACCAAGGCGGAAAAAATGACTAGAGTTTTCTCCGGAAGAATCAAATCAGGCTCGATGACCCGTTACTTCTTTAACCTCTTAAAGTTCTTGTAAAAGTTATACATCAAATCTTTAAGGTAAGAATGTTTGTTTTTTTTCTTCACAGATTTATCTCTTTTACTCAAACACTGGAAAAGTTTGGGTACCACAGTTTCACTATATAAAAATGGAAAGAACACATATCAAATAATTATACATACTATAACTGATAATTTAAACTGCAAGCGTATAGCTTATAGTTTAACCCTTCCCGCGGAATAAGTTATATTTTTAAAAAATCATCAATCCTCATGAATTAGGGATACGTGCGTATTCCGTCAGCACTCATGAGGCTTCTAGCATTTATAAGTTAGTTTAGAAAAATATGTTCTCGTCTGATTATTTAGCAGTAAAAATAAAATTCATTATAGCTACATTGTTGTTTAAGCTAGAAATTATAATTTATTCTGCTTTCCACTGAAACACGTCACTAGAAAATAATACAGACTTATGTATTAAGCGCTCTGCACCAAATCTAACTAGTGAAATGAAATAAGCGATTTAACACTTTAAACACTTCACAAAATACTAGATATAAATATAATATTTTACCTCCACACAGAATTTACAGGCGATCGCACAACTTTGGAATTATATGCTTATATTTATTGGTAGTCTAGAAGTTCGGCAAAATTTTTGCCAAGAACCAACTAAGACTTCGCTATACAGCTTATTCTCTTTGCACGAAACGTCCTGTCTACTGCGAATTTAGGAGCGAGAATGAAAATCTAGTTTCAAACTCTGGTTAATATATCTCAAACAGACAAAGATGTGGACGTTTATTTCGCAAAACGAAATAATCGCCCCTTTCCGTCTATAACACTTACGTAACTAGAAGACTAAACGCGTGCCGTAACTGCCACCTACTGACCGCGAGTGCGCGTGTCAGTTGCGAGTCTCAGACGGCTTGTCTCCAATGCCCCGGCAGTTTTCACACTTCACGCTGACCATGGCCCGCAATGAGGGTCGTGTCAGGTGGAATTTCCAGACAAATGTCTCAAACTGCGCCAAGGAGACGTCATTTATCGCGCCTTTACTGAGCGCTCAGTCGCAGAAACTGCGCCTGTCAGCTGAAAGTGCAGACATAGTCTGCCCGTATGTCTGAGATAAGCGAAAGTCACAGTTTCGTGTCCTGACATCTAATGCAAATAGAATACATTTTAACGCTCTCCCGTCTCTGTAGAGACTGACACGTTACGTCATAACTGCGTTCTCAGTTTTGAGAAAAGAAACAGGTAACCGTTAGAATGGAAAAATAGTAATGTATATAGTCGCAAACGAACGAATGCGAAAAACACGGGAAAAAGTAAAAGGCGACAATAATTTGAGACCACGGGTGGAAGAAAGGAAGAGGAAAATATAGAAAATTCAATGAACATAACTCTCCGTGACACTCTTATATCCTTTTCCTGTATTTTTCGCATTCGTTCGTTTGCGAAAAATATTTTCTTTCCTATTCTCACTTTAACGTTTTTCTTTCTCATACTGATACGCATTCTACTACGTAGATGTCAGGCTCTGGAGGTTATTGCGTTGTAGACGTAAAACTGTGAATATTCATCTATCTCAGACATAGGGCCGACATCTTTGTCCGTTTCATAGATATAACTAGAGTTGGAAACCTGACTTCACGCACTCAGTAACTTCGCAGTTAGACTAGAACAACCTACGTTAAAGCCCTAAGAATCTCTGTTATAGAAGCAATTAGTTGGTCGAATTGAATGTTCGATTTCTAAGTATCTCTGTTGATGAAAGAGGGCATTAGTTGGTCGAAGTGGTTTTAGTTCTTAGTAGTTCTGTGTTGAGGTAAATATATTATATCTAGTATTTTGTGAAGTGTTTAAAGTGTTAAATCGCTTATTTCACTAGTTAGATTTATGTGCAGAGTGCTTAATTTATAAGTCTGTTATATTCTCTAGCTGACATGTTTCAGTGGAAAGCAGAATAAATTATAATTTCTAGCTTAAAACCAGGTAGCTAGAAGGAATTAAATTTAACTGCTAAATAATCAGACGGGAATATTTTTTAAAACTAACTTATAACTGCATTGCTACATCTTGAGTATTGACGGGATACGTATGTATTCCTAATTCATGATGATTGATTTTATGAATATAACTTATTTCACGGGAAGTTTTAAATGATAAGTCAAGATGTACACTTGCAGTTAAAATGTAAGTTATAACAAGTACATAGTATGTATAGTATTTTATATGTGGTTTTTCTTCCCTATGCAGTGAAAACTGGGGTTAACCCAAACTTTGCCAGCGTTAAGTACTGATGAGTAATATCTGTGAAGAACTAAAACATTCTCCTTAAAAAGACTTGGTGTCAAATCTTTACAAGACCTTTAAAAGTGAAATGACATAATGGGCCTGTTGCGCCAGATTTTATTCTTCCCGAGAAAACTTAAGTACAGTTCAGCCCTTGTGGCAAGTAAACTATTACAAACAATAACGTTCCGCAAATTATGTCAACTTGTGGTGTGACCAAGAAGGTTACCTTTGATCGAAAGTTACAAACCTGACATTTTTCCCTAAGTAGTGGAAACCTCGTGATTCTGACACTGTGAACCCGCTTACACTAACTCTTACCTGAGCTGATAAAGTGACACTAACTTAAAATCTGAACGAAATTATCGCCTGAAGTGGACGCTTCCCGGACAAATTGGAGGAAACCAAGATCTGCAGAGCTGGGTATCCTCTTCATCAAACGATAAAACAGATTGTGTCATAACGTGCGCCAGACGGCGAACAGCAGCACGATTGTAGGTAAGGTTGTGTGAGACAGGGCCCTGATGAATGAACCGAGAGAAAGCAGGAACGAGTGACTCTTTTATAGTATACCAAATTTCACCCACTTCGTAATTTCTTTATGCAAGTTTTGTTGCAAACAAGATACTTTTCCTTAGGACAGATCATACTAATATTTAAGTCTGTTCATACCTTTAAAAGGGGGAAAATCATTAGATTACCGCTAACGTATCCTTGATTCATTGGGGCTATCACTTTCTTCTAACAATACTGTGGGCATACCTTGAGGGATAAGATCATACTGTGGGTCTATCATTCTTGTAGCATTTTTATTGACTTTATGACTATTTGTATATGCTTTGATGTAATTTGTATGTGTTGTGATGAAATTTTAGATGATAATTAAAATTTCTCTTGAACTTAATCAGCGCGTTGGTCAGCTCGTTCCAAAATATCTGTATAATCATTGTTATAGTTTTCCCCACGTCTGTACGTCTAACTGGCGTCTTGTATGTGCGTGCACGTGAGTGGATAGAAATATATATGTAATATGTATATGTATTTAGACTGTCTGACTCCTCTAAATCTGTTGTAGAAGATAGGTGAAAGAGAGAAGATTTCTCGATTTCAGAGACAGCCTCTATCACAGTCTACCATCTCACTCGTGGAAATCTATTTCTATTACTATCTCTCACTGTGACTATCACTTATTCTAATCTATTCAGAAGGGACCAACCCAAGTCTTAATTCTCCTATCAAAAATCTACGACAGGTATAGGTATCAGTATGGCTTCCTTCCATGCATGCGGGACTATATGTCTTTTCTAGTAATAGTTTAGTACCGCCAGAAACTCCTGTTTTGCCTTAATGCCCAGACCAATTAACATTTCATTGGTTATCCCATCTTTTCCCAGTGACTTCTTTTTCTTTAGTGACCTTATTGCCTCTTCCATTTCTACCACTGTCAACTTTGTCATCATATACTCTTCTGGTGCAATCTTTGTGTTGTCATGAATCAACTGTTCATCTGTGATGATTTTCTTCCTGTCAGCAGGAACATCTATACGATTTGCACTAGCAAAGAGTTCTATAAATGTATTTGCAGCTTTTTTGCATGTGAGCATATTGTTACCTTGTTTAATTGTGATTTGTTTGTAATAAGAACCTTCGTTGTTTAAGGTTCTAACTAGTTTTCATTGCTTGTTGCCTTCTTTATCTAAGTTTAGATTTTTTTCTTTCCAGCAGTCTCTTGTTGATTAAATGTTCTACGGTGTTTTGCAGCGATGGCTTTGAGCAAGATGTTTGCATCAATTGTTTGTTCTCTCTCTGCTGTGTTTCTGACCTCTACTACTTCATTTTCAAGCTTTTTGAGTTCTTCAGTAAGAATTTTGTAATTCTTTCTTATCCCTCTGCCCCTCTGGGAATAGATCGAAGATAACTCGCGCATATTCAAATTCGCGAAATTAAAACTCGCGCACATGAGGCGTTAATGGTATATATACTGAGCAGTACACAGGTTCCCAAGGTCACCGCCCAGAGGCCAGCATAGTCATTTTACGCCAGCAAAGCTGGAGACAAGAGTAGCACGTTAAACACGTAAAACATGATTTAGGTGCCTGGTAAAAATTCTGCACGGAAAACATTAATTTTTTTTTCACCCAGAGCTCAGCCTAGAGCACTACGGACTGGAAAACAGTCAATATTTTAGTCCACAACCACAAACACGTCGTCAAACCATGCCTAGACTGAGCACTGCAGAGAGAGAAAGAGCGATAGGAATGATAGCAGGCGGTATGTCCACCAGAGAAGCATCCAGACACTTGAATTGCAACCAGTCTACCATCGTCCGACTGCAAAAACGTTTAATGGCCACTGGATCCATTGCAGATCGACCCCGTCAAGGTCAACCCAGAGTTACGACACCTCAACAGGACGCGTATATACGGCAGCTTCATTTGCGGAATCGGTTTTTGGCGGCAGCTGTAACAGCAAGAGATGTTGTTGGGAGACGTGGAACCATATCAGAGCACACCGTGCGACGTCGACTGCAGGCGGCAGGATTCAACGCCAGACGTCCTCGAGTCGGCCCAGTCCTCACCTTACGACACCGACAGCAACGATACCAGTGGGCAGAGAGGCACCGACGATGGACGAGACGTCAGTGGCAAAATGTCTTTTCAGACGAAAGTCGCTTTTGTCTGTCGCATGCTGACGGGTGACTAATGGTGTAGCGACGAAGTGGTGAGAGGCAAGCCAACTGTTGCATTTTGGAAGCCCACCGATGGGGAGGAGGAAGCGTCATGGTATGGGGCGCATTCAGTTACAATCACCGAACCCGTCTCCACATCTTTAACCATACTGTAAATGCTGCCACCTATAGAGATGTGCTTCAGGACCACGTTGTGCCCCTCTTCCAGTATCATCCCGAGCTCCAGCTGTACCAGTATGATAACGCACGACCACATACAGCTAGGGCCAACTCAGCGTTCCTTCAGGCCAATAACATCGCTGTCATACCATGGCCTTCATTGTCCCCAAATATGGCACCCATTGAACACGTCTGGGACGAGATTTGACGCCAACTCTACCGGCACAGACGACCGCAGACCCTGGATCATTTGCGACGCGATATAACCGAAGTATGGGATCGACTCCCCCAGGATTTTCTACGCACACTGGTTAACTCCATGCGGAGACGCTGCCAGGCTTGCCTTGATGCCAACGGTGGCCAAATGCGCTACTGAGCGCGTTACAATGACAACAACGACATTTGTGACTTTTCAGTTTGACCCCTACCTTACATTTGTGACTGTAGTTTTTTTTAACACAGCATGCACTGCTACGCGGATTGCGGGAATCGGTCGGTCAATGGATACTGTTTCCAGTGATATCAAACATGTTACCATTATTTTATTCTCAGACATCTTGGTGAGTTCTTCTTCTTCCTCGTTCGCCCTGAAAAGGACGTTGGTTGCGTTGTGTCTGTTTACAGCGTAGCTGCGATATCTGCGCCTTTCGGCCGACACATCCGACTTCAGCACGGCATTTTTTGGAACCGGGTTTGCCTTCCCTCTTCGATCCCTATTAGTCGCTCAGTACTTTGAAAGGTAGCGGTGGAAGATTGGTTAACGGCCTCCCATAAATCTATAAAGAGGTATGGAACAGGGTGAATCAACAAGATCGGGTAAAAACTGTCCCTAAAGTACCATGATTAAGACTGGCTCTCCTTGGTTACATCTATAAATAATTCACGGACTCAATCGGCCTTAGAGATAGAGACTATGATATTGTTGTGTTGCATGCCATGTTGGATTCATATTGTAGTTGTGTTAAATTAGAGTGCCACATCATAGTGTTTTGTTGCAGTTATTCGCAGAAAGTAAATTAATACAACATGATTTTATGTGCTAGAAATATTACACAGAAAATTTGAATTTAAGAAGCTATATTTAGGTTTATTTACTAAGTCGTAGAGACTTCCAACTCTCTCGATTAATTTTGTTAAGTTGAAAATACACTGGCAGCTGGCAAATTTAAGGAAAGTAACTCTGTAGTGCAGACCTGTCTGGCTCGAACAGCGGGTGCACTACTCACCATTCACATTATTTATTTGTTAATTATTCGGTTAGTGCGAAAGGTTGATCGATTGTTTTAATTAATCTGCACCATGGTTTAGGAAATTCGAGCGCAGTAGACATGAAAACAGTTTATTATTAAGACTAACATTTGAAGCAGAACCAGAGTAACTGGGAACTGATTTGGATTGAGACTTATGAACGAGTGTCCTTAGTGTCAACCAAAACAAAAGGCTGAAAATTCGACCAGCATGAACATTGTCTTAACAAGATCTCGGTGGCGGATAGGGATATACGTGAATGAGCAATTCCAGCGGTAGTAAAAATCTTTTGTTGCCTTCATTAGATATCGGGGTAAGTAAAGACTTGTTTTACACAATAGGCCTATTTGATTGACAGTTCTATGTTAACTAGCTTACTTAGAAAGAACATTTAGGCTACATAATAATATTCTTGGATAATCTGGCAACATAATAGGCCTACACAATAATATTTTGACTTACAAAATTAGAGGGATAAACCGAACATTATTAATTTTTAGTCTTAATGAAGTTTGTGATGGAATAATTCTGTACACAGCATCACTTCATCACTTGCTGCGCACAGTCCAACCAGTCAGAACACAAGAGTAGGCCTGCATCATTCTGTACGTTCTCGTTATACACTATTTATCATCAAATTGGCACTTGTTATAGAGAAATAAATAAGTAGCTGTTCTTATGATCTGAATGAAAGGGAGTTTCTTCTGATGATCAAAAGTTTTGGTTTCTTTTTTTTTTAAATGAATGACTTACTAAAGTAACAATGTGTCACAGACAATAGGCCCTACATGTGAAGCTATTTTTACTTTAGCTTACAATTGATGTAACCAAAGTATGTGTTAAGAATCATAGTGAAAAGAAAAACACATAAGATAAAGCTGAAAGTTGCAGATGAACTTTTTGGAATTGTTCATTAAAATGAGCACACTTATTATCATCATTATCTGTTCATCACCTGTGAAGCATAGGCCCTCATGACACGCCGAGGTCCTTTGTCAAATGCCATTTGTTCACATTTTTTCCATGTCCTCCAGATCCTGTCTGAAGTATGAACCCAATTCCCTTCTCTGTGTGTGAGTTTCTAGGTCGTCACTTCTTTTACTCTGGGGATTCCCAAATAAGGACCACCATGTAATGTTGTTGGCAGGTTTCCTCTATGTATGTCTTGGCCATATCATTGTCTTTTTCTTAATCTCCTTTTCCACTGGTATTTGTCCTGTTCTTTTCAAGTTACACATTTACAGTGTAAAGGAGATAACAGGGCTGAAACACTTGTGTGTGTGTGGTGGGGGGGGGGGGGGGGGGCCTTCTGATGATCAAATTGCCCCCTGTTGTAACATTTGGTATGGAGTGTCCTATCATCATAAGCAAGAAATTAAACACTTGTTGAGACACGTTCCTTCTTAGTTGTTTTGAAGAAAAGTTTGTGAAAGTTGGCGAACAACACCTGGAGGATGAACCTGACACATCAGTCACATGGTGGGTGATTGAATGGCCTCTATAAAAAAATCTTAGCTGTGAATACTGAATAAACAGCTGTGGGTGAAAACCGGTGATTGTCCCTGAAAGTGAGGTGGGATAGTTTGGGAGAGAGATGTGGCAGTTATCTGTATAAAATATCTCTAAAGCATTAATGAGGGTTCCAGAGGAACCACCCCTTTCGGTAGGGGGCATCATGTGCTGTAAGTGATACATGACCATCATCAAGCTCTGCTGTAGGCAAAAGCTGAATTAATGATGTAAACTATAGAAAAATGGAATGTCTTGACATTGTAAAAACATGGAAAGATAGATAACTTCATGAGGAAAATGGAAAGAATAAAATGTAAATTTATTAGGATTATGTGAAATGTAATATACTTGAGCAGGTGAAGTATATTCTGACAATTACAAAATAATTTATTCTGTGTGAAATAAACATAAAAGAGAAGTCTGCTTTTTAGGCGCAGAAAGAGCAAACCAGTGACGGTATTTTGAGCAATATCAGATAGAATACTATTAGTTAAATTGAAGAAGACGACAAATATGGGAAACCAAGAGTCAGAGATTCAGACCTTCAGGACAACCCAGAGTTTGCTGAGAGGACAACAATAGACAATTTTTTAAGGACTGAGGGCTAGATCGAAACCAGGCGAGGAAGAAGACAGCTGATAGGATAGCATGGCACTCTCCATGGCAAACTTCTACACTCCAGGCTAGAAGAGGAACAACTAAGAATGTAAGTGTGGCGAGATGGATGTTTGATACAAAATAATATAGTTCCCAGCACTGGAGAAGAGAGCTGGTCAACTAGTGGTATGGATGGCCCAGGACAAGTCAGGTAGTTAACTGCACAGTTCTAGATGGTAGTTGTAGAAGAGAACTGTAAAAGTCTCGCTAAAGGGACAAGTAAGATCTTTCCAGGCCCGCAGGTCCTAGATGCCCAAGGGTGGGATGGACGAACAACCAACCAACCAGATGGTAGTTGTAGAAGAGAACTGTAAAAGTCTCGCTAGACCTATCCTATGCCCAAGGGTGTCTCTATTAATAGTGGGAGTGAAATGCACCTCACTAATTATTCCTACCAATTTCTTCTTCTGTTTCTTCCTCGTTCGCCTTCAAACTTCCACATTTATGACTCTAATAAAGGCAGTAGTCAACTCAAGGTTCCCGACATCTCCAAACAGTTTTTTGTTGACAGAAGTGGGTTGTTGCCATATGCTACTCTGTTCATTACTGTAGGTTGGGCAGTACTGCAGCAGGTGTTCGACTGTCATCGGGCTGGTACCGCAGGTGCAGAGATCTGTTGCACCAATTTTGTATTTGTGGTATAGATGGTATCTCAATCTGTTGTGTCCAGTCCGTAGCCGAAAAATGATGACCTGTTCTTTCCTGGATAGTTGATGATATGCGTCATTTTTCAAATGGCCCGGGTGCTCTCTTTCCCATTTGGACTTGAATGTAGCCTTTATAGTAGTCTTTGCCATTGCGTAAGTTGTCTCTATATCATTTTGTTGTAAGGCACCTCCTTCCTTAGCAAGTTTTTGTCTGCCTCTTCATTTCCTGGTATGTTGCAATGGGCTGGTATCCACTGGATTGTGCACTTGTTGAAGCATTTGGCCAGTCTTTCAAGGGAGATTAATCAGATCTTTCAATCCTTTAGCATGGTGGCTCTTCAGCACTGTTATTACTGAGAGGGCATCTGTAAAGATTACTATCTGTTTTTCCGCCTGTGCTTTGCATTCAATAAGAGTTTCCGCTGCCTGTTTCAGGGCTTCTGCTTCAACATTGAAGTTATTGCAGTATTTGCCATTTGCAATTGCCATAGAGTGGATTCTATTCTTTAATTTTATGAGGAAAAGCTGGAGAAGAGAGGGATGGTCATAAGCAGCTCGAAAACTAAATCCATGGTGATATCACGAGAAGAAAGAAGACATCAGATTAAGCTGGGAGAACAGGTCCTGGAGCAGGTCGACCACTTTAAATACCTCGGAGCTATTATAGACTGAAAGGGAGGCATCAAAGAAGAGTTGGCCACTCGAAAAGCAGCATCTGGGAGACTTTTTCAGGCCATAAATCGAGGATTCCTCAGCAAGAGAGAGGTTGGTAAGAAAACGAAGATGGCTGTATACCGCTCAACTTATGTCCCAGTCTTGACTATGGATGCGAGTCATGGGCAATGACTACAACCCACAAAAGCCAGATCCAAACCTCAGAAATGAGGTATCTGAGGAAGGTGGTTGAAGTAACAAGAAGAGACATGGTCCGCAACCAGACGATACGTCAAGGCCTAAAATCCCACCCCCTGCAGACCCAAGTAGAACAGTCCCAACTAAGATGGTTTGGCCATGTCTGCAGAATGGGAGAAGATCGGTACCACGACAAGCATGGGAAACAAAGAGCCAGGGATCCAGACCCCCAAGACGACCCAGAGTCCGCTGGGAGGGCAACATTAGACAATCTTTGAAGGACCGAGGACTAGAATGGAACCAGGCCAGGAGGAAGACAGCCTATAGGATAGTCTGGCGCTCTCTCTTCCAAACCTCTACACCTCACGGTAGAAGGGGAACGACTAAGTAAGTAATTTTATGAGGATGACGGCACCCCCAGTTTCAACTGCATTTTTTGCTGAACCATTAGTATATGCATGTGTCCAAAGCTTTGCTGGGAATTTTTGATCAATATACTTGGTTGCTATACACTTTCTTTGTGTTTCTATCTGTGTTCCCTTACTTTCAATGCCTGGAATATCAGATTTTAGCTCAGGAAAGCATCTTGTTTTCCACAGTGGGATAGTTGTGCTTGTTGGTATTTTCTTTGCAACTGAGCATGCTAGCATGGTATTGTTGCCAATTTAAATTAAGTATTAAATAATTCTCTTGATTTTCACACAATAACAAAATTTCAAACATAACTGGAATTTTTCAAAATCAATCAACTGCAGCTTATAAAATAGATCTGTACATTTATTAATTTAAAATAGAAGGTTGGTAAAGATTGCAGGTATGTGTTTACACAAATCAAAAGTTGGAAAATTAGAATGTGTTAATGCCTTTGTTCATCATTTTGGCCGTTGATGACTTTTGGATCTTGTTTCTTCACGGTAACTATTACTTATCTAGTTCAGATCCTTTTGCTACAGACATTTACCATCATTAATTAGGTGTTGATTTCCAAGATACGTATTCCCTGGACAGATAGCCCAATGCCACTGTCTGGTGAATTGCAAAGGTGTTCCTTTAATCACCCATGCTGCAGTCTGTTATGCTTCAGCTCAGAATCTTTTGTTGTGACTCTCAGATAAGAAACCTTTCAGACACAGTATTACGGATCTGAGCTTATCACTTATGCAAGTCTGCTCACAAGCAGGTCAGCTTTGCTTTTCTCAGATATGGGCTGTGGCTATGTGGCTTTGACAAGCATGTGTCGGTCTACTGGGCGTCTTTTCAGCTATGAGTGAAATTTTGAGAGTCCAGAATTGAATCTGAGCGGGCTTATAAACCCAAACTAGATCTAATCTTATCTTTCTCAGAGGTCCACGCTTGAGTTTTTTCTACTTGTAACTTTTTGGGGGTTTCAATGTTATTGTGCTAATTTTCCAACAAAATCCAGATTTCCTCGTCAGTTACCAAAGATAAATTTTCCACTGCCAAAATTACATGTATTTGTAGTTGCTGTTCAAATCCCAGAAAGAATTTTGTCTGTTCAGGGCTTTAATCATAAAGTTATAGCAGAATTACTGGAATGCGATTCATAATTTATCATAAAGACACTAGTTTACGTGGCAATTCCAGAGTGTCTTGCCCGTGTTGCTACAGTAAGTATGTAAATTGAGGAAGACCACTATATATATATATATATATATATATATATATATCCACACATATTACAGAAGTAATTGACACATTCTACAGTTAACTTGGCATGGTTATGGCACAGTGCAAACATCATAAGACAAATTTGGAGACTTCAGTGCAGAGGTTGGTAATGAAAAAGGGGAAGATGTGGCTGCTGCTTATGGCCTTGAAGAAAGAAACGAGAGAGGTGACAGGCTGATAGAGTGGGCAAGAACACATGATATGACAGTTGGAAACACCTAGTTTAGACACCTTCCTAGTCACATTTGGAAATGAAAAAGCCCAGACAATAATGCTCATAATCAAATTGACCGCATGCCAATATACAGAAGAAACAGTTTATTATCTGTGAAAACAAGGCCAGGAACAAACTGCAGCAGGGCCATGTACCTGTGGTAGGAAAACTTAGAATAATGCTGAAGAATATTAAGAAGGCTTCAGTAATTATAGAACATTCCAATATGGAATAGATACAGATTCGTAGGAAAAGTACAGAATATATATGGGCAATTGGAAATGTTAAAGGAGCCAATACATCAAACATAAAAAGAAATCATACAAGCAATAAAGAGGACTGCAAAGAAGAAATGGATGACATATCAGTGGCATACTAAAGGGGGTGCGAGGGGACAGCCAGGAAGTGGGTGCCATCAGACACTATTATGATAGTTATCATTGTTAAAAATATATTTGCAAGTGTGTTTCTTTAGGGGAAGGGGTGCCGAAGGTAGGATCCGCCCCAGGTGCAAAATACTTTAAAATAAGCCTCTCTGTCATATGAATTTTTACAATTGATTTACACAAGCAAAAATATTAAGCACTATGGAGACTATTGTAACAAACTAAATAAAGAAATAAACAGATTAAGACAGCAAATGTGAAGGACTCCATGTGCTACATGAAGAAAGGCAAAGCCCCTGGACCAGGTAATATAATAGTAGAGGAAATGGAGGCTGTAGGAAAATTTGGAGTAGACGTGATAACAACATTTTTGAATTACATTTACAGCAGTAGGCACATACCTGATGATGTACTAAAATTCATATTCATAGCTTTGCCAAAGAAATGTGAAGCTATTGACTGTGAAGGTCACCTTACAATTAGTCTCACGAGTCATGTGATCTCAAAGTATGATTAATAATTACCTTGAGGTAAAATATAACCATCTCTTCCTTTGAGATGGTTATATATGGTTATAAAGGAAGAGATACCAGCAGAATGGAAGGAAGGATATCTGGTTAAGTTGCCTAAGAAGGGAAATTTACAAGAGTGCACAAATTATAGAGGAATAATGTTACTATCAGTGCCAGGAAAAGTATTAAACAGGATTATCCTTGAGAGATTAAAAGAGTCCATAGACAAGAAACTGAGAGATGAACAAGCAGGTTTTCGACAAAACAGATCATGTACAGACCAGATAGCCACTTTGAGAATAATAGTTGAACAAAGTCTGGAATGGAATTCCCCACTATACATCGGATTTGTGTTCTTTCTTTCTTTCTGTCTTTAAGAAACTAGTTTAGACTTCACTTGGTGAACGCATACGGGAAGAGATAGTCGCATTTCTCAGTCTTGTAAAGTAAAACTGTGCATAGGGAGACTTGAGTTAAACAAACCAAGTGCCCTCTAGTTTAACTTACAATAAAATTCCGGAGCGGATTTATGCAGTGCAAAGTCTTGTCTCGTATTGCTGAAAAGAGGTTACCTTTGGCCAGTGGCCATATAGTCCTCGTCCACCAGTCACAATAATTCCCTTCAATCATTTCAATCATTTCAATCATTTCAATTACTTCAATTACTGCAATTATTGCAACGATTCTCAACACCAGATATTACCCTTAACAACCATCACCCGTACCATACTCCACCCATTTTAACCCTCCATCCCACCTTTGGAAGCAAATTCGTTATCTGTGGATATCGCATCAACTGTGGATACGTTACACCTTTCTTGGATTTATAAAATCGTGTTCAGATTCTGTGCCTTTGTGGATACCTTATTCGAACAGTGAAGTCGTTACCCCAATCTTGGATTTATAAAATCGTGTTCAGATTCTGTGCCCTTTGTGGATACCTTATTAGAACAGTGAAGTTAATTTCAAGCATTGGATTACGATATATTTTTCCAAGAGAACCCCCAGGATATAAGTTGTTTCCAACATTCACACCAAAGGAACAAAGGAACAAACATTCATTTACACACAAACAGTATTTCACACATTTTCCAGCAAAAGCTTATCAGGCCTGCCGGGAACTTTACTAACACAATTCATTCATAATCCTTGTTTTCACTATTGGTGTAATAATTTTTTTCTTCTTTAAAATCATCAAATTGTTGTGAGTTTGTTTTCTCGTGATAATCTTTATTATTATGTGCTGTAAAATCCTTATTGATTTATTTACATTTCTAAATTGAATAAAATTGAGTTAACCTCGATAGGATTGTCCGTTCAGTTCAGACTACCAAATCCTCAATCTAACTTTACTTCTTTATCCTACTATTTGTGAGTGACACAGTGTGTGCAAAAGAGTAATATTGTCGCCAGAGAAAACAAGAAGAGCTGTGTGTGTGGTTTTCTTAGTGAAGAACTCACTGACTCAGCCTGTGCCTTCTGCCTATCTCTCTTGCGCACCACTATCACACGTCCGTGTGCACTATTTTCCATCACGCCTATACAGCTGTCAAGCTTTACCTACTATTAATTATATTTTCATGCGACACAAGGTTACCAATGTGGAACTGAGGACATGAACTTGACAAGTGCCAGTGGAGCAAGAGATGAGAAGAAGACGATGGCGATAGATTGGACACACACTGAGGAGACCTGTTGATAGCATTACAAGGCAGTCCTTGTTATGGAACCCATAGGGCAAGAGGCAGAGGTAGAACAAGAATCACATGGAGCTGAGAGCTGGAAACAGAGGTGAAAATGATGAGGAGAACGTGGAAAGAACTTGAGATGATGGCACGTGACAGGAGGACTTGGCATGTGTTTGTTGAAGGCCAATGCTCCTTTGGGAGTGGAGGGTTATGAATGAAAATATAACCATAAATTGGTGATGAGCAGTGCGGATGTGTAGATGATAAAGGTACCAACAATGCCATGTATGGTATAAGAACATTAATAGAAAGAGATATAGATGTAAGAACAGATCTATACTGGTGGTTTTTAAACTGCACTAAGGCATTGGATAAGGTGAAGCGTGAGGAAATTACTAAAATGTTAGAAATCGTAAACATCGATTATGCAAGACCTGAGACTAATAAAGATCAATAAACAGCGGCTGTACGAATTGACAGTCAAGTAGAAATGCTTTAGCAGTTAAAACAGGAGGTTAGGCAGAGATGCGTGCTGTCACATGATCTGTTCAATCTTTACATTTAGAATAATAATAATAATAATATCCCCTTCAGTCAAAACTGACTGTGACGTATAATGGAAATATAGCCTACTGTATCCGACAGCCTTTCGTGACCTCGGCGTAGTTTTATAATTCGCTAGCAAGCCATGCATTAACACCCTGCGATTACTCACTTTTAATCCACGCCTCTTGTTTCTTGAGATGTAAACAGACAGACATATTACCAACTTACGCGACCTGCCAGCATAACAGGCAGCGAGCTCTGATTTGTTTACCTAAGCTTCTCACGCGAGCGGATCTGTCATTCATCTAGATAGCAGACAGACGCACGTGGAATAAACACTTAACCCTTTGATCTTCAGATACAGGGGAACCTCTGACGCCGATTAGCATTTCATCTCGAGACGCGAGCGATTTTGAGAGAAACCCCGTTATCGGGACGAGGGCCTTTGATGTCGGTCAAGCAGCGCTCGACGAGAGAAACGGTGGCGGGCTCAGAGAACTTTTCATCTGGTCCACAGTTTCTCAATTCTTATAGTTCGCACGTTAATGCGAAATTAACACCATTAGGGATCAGAGAGCCAATGAATATAAATAAACAGGGGTTTCTTAAACTCACTGATCAGTTGTCGCTCAGAATTTTGGATAATCTAAGCTCGTTATTCTAGAACCATTGTGGGAGTGTGTTAATAGCATTTCGTGAGGATTGTTTCATTTCTGATTTGTGACCTGACAGCGGCCAGCGCTTTTTCTTTATTATTGTCTCCAGTTACTGATGGGATTTATGTTGTCTTTTTCGTGGCTTACGAGTCCCCTAGTCCATGTTGTGAACAGGACTGGCTAAAAGACAAATAAACATTTAACTATTAAGTTTAACTGGACTATCAATTTCCAGATATTTGTTTCCAATTTATCAGTCCACGGGAGTGGTGTATGAAATAATATCAACATCTAACTTTTGACAAACGCAGCACCGGATTTATTCAGGAAGTTGCGCTGTTTCAAAATCTGCACTCACCACAGAGCCAGCCGATAGGATTTACCAGTCAGTCAATTACCATCATCAGTAACATTTTTTTTAGCAACTAGCTGTGTCCAAATCTAGAAGTATTTTGTTCTCCATTCTGTGCCGTGAACACAAGATCTCGATTTTTCTACCATTAACTATTCGAGGTGACATTATTGATCCAGGATTACATCACCAAATTTGGCGTCCACCTTATAAAGTTATCGTCAAGGCTGGACTGGGGCCAGATTTGGCACTAAACACTATCTATATCGATAAATATATTCAGGATAACTGTATATTCCAGGAAATATCACCAAGATTAGGTAAGGAGTAAGAGCGTGACCACATATGTAGAGAGAGAGATTGAATATTTTCTGGTTACGGTAGCTTGTACCAAACTAGTTCTTTTGCTTTAAAAATTGTTTACTTTACGGAGTAGCACGTATTAGGAACTTTGTTTTTCTTTACTGTCTATACTGTAACCTAGTGCTAAACTTTTAAACCTTTGGGGTTATTAACTTGTTGGGTTCTTATCTTCTCAATGAGGGGAGGGCACAGGTATTCTGTTAATTCTCTCTCTATATATATATGTAATTCTGATGTATTTGATCTTTCTTTTAGATATTCGATGTTGTAAACGTTAAATGATAATAAACAACAAAAGAACTAAAAGTTGTGTGTTGGTCAGACCCATACCCATTAAACATAGTCTTTTCGCCCAATCTGAGGTGGCGCCGTAGATATCATCGCCACATAGTTTTGGATTTATGTCCAGTGCTCTCATGTCTCTCTTGGACACATCTTTAGACCTCAAAATTGAGCATTTGATGATATTCACAGAGGACATGCCAGACATATCCGTTGGTGGACAAAATATAAACATCCTGAAACCTGTGAAATGTGATGTGTCAGAAAGCAGCAAAAAAACAACACTAAGAGATAAAGAGAAGAGATCAAGGCTTAGCTGTATTACAGGCACTTTACTTGAGAACTGTAGTTTCAGTTTCGATACCGTTTTTTGTTGAGAGTTCATCCACGAATGCATCTTTTTGTTCCCGCTCGTTTTAAAATACTTTTTAATGTGGCCTATCTGAAAAAGCCACATTATTTCATACGTCTGCTTTCCGCAGTGTATGGTCTCATTGCAACGTATTGTGGAAAACACTCTAGGTGAAATGCTCGTTTATTCAAACCTGCCAGTATTGGAATGGTTTGAGATTTTAACCTTCTTTTCACGTCTAATGAAGTCCGTAACTTCAAAGCACGTGAGCCTAATAAGCTACTGATTCCAGTGCATCACTTGATGCCATGTTTTCAAATTTTGAGATAAAAACTGGAGTGTGCATAAACGTTTGTCGGTCATCACAGACCTATTTGGAGTCTCTTCAATGTTTGTTGTGTAGCAGTTACCTATGTTTTGATGACAGGAATTCTGAACATTCTTTAGTATTTACCAAACATACTTTACAACACTATAACGTTTGAAAGATTAATGAATATCAGTTATATGTGATCTATTGCCAAGTTTGGTTCCTAGAGTTGGTTATTGAGAATAAATGTTTTTATTACTAATAATCAGCAGATCAAACCTATCAGTATTATATTACGCAAGAAATACAGGGTGTCCATAAAGTCTCTTTACAATTTAACAAATTTATTACAAAGGCAATTGATGAGATATCTTAATCAGATTTGTTCTATGTACTCAGTGGTTATCGAAGTTTTTAATCACATACCTTTATCGTATTTCAGGTACCCTGTTGACGAAAGAGGTACTGTTAAATGAACCCCTACAAAAATGGCTACTCCTCAAGAGAAGGCTTAATGTGTATCATGGTTTATTGAAACAAAATCGGATAGGCAGACTCAGCGAAACTACAGAACTAAGTATGGAAGAGATCCACCGTCACGTCCGTCAATTCGTGCATGGCACAAGAAATTTATGGAGACAGGGACAGTGTTGGATAAAGGGAGGAGTGGACGACCAAGAACATAGTGCCAGTGGAACAAGAGATGAGAAGAAGACGATGGCGATGGATAGGACACACACTGAGGAAACCTGTTGATAGCATTACAAGGCAGTCCTTGTTCTGGAACCCCCAGGGCAAGAGAGGCAGAGGAAGACCAAGAAGTACATGGAGAAGAGAGTTGGAAACAGAGGTGAAAATGATGAGGAGAACATGGAAAGAACTTGAGATGATGGCACGGGACAGGAGGACTTGGCATGTGTTTGTTGAAGGCCTATGCTCCTTTGGGAGTGGAGGGTTATGAATGAATGAAAGATGTTCTTGGTCGTCCACTCCTCCCTTTATCCAACACTGTCCCTGTCTCCATAAATTTCTTGTGCCATGCACGAATTGACGGACGTGACGGTGGATCTCTTCCATACTTAGTTCTGTAGTTTCGCTGAGTCTGCCTATCCGATTTTGTTTCAATAAACCATGATACACATTGTGCCTTCTCTTGAGGAGTAGCCATTTTTGTAGGGGCTCATTTAACAGTACCTCTTTCGTCAACAGGGTACCTGAAATACGATAAAGGTATGTGATTAAAAACTTCGATAACCACTGAGTACATAGAACAAATCTGATTAAGATATCTCATCAATTGCCTTTGTAATAAATTTGTTAAATTGTAAAGAGACTTTATGGACACCCTGTATATTTTAAAATATTTTTCTTAATTTTTTTGTTTCATTTCTTTTGTTGCCCAAACTTATGGATGGCCAAACACATCGAAAAGGGGGAGTGGATTATAAGTGTGTGGGGCAAGCGAGTTGGATGGCGAATTAAAAAAAAAAAAGTTCGTGTATGCCGTTTTACGAGCATCGCTGTTTAGTGTAACACGTGGAGAGTTATTGAGTTATAGCTTTGTTTTTTTTCTTTTCAGAAACATCCTTTTTTTTAAGCATGGATATTTAAAAGCCATTCACCACGTGACAGCTGGCGTGAATGCGTTTCAATTGTTTTTTTCAAGAAGTATTTCATACTGTTCCGTATTCGGTATTTCATAGGGTATATAGAAGTGTGCTTCTGTGTGTTTAAGATTATTAAATGAAATAGATCGTTTGTGTGTATTTCTTCTCATATTTTGTATATACATGGATTTCCGTCATCTACGAACTCGACTTCCAGTCTGTTGTTGTCGCAGTAGTGTAAGTTCAACGTATCTCGTTTTGTTTGTGCATTTTAAAAAGTGCTTGTAAGCGAAGGATATATTACGATCATTAATAGCAGTAAAAAAAACAAAGCGATATTTCATATATTTTCACGTGTCCCTATCATATTGAAACTAGCAATTCTTTGCCCTGTCTTAAACCAAACTACCTCTTTTGCTTCTTATCTGGAAAGTTAAACATTTTACTACATTAATTTCTTACGATGTACATATGGCCACGACGTGTCTTCTTATACAAAAGTATACTGTTTAAAATGGTTGATATTGCGTCCGTTCTCTGAGTTAATGTTTCGTTTGTACAAACATAGCATTACATTAACGTACTGAACCCTTTGAGATAAGAACTGGAGTGAAGCAGGTTTGCCTCTTGTCACCATCTCTCTTTGTCCTGGCCACTGGTTGGATGACGGAACACATCAACCGACATAAGTGGAATTCGATGGACTCCGACAAAATAGCTTGAGGATCTAGATCACTGATCAGGGGTCGTCAGCCGGTCGAGTCCGATGTACCGGTAGATCCCGGTGGAGGATTTGGTAGTTCTTTAGGCGACCGGGGGGGGGGGGATAGTATAATAAAGAAGAAAGACTTAAACTAGGAACATTTCGGACTAGACCTCTCCTGCCGGCATTTAATATCTCTGTGCGCCCGGTATCAAATATACATTTTCCGCATTCTCAATAATATTTTAAGTTGCCGATACCTGATCATGATATTGTTTGTCCTATTCAGTTATTGTAAATATAGTAAATTAAAAGTGTACTACTGTGTGGATGGGCGTGTTTGTTTTTTCCTTTGACATCTGAAAAGTGATAGAAAAGTCACTTGTCCATTATACAGTTGTACCCTTTTCAAAAAAATTAATTCTCGACCCCATGACGTGGTACGAGGATGCTTTCTATCACAAAAGTAAGATAATCTCTGCAAGTTTTTAAGCATCCCTTACAAAGACTAAAAAAAGGGCGCATGCGCGCAGCGGGTATTTCAAGTGAAACTTTCGCAGTTGAGTTGCAACCGGTAATTGTTACATGTCTCTCAACACACTGGTCAAGTAGATGAAAAAAAAAGAAATAGGTACATTCTTTTTGAGTCTTTGTAAGGTATGCTTAAAAACTTGCAGAGATGATCTTACTTTTTGTGATAGAAAACATACTCGTACCACATCATGGAGCCGAGAATAAATTTTTTGAAAAGGGTACAATCTTTTATAGACACCCTGTATTTGCGACATATTTATTTCATCTATGCCATTCGCCACTATCTCGTTATCGCCCTCTCGTCATTTTACCTACACTTTATGGCTGAGCGAAGATGAATCATGTCCTCTGTTCTACCTCTATACAACTATACATCTCACCTCCAGCACATTTATACCAGCCATGTCTTTCTTTTTTTTTGGGGGGGGGGGGGGGGGGGGGGGGGGGGGGGGGGGGGGGGGGGGTGTGGTTGGTTTGAAAACTAAATTGCAACCCCTGATCTTGTTGAATCCCCTTTTTCAATGGGAAATCCATTTACCTAGTGAGCTAAGATTAATGTTAAGGGAAACAGTACAATTAATGTCTATCTGTCATTACCAAAAACATTGTTGTGTCCCCTGTTTCTGTAGGGGAACAAACCGACAGACGTTTTAAAATATAGATTAGATGTATCACCTGGACGTTTGTAGGTTCTCTCTTTTTTTTTTGTGTGGTCGTTTATTTTACATGTACTGAAATTTTAAGGGAATGTTATTTTTTGAAAGTATTTTTGTTCTTCCTTTATCGTTCTCATTTGTTCTAGTAGTTATATATTAATTCCTGTTTTGGTAATGTAAAAACCTTTACGCTCACTGTACAGTGTCCGGTATCGTCAGGTAGAAGGCACTGTACAGTGTTCCCTGTCGTTAAGTGCGTCCTAACACCGGCTATGGCATATTGCCGAGGTCTTTAATATGTTCAGATAATTACTTGTCTGGCGGGGTTGATGATCAGATGACTTTCTGTAGTGCCATGCTCTTACAGTTTCCTGTCATGGGCGCTGACCTCGCCATGTGTGCCAGAGTAACATTAGCGCGTGGTTGTTGGGCAGTGGACAGTACGAGTTAATGGATCCGTTTACTTACATTTGACCTTAAAAAAAATCATTGTTATTTTTTTCTTCCACAAGAATGACTTTGTCGGCGCGAGATTATCATTATCATTTTCCTGTTTGTTCCCCCTGGAACATGGGGCGATCGCTGCAGCTGGCCCCTTTGCCGGAAGCGTTCACGTGCTTTTGCAGTGGTGGTTTTTGTATCAGTTAGTATTACATGATAAGGTTGCCAGTCGAAAGCACAACCTCATATTAGCCGCCTTGTACGACATGCCAGAGGGGAGCAGTAGGGGCGAGAATATAGAGAAGATCAAACTAAAAGCGCTTGTGTGTTTTAATGATGTCACGTAACTCACACCATGATTGTCACTCCCTGTCCTCCAGCATACCGAGAATAAATTTTAACGCGCTTAAGTTTTGCTGTTACGTCACGTATAAGCCACAGCATGTTCTCTCACTCTTTCTGTTTTAATTACTTGCCCACCCTCTTATCCTCCCTCCCTTCCCCCATCTGTCGTTGAATCGAACTCTTACAGCTTGTAATTAAGGCATGCTGCAGCGTCCCTGTCCTCGCGCGGTTGCTGGCCCCGTAAACTACACAGATAAAAGTTACAAATAAAAAATGGAGCTGGAAACAGTTTGGCCGTTAAAACTGGATTGGTGTCAGTTGGTCCAAACATTACATCGAGAGTCAGTCAAGTGGCTTGTCGACTGATGCAGATATTCATGTCCATCCACGACTGCCGGCCCTAACTTTGTTCTCGTCAGTTCTTGGGGTCTGTAGCTGACTTCTGTATGTACAACATTACTGTCATCATCCTTTTTATTTTTCCTTGCGCTCCTTACGGAGCATGGTGCCACCACTGTAGCTGGTCATCTTGCAGGAAGTCTACACCGAGCATTCACATGATCCTTCAGAGGTGGCATCTGTGGCAATTTATTTTAAATTATTATACTGCCAGCCTGTGACGTATAATGGAAAGAGAGCCTACAGTAATCTGACAGTCTTTTTGTGACCTCGTAGCGTTCTATGATTTGCTAGCAAAAACCAGGCATTTACAGCCTGTTTACTCACTTTTTCACCCACGCCTCTTTTCTTTGAACATAATCAATCGAAGTTGTGATAAGAGGTTTTGAAGTTATTAACTATAGGATATCCTGAACAAATAGATGTATCAGAAGATACCAGGATAGTGCCAGAAAAGAGACTGGTCTTATGAGAAATACCCCCTTCTCTGAAAAGAGCAAGGGTGTATAGACAATCAAGGTGAGGTCCAGCTATGTAAGTTCTCAGAGTATGGAATGATGATGATGAAGTTCTCTGGGTCCCTATCTGCTACCTTTTGAGATCTCACCAAGAGTATGTTAACTGTGTATTGTTATTTGGCAAAGTATCTAGGGTAATGTATTATCACCGTTATGAATTTCAAAACAGAACTTTAACTTTAATGAAATTTAAGCAAGACTGTTTGAAAATAGATATATTTACAATTTATTATTCCTGTACCTCAATCTTGTTGGGACAGGAATTCTCAAAAATTAAGAAAAGGTTATTTACATGCTAAAATGAATATTTTTGGAAACTCTGTCCATTTGTGTACAACAAAAGGTCACTGGAATGAATATACCCACAGTTCTTGATATTATCACTACTTCTATACTGTAAGGTCTGTTATTTTCATCACTCCCAGGTGGTATATTGTTATTGGTGAAATTATGTTTAGGATGAAGTATCAGTGCCTGTATAAAGGACTTATCTGTAAATGGGTTATTGCAGCTGTTTTGTCAATCTTAGGCCTGTATACCAACATTGTGACTCCTGACTGAAGAAAAGGAGCTAGCTTCAAATTGTAGCGAAAGGTTTTCCTAGTCTGATGATAGTGGTAGAGAAGAAGTAGAATCTCTCTCCAGAAAGTATGAAGTTCCAGTGCCCGAGAAGTACACTGGTATCACAATTGAGTTACGGCTGTGAATACTCTGAGCTGGACAATAGATTTAGACTTCAGAAGTATACGTTGCCACTTTCGCTATAATAACCCTATGTGATAATATAAGTAAATTAGAAAAAGTAACTCAAAATTTAACAGTTAAAAATTTACCAAATCAAATGAGTACAATTTCATAATTTATTATGTACATCTATATATTCTTGTAATGAGAAATGGGTGTTGGAAGATGGTAACATGTATGATTATTTATAGTTACAAATTAAAATAAATAATAGAAAAAATCTTGGATGAAACTTCCAATGCAATTAGAACAGTCTGTCACAGTATACTGTTTGTATATTGCTATCTAGTTTCTAGATGATATCATCATTGACCATCGCTTTAGAAACGGCTCACAGGATTTGTTGGATGGATACACATAAAATGCATCTGATGTTAGCCACGTCTGCTTGAGGTTCCTGAGACACACTTGAATAAACAGACTGTCCTTCAGCCCGCCCTATAACTATGGGGGACTAAGGTGTTGAAGATTGGTTGACCTCTAGGCTTCAGTTAGCAGGATCAACGGTCCTCAAGTCTTTAGTTTCTCGATCAGGAATGATCATAAAAATTGATCATAAAAACCTGGAACAAAAGGTAATAGGTGGCCATGGTGTTCCAACAATCTCACCACCAACTGCTGTTCATGATGCGACCATGTCTTCAGTGTTTGTATATAAATGAATGAATCATGATAGTATGTTACAGAGATAGCATGATAAGATAATGTATACTGTGCAGAATTAACAAAATACATGAATAAATCACATGTTATGATACATGGGTACGATATAACCTTTGCCTTCCACTTATGGATGCCAAGTCACTTATGTACTTGCTGGTATGTCATAAGCTTCCAGGCAAGAACTAGCCATGATATATTTGGCTAACCAATTAATGGTTATGCTTCCTGACAATGCCGGTGGAGGTTATCTCTGGTTAGCGTCATTCCCTTTTTATTATATCTGATACAATAAAATCGTAAATAAAATCTGAAATAAAATTATATTAGTCATACATATATCTTTAATAAACTTACATACCCTCTTAGGATTAATAAGCTCACGGTGAAACTGTATTGGCTGAATTTAATCTGCCCTGCATGCAGCGTGAAAAAAGAACTTTTCTTGCAGATGCTGTCTTCCAGTTTCTCACTCTGGCTTCTGGATTTGGTGTGTGTGATTTTCAACGCGCCGCTCTGTCCTTATATTTGAGTCTCTCGCCCGTACGAGAAAGCACACTTTGAAGTCTCATAAAGTTTTCGTTTCATCTCCTGGTTTAAGGCGATTTTGAGGCGATCTGTGCTTTTTCTGTACTTGTTTTCTCTTATTTTCACTACACACTTATATCTTTCCTTCCTTCCTTCCTATGTATCCTTTCATTTTCCCCATATGAGGCTTTCATTCTATCCAATTTATATTTAAATTCGTTTAGGCATGTAGTTATAATAAATTTTTAAAGATTATTAGCTAACTTTTAGCAGATGTGATGACGATGAAAAATGTTAATTATTTTTAAAACTATTTATATTTGAATAATATCCTTTTGGATATCATTTATAGTCTATCTCCTTTGGTGAATTATTTTTATTTAATTGTATTCCAACCAGGCGTTTTCTTGTAGTTTCAAATTTAATTTCCTGTAAATGCAAACTTTTAAAGTCTGCCATTCATTCCTATATTCGCTATCCTACCTTTTTCAATACTGTGCGGCTGAACGTAAGTCACATTTTTTCCGCCTACTTTAAACTTCAAAACAAGCTCCGTCGCGTGTTATCCTTGCGCTGTGTGTGTGTCGCGCTACACATTTTTTTCACAAACAAAGCAAGAGGTACCAGATCTCGCTACAAGCATGAGTACTCACTCCAACATGTTCTTCCTTTCAGGCTACTGCAGCAACGAGGTACTTTGTAATACAACCTGAAATAAGAAGGACAATTCCTTCTATGTAACATCTGCCTCTATCAATTTCACCTCTAAACTGTATTAATACCTACCTAGGTCAGCCACTTGTGCTAACAAGTCGCACCAGACCTTAAATTCTGTTGTCTACACTCAGCTTGGTGTAATCAGTCTTCTTCAGTATTTATTCTATGTTAATGTCCCTCCTTCCTGTTTGTCTTCCATACAATAGTCATGGTGGATACAATATTGCTTGTGACCTGTTGATTACTTCATTCGAACATTCCCTATATGTTTTCACAAGTTATTTGACCAGTGTGTCATTCCAAAAGACAATATCAATTCATTAATACTGCACTTACAGTCGCAAATTTGTAAGGCCAATTGGCAAACATTTTACACAATATCACTCCGAATAAGCCTGCTATAGGCACATTCCTACTTAGGTCGTCGTGACATACACATCCCTTTCGGCAGTATCGAAAACGAATATGGCACACCATAGCCTGTTACTTACAGGACTAATAAATTATGCAAATAAAATTATCTGTCTTACCCTCAAGTAAAGAATCTTCACACACACAAGCTGCCCGACAGTAAAGGGCTATAGCACTAAGCTTTTCAGTACAGACGGCAAAGGCTTGTCCTTCGGTCTCTTTCAATAATGTCAGCTTGGTATGGAAGCTTTGTCGTCAACGGCGGACTTTACAAGAAGTTGTTAATTTTTATCACACTACACCCAACCAATCAGATGACGAGTAAAAAAAAGTTAACTATTTCCTAGGCTATAGAATTGAGCAGTTTTAAGCGTGTTTGTCTAATCTGACCGAATTTGTTTATTTTATATCATAGTTATTTGTGAACCGATTTTAATTATTAAAAGTGATAATTAAACGGCCAATTATTCTCTATCGTTCTATATAGTTTTCCTTTAGTTATTCCTTTGCATTCAAATGGGGTTAATTTATTTGTAATTAAATTTGATCTTAACCTTATGTGAAAATATTACTAAATTACATTTTTCTAAGTCAAGATAATTTTTATGAGGGAATCTCTATGTGTATATGTTAAGCAATATCAGCGCTATAATTTGAGACATCCCTTGCATTTTAAGTATCTCTAGTTATCAAGAAATAAATTATTTAAGTTCGGTCAAAAACCCTAAATAGGCATTATCTCCACTTCAACCAAAATTTTCTTGTCCTTACAAAAAAAAGGTAACGATTTGATTGGTTGTTAAATTTTACTACGTCCTTCGATAAATATTGGGGGGTGGTAACTTTTAACTTTTTTTCTTAGACAAATTCAAATACTCTTAGTTAAATGTTGGCGGTAAATTTGACTGGACCCTCAGACAAATTTCAAATACTGTAGTTATTTATAGATTTAAAATTACGATAGCTAGTACGTTTTAAGCGGGGAATTTGAGCGTGTTGTCATACGGATTCACTTCACTACAGAAGTTTACAAACTTTCGTGACCTGTCAGTCATAACGGGTAGGGAATCAGTTTGTTTACCTGGTCTCCTCACGCGAGCTTATCTGTCAATCATACGATACCTGACAGACCGCACGTGAAAAAACCACAGACCCTTTGAAGTTCGTACTCAGGGGAGTCAGAAAAACCCCTGGGCTCTTTGATCTCAGAAGCGGGCATTCATACAGAGAAAATTTTCGAGAACCCCGTGTCGCGAGAGGTTCAGATGTTATTAAAATGTAAGATATCCTGGACAAAAAGATGTATCAGATGATACCAGGATAGTGCCAGATAAGAGACTGGTCTTATAAGAAATACCCCCTTCTCTGAAAAGAGCAAGGGTGTATCGACAATCAAAGGTAGGGTCAAGCTGTATAAACCTTCAAGTATGATGATGGTGTTTATATCCTGAAGGTCTAAGTGCTACCTCTCAAGATCCTCTCTTGAATAATGGTTATTATATTTTTATTGACTCTGCTATGGGATTAATTAATTATATATATATATATATATATATATATATATATATATATATATATATATATATATATATATATATATATATATATATATATATACACACACAGGGTGTTTATAAAGTCGCTGTGCAGTGAAATTTACGCCCGGGCGAGACTACGTCACCAGAAATGTGGTTTTCAATAGGGGCTTGTTGTGTAATGCTGCACACGGGATTGTGGAATACATCATTGGAACACAGAATATCATGACGTAAATTTGCATCATTCGTGACGTAATTTCTAAAATATTTTTTTAAATTCACTGCACAGCGACTTTATAAACACCCTGTATATAACAACCAGAACCTTAACTCAAATTTAAATAATTAAGCAAGACTGCTTATATATATATATTTACAATTTATTGATCCTATACCGTTTCTCTTTTCGGTTAGGAAAATGATAAAGAATTTCAAAGGTTTTTACAAAATAAAAATAAATACACATGGAATATCATTTCCACAATACTTCAATATAATAAAGTTATATTTCAAATGTCAATTATTTATTTCACATATAGTTTTCACTTTCGCTGGACTGTGAAGTTTGTAATTTAGTTTAATAAAGTCCTTCATGAGTCATCACTCAAACTGTTTTTGTTATTTGTATTTTATTTGTTTGATAATGTTTCTGGATAGGCTGACCAGTGGAAATACGTTTCCACTTAGCTGGTAAAATGAGAAGCATCCAACTATAGCCAGGATCACATAATGTCTGGATCTCCAGGCCGGGGAAAACAGGGTGTCTAGTTCTTTGAAACTTGAGAACGTTTGCACCACACAGTGTGGATGTCTCGTACACTCTTGGTAGTTGCAGGATAAAACCTGGAATACAAATAATCACAACCCTTGTATGGTCCAGCACTATTCTATCCACACACACAATGGACGTAACAAACAGTGTCAGACATTGTGCTAACATTTGCACAGGACAATTTACCTCAGTACCACTCACAGCCAGTTCAATGTGATTACACTTTCCTTATAAATCCTACGTTAGATCCATTTGTCCATGATCTGCTTCCATACAATGATTTGGTTTAGTATAAACTAATAAGTGACACCTTGATTAATACATGTTAACAAATCCTGTCATCCTTTCTTATGTTCCTGATCAGTGTGTCGTTCCTTTAAGAAATACTTCTTCAAATGCATTATTAAACTTACAGTCGTATTTTTGCCATCATTCTCAATTATTCTACACATTTTCCAATGCTGGCTTTCGTCTCTAAAAGTCAACACATGCTTGCGTTCAAGCCGGCAGCACACTCGTCCTGTAATTTTTTTTTCTTAACACATTCAACACACTTCATAACACACAAGTGGATTAATCACAGGAAAATTACATAATTATATATATATATATATATATATATATATATATATATATATATATATATATATATATATATATATATATATATATATATATATATATATTCTTTCTTACTCTCAGGCAATACACATATGCTGTAACAGGCTGTTAATAGGTTTCTAGGTCTGCTATGCAGATACAGTGGCAAAGTATTTGACAGCACACGTTTGCCGCTCTCTTCAGTTCAGCTTGTGTTTGAAAAAGTTGTGGCCTCAAATCAGCCAAGTTCAAGGACTTTTATAGTACCGCACCCTCCCTCTCGGATAGCATGGGGTAAAAACGGCGTTAGGAATCTAAAATTGAAGTGATTTCTGCCTTCTTGTTCAATGTGCAAAATTTTCAATATTTATTGTCTCTCTTAGTTCTGGGCCGATTTTGATCATTTAAAGTTAGAATTATACTGTGAATTTATCTCTACCATTCTATCTAATAATTGTTTAGTTAGCAAAATGCATTTAAATCTATGCAGACTTTAACTAACTAAATTGGGGCCTACCCTGATGTATAGATGTCATTTTAAACGATTTTTCTCTATAATTGAACTACTATTCGAGGAAGTCTTTGCACCTACCTCTCAAGTAACATTCCCGTTGTTGAAATATCTATACCTTTCCGTTTAAACATCTTTAGTCGTTAAGAAATTAAATAACTTCTTACTATCATTTACACAAAATGGGCCTCTATGTTAAGCCTAAAAGTTTTCATTATACACACCAGAAAAAGGAGCGTTTTCATAGGTTATTGTATCGGTCCGTTTTCTTATAGTATTGCGTGCGGTAAATATGACCGTGGTGTAAGACAGACCAAAACACGACACCCCGTTACCCGTATAAGTCTTTTGATGACGATCGAAAGCGCTCGACGGAAGACGGACGTAAGCTTTATCTGGAAACTCTGTTTCTGATTCGCCGGTACACACAATAGTGTGAAAAGTAACATCATCTATAGATTAGAGAATCATAATGATATATAAACTGTGTTTTCTTAAACCTGCTATCAGTTGTCACTCAGAATTTTTGGATAGTATAAGCACGTAGTTCTAGTACCATTGTGGAAAATGTGTTAATAGCATTCGTGGGGATCTTTTATTCTGATTTTCTAGTAATAGTGTTTAAAAGGGTTACCTTTTACCAATTAAAAGTGTTAGCTTTACCATTATAATTCACTTAGATTTTCTAGCTGGTAAAACTAGTGAAATAAAATAACGCGTAGCTATTTTATACCAGATGTTCAGTTATAATGTTAATTTTCACCACCCGCTTTCTCACACAAGAAGAGACGGTTTTAGTTGACTGATTTATATGCTAGGCGCGACGGATAGTGACAGAAAAGAATTCACGTTATATTTCATTTTGTGTATTTATTATAAATGCCTATTATTTAATACCAGACGATGACAAACAGACGCCGACAATTGAATAGCTATTAACGACAGGCGATATTTATGTAAGTGCGCGTATGTATAATTGAATAATAATTAACGTTGTACGCTTACTGCCGGTGCGAGAGGGGGCGGGAGAGTTGCATAACTCCATCTGACCTAATCTCAGCGCTAGCGAAAGCTGACCGTATAGGCGTAAAGGAAAACTCCTGTGCCGTTTAACTTTAATCAGGATGGACGGAGTGGATAAGAGAACGTCTTGTCCCCGTCTGTATGCATATATATATATATATATATATATATATATATATATATATATATATATATATATATATATATATATATATATATATATATATATATATATATATATATATATATATATATATACTGCTCAAAAAAAGTTAAAGGCCACTTTCAATATTTAGGTCATTTCAACTATGCTGTTTTTTAAAAAACCTGAACACTCAGTCAAAAACGTTTTGCTGCATTTTGTTGCATGCTTAAACAATGTTTATTAATCTGATAATAAATCAAATCTGTGTTACGTGTGTGTACCTCCAAGGTCAATCAAATGTACGTGGTGGAAAGGGAAATAATGCATGTTTGAAAATGCTTCCTATGGCAAAGCCTGTTGATAACATTGCTGAAATTTGCTTTCCACGTGCAAGTCGTGACTATAGTGAACACATTTCACCCACTTTTCGGAAGGAATGGGCAATGGGTAAGTTTGTAACATTTACCATTTTAGCCATGGCTCAGCTAAGACGCTTGACCAATGTTGACAGATGGAGAGCGATGGCATGGCTGCAGGATGATGTAGGGCTGCGAGAAGTTGCTAGGAGATTAGGAGTTGCCCACTGTGACGTACGTCTAGTTCGACAAGTGAATTTTCCCTGATATGATGGATGATTAAAGGGACTTTTAGCTTTTCATAACATTAGAACCCCTGAACATTTGTTGTAACTTTTCGTTTCGCCAGAGCGAACCGATTCCACCGGGACTCAATTTAGTATGCGGCACGAGATCAAAGACACTGGTGGAGATCTCAGGAAGGACGGGCGGCATGCTATCAAAGACAGTAGTGGTCCCTGAAACGATTTCGCATCTCGGTGTTAAGCACGG
>JAMPIV010013434.1:0-137595 GCA_024509875.1 Oreohelix idahoensis
GGATGTGAGTGGATTTACATTTTATCTTTCCGTCAATCGGAAGAACCAGTCGTTCCTAATTCTTCCTTCATCTTGTGGGGAAAAACTATATGTCACACCTGGAAAGGCTGTTGATATTTTTCGCTTCTATATCATAAGAGTTTTTAAAACGCAAGGTAAAGGGAATAATGCCTTCTTCTTTCTTCTTACGTTTTAATCCTGGAAAATGACGTTTGGTTGCGCGTTGTGTCCGTTTTACAGCGAGAGCTTGCGATATCTGAACCTTTCAGCCACAACATCACGGACTCCAGCAACGGCACTTTTGCGGACCGGGTTTTAGTTAGCCTTCCCCTCCTTCGATCCCTACTCACTCAGCCACGGGGAACTGCAGTGATGCCAACACATGTTTCCACAGGGACCCACCGCTTGGAGGTGGAGTTGGGTCTTGGTCAGACTCTGGTTTCGCTGACCCTGTAACGAATGAAATCTAGCTATAGGGTCGCTAACTGCTATCCTGTTGGACAGCGTCTTAGGTCCCGGACTAAATGTCGGAGGAGTTTCACTGTGTCAAAATTACCTCATAGTATCAAACCCATCTCCAAACTTGTACACACAAGAATAAATGTCGCCAACAAAAGACTTCACCCTACTTGGACGGACTAAAGATGGTGAATGTTCATGGCACATATGCTGGCATTTTGGCAATCGGCCTTCACCCTAAAGAGATAATTTTTCACTTTTCGGCCCCCAGGTGACCACGTGCGATGAGAATGGCAGACGAAACCCATTTTTGTTTTGTTTCATGTTAAGACCCCAGGTCATAAATATATTAAAAAGGAATTGTGAAAGAGAAGGACATGTTAGTTTCCCTTAAATACCGATCGCTGGGAAAAAATAGGGTGGAGATTAGGGAAAGGAAGCGGTAAAGGGATCTCAGAGGTTGAAAGGCACACAACAACCGGGATATCAGGTGTCACATAAGCGAGGTATCTATTACCGGGCGCGTATCGGCACTTCCCCTTAGCGTCAGAGGATTGGAAACTCGATCTCTTTAACACAAAAATTTATGATTTACCCACGTCGTTAAACTCTAGTTTCCGGTAGAATGTAAATGCCAAACTATTTTCTGGGGTTCTACAATCATTAATGAAGTTTGCCGTTTAATTACCTAATAGTAGACTATAAGAAAAAAGGTCAGCCCCCCATAGCAGATGTTGAGGTTAGGGCAGTGAAGTTGCCTACAGACTACACCGTAATAACCAGGCTCAAAGTCTTTTCTGAGGTGGAGGTGACCAGTTTACATTACCTCCATTGCCCTTTGCTCATCCCTAACTTCTAGAGCTGAGTCAGTTCACCCTATTACATAGCTCAAACTGGACTGACATGGAGCGTGTCGTTAACCATGTTATTGAACCACGCACCCGGAAACTTTCCTGCGAACAGGGCATCTGCGATCTATCCACATTCTGTCAATCCCGAGGCTAATTAAAAAGAAATAAAATGATTACAGCCTACTCTAAATAATAACGAAACAAATATTGTCTGTACAGTTTTCTATACTCTAAGCTATTAAGCCAATAACTGAAACCACTGAGAAACTAAACGAGCCACGAAGTAAGTAAACTGTGTTTCACATTCTTTATATATATATATTTTTTTTTTTTTAACGTACGCCCCGCCATTACTCAGGCGAGTATAGCCCTCCGGTTAGTTATATCTAGCTCACCGAGGACCTGAATTTTACGTGGAGTATTCATTTTCATCCCTGTAACAACGACAGGTTGTCTGTGGACATATAATGGGACAGAGAGCCATACTGTTCCATTCTCTGGACAGTCTTTTGTTAAATCTCGTAGCGTCTCTATTATTTGCTAAGCAAAACCCCCCCCATGCAATATTTTTCTACCTGGGTTTATTGACACCATGCGTTTACTCTTTCGCTCAACCTCTTTTTCTGTGAAACACGAGCTAAACGCAATAAACGTTTGCCATAACTTTCGTGGACCTGGCCGTTTGTTTAAAAAACAGGTTAGCCGAATCTAGGTTGCGTTAACACTGGTAATCCTCACTCGAGCTCTATCTGTCAAATCAATACAGATACCTTGACACAGACGCACGTGGAAAAACCACAGACCCTTTTGAAGTTCGTACTCAGGGGATTCAGAAAAACACTACTGGGGCTCATTTCGGATCTCAGGAGAGCGAGGGGCATTCGTAACAGAGGAAAATCTCTCGAGAAGAAACACCGTTACCTCCGTTTATAAGGTCTTTTGTTGACGATCGAAATGCGCTCGACGGAAGGACGGGCGTAAACTTTTAATCTGGGGAACTCTGTTTCTGATTATCCGGTACAACACAAAATAGTTGTTGATAAAGTAACAATCATCTATTTAGAATCAGTGAAACCATAATGTTTTTCTTAAAACCTGCTATCAGTTGTGTCACTCAGAATTTTTGGATAGGTCTATGCACGTCGTTGTTCTAGAGCCATTGTGGAAAATGTTCAGTTAATAGCATTCGTGGGGATCTTTCATTCTGATTTGTCTTGGTAATAGGAAATTTAGTAGTTTAAACGTGTTTTTAAAAGGGTTACCTTTTACCAATTTAAATGTGTTAAAGCTTTTTCAATTATAATTCACCACAGGATTAGATTTCCTAGCTGTTTATGAACTAGTGAAATAAAATAACGCGGTAGCTATTTTATAGCCCAGATGTTCAGTTATAATGTTACTGTTTCACACCATCCCGCTTTCTCACACAGAGAGGAGAGGACGGTTTTATTAGTTGGACTGATTTATTTGCTAGGCGCGACTGATTGTTACCGAAAAGAATTCACGTTATGTATCATTTTGTGTATTTATTATAAGTGTGTATTATTATAATTTACTATACGATGTAAAAATACAGACGGCCCGACAATTTAATAGCTATTAAACGACAGGCGATGCATTTATGTAAGTGCGCGTATGGGATAATTGAATTAATAATTAACGACTGTACATGCTTACTGTCGGTGTTAGGAGGGGGCGGCGACGAGTTGCATAACTCCATTGACACTAATCTCAGCGCTAAGCGAAAGCTGACACGTATAGGAGTAGGGAAAACACACCGGTTGCCGTTTTAACTTTATTCAGGACTGACGGGGTGGATAAGAGAATCGTCTTTTCCCCGTCTGTGTGCATTATATAATATATTATGGATATTAGTAGGCATCATTTCCATAAATGTATTTTTTATTCCTAGCAGAACATGATCAAGAGCGTCCAGCGATCTTTTTTTTTCTTTACTGATTGGTTAAATTGTTGTTCCTTTCTTGGCTTCTTGAGTGCGTCAGATAATTTTCATTTGTGAGAGCAAGGATTTGCAACGATACATGAGAAACATTTTAACTTGTATAAAGCTTAACTGCAATGGAAACTTATGAAAACCCAGCTATATGATTTTTTTGCAATTTTATCAGCCAATGGGGTTGTGGATAAAATACACTTTATCCCCGACTTATGACAGTCGTATTCAAGTTGTAGTATCCAGAATTTACGACTGTTTCAGATAATCGGCACGGTTCCATACTATTCGATAACCAGAAGATAGGGACTATCATCATTTCCTCAATAGTAAACATTTTTTAGCAACCAGATGTTTCCCAATACTGGAAGTATTTTCCTCTTTTTAAACTGTGAAAGGTACCACAAGAACCGTTTCTACAGCTTAACTACTTGCGCGGTGACATTTGTTCATTCCAGGAATAAACCCATGCCAGATTCGGCGTTTTCACCTCGCTAGTCTTTATTCTGTTAGAGGATGGACTGGGGCAATTTGGGAAAAATAAAAACCTGCCATTTTTTATATATCATAAGTCAGGAAAATTGTAATTCCAAGGATATCAACCAAGAGTAGGGTAAGCGTGATTGAGTGGCACTGTATGAACAGGAGAGAAGTGAATAATTTTCTTCGTTACAGTGACTTTACCGAAATAATTGGATTTTGCTTAAACTTGTTTAACAGTTACTGGGTCAGCATGATACATGTAATAGTAGGAATACGGATGTTTCTTTTCTGGTCTATTTCTGTAACATGGTGTGAATGCCCCAACCTTTGACCTTTGGGTTATTAACTTTTTGGGTTCTTTTTCTCCATAGGGGGAGGGGCACATTTATTTTGTTATTTTTCATATGTATGTAAATCTGATTTTATTTGTAATCTTTCTTTAGATATTTCGATGTTGTCAAGTTTAAATGATAATAAACCACAAAAGAAACTTAACTTTGTGTGTTGGTCAGACCCATATCCAATTAACCGTAGTTTTTCACGTTTTTGTGTCTATTGTCGTCACATAGCTGTGTGTGTGTGTTTGTGTAGTTAAACTTATATTTAATATGTATGAAGGAGGGCATAGGTTGTCTTGTACTAAAATTATAGTTAGTACGAACAGATAGGCTGGAATAGAGAAACTTACCCATTCCATAGACATATTTAGTTTTTAAACTATCACCCGTGAAATCTTATTTCTCACACCTTATTTCTCACGTACTTATCAAACATCCACTCTATTCTAGACGAGACAAAAAATAACTCACAATCTATCTGTACGACAGTGTCCCACTCGCCATTCAGGCAGATACTCACCGTTTCGGAGGGTACCCATTAGAACTGGTCGGCTCAGGAGCCATTCAGGTTATTCCAGTCCCTGGTCGACGACACTTCAAATATCTTCGCCAGACTCGAATTAATCCGATCCAAGTCTCGGTCGACGATACTTCTTCAAATATCTCGCCCGGGCTTGAACTTGGAATCACCCGATCGCCAGCGCAGTGTGGTAAACCATTACACCAGCGCGGCTCACTATGTTAAAACAAATTGATTAAGAAAACCACAGCTGCGACCGCAACATGAATGGTTTTGGAGCATGCTTCCTGCAAGGGGATGGGGACGAAATGCAGTGTGGAGTATCCATGCTCGGTTGGTAGGGAGCGAAATGAAGGAAATAAAGTTTCCGTCCGTTTAACACCGCCCTTCTGTCTCTCATAACAAATAAATTACAGTGTGGCTTTTTACCAGGTTACGATTATCCCCACATCAATCTCTTACAACCCGAAGACGCCTGACGGTACGGTTATAACTCGTTTAAAAGCGTATTTGTAAAGAAGTTCTACCATTGAAATGTCACTCACTCCTTTGATGACTACCCGCTTTGATCTTAGAAAATATAACGCAATTTCCCTATCACTTCCCTCCTACTTTCTTATCAGCTGAGTTCTTGGATAAGAAGGTTGTGAACAAGCGGGTCGGGCTGCGGAGTTTCCATTATGTTTGTACGTCTGCTCTCTTTTATATTGTTTATTTTTCTTCCAATTTATCTTTCGTACTCTTTTTTTCTTTGTCTGTAGTTATAGTAACAAGATTTATATTTCTTGCCATTTCTCGTGTGTTTTTACGCCATTATGTCTTTTCATAAACTCCACAATGGAGAAAATCCTACGGAAGCTGTAATTTTTTTTTTTTTTAAAATTCAATTTAGCAGCACAATACGAAAACCGGACAAAAAGTAGCCATCCTAAATCATTTGAGTTAATCCCAATCCAAGGTTTCATTTATTCATAAACCCCTTCAGCTCCCCAAAGAAAAAAAAACATGCCTTCAACAAACTCACAAGCCAAAGTCCTCCCTGTCTCGTGCCATCAGCTCAAGTCCTTTGATATGTCTTACATTTCTATTCCTAATTTTCTCTCTCATTTGTTTTCCAGACTGCCACTCTTTCCCTGGTCCTACGGAGCTGTAAAAATTATTTTTGTTTTTAAATTCAATTTAGCAGCACATACAAAACGGACAAAAGTGCCATCCTAAATCTTTGAGTTAATCCCAATCATAGGTTTCATTTATTCATTACCCCCTTCAGCTCCCCAATAAGAAAAAATGCCTTCAACAACCTCACAAAGCCAAGTCCTACCCTGTCTCGTGCCATCAGCTCAAGTCCTTTGATATTGTCTTACATTTCTATTCACTAATTTTCTTCTCATTTTGTTTTCCAGACTGCCACTCTTTCCCTGCGTCCACTCTCCAACGTCTTCTTCTCATCTCTTGTGTGTGTCCTGTCCATACTCCAAACGCCCTTCTTCTCATCTACACAATAAGGACTGCCTTTTAGTGTTTTTGCCAACAGGTTTTCCCCAATATGTGTCCTAACCATCACAAGCGTCTTCTCATTTTCTTGTTCAGGGACCCAAAGATGCTGCAATAGTGAATGCAGTTAGTTAGCGACCATAGCTTGACTGCTTGCATCAGGACCAGCGAACCAGAGCTGGTCAAGACCGTAACTCCTCCTCCACGTGGTAGAGCTGGAAACAGTCGCCAGCCGTGCAGTCTGGCCTAGCGTGTATGGATCGAAATGGGAGGGCAAAACCCGTTGGTCCCTAAAAAATGCCGTGCTGAAGTCGGATGTGTCGACCGAAAGGTTTGCAGATATCACACGCTACGGCGTAAACAGGGACACCAACGCAACCACCGTCCTTTTCAGGGCGAACGAGAAGAAGAAGATTTCTTGTTCTACTGGCACTGGTTCAAGTCATCCACTTCCGCATTCGGGAATCTTAATCCAAAAATTGATGCAACCCGTATGTCTTTTTCCCTAAACTGTTTGTTTTATTCCTCTCACTGGGAGCCGCGCTGGTGTAGAGGTTACCAAACTGCGCTGGCGACCGGGTGGATCCAGGATCAAAACCGGGCGTTGGACATTTGAAGATTTCTCGTCGACCGGGATTTGGACTGGAATAACTCGAGTACTGGCGAGTAACATTTTGAAGGGACTTGGGCGGGCTCCTGAGCCGACCCAGCTCTAATGGGTTACCTCCGAATATCGACGAGTACTCGTGACCTGAATGGCGAGGGGCACCCTGTCTCTGTACACGAAAATGGGATTTACTCACGTTATTTGCATAACAAATCAGTCTCAGGTTAGACATACTAACTGAGGATTTCGCACCCCTCGAGTAATGGCGGGCGTACGCACTCAAAATAAAAAAATAAAAAAAATTCCTCTCACTTAAAGGGCCATGTACTTGAGACTTAAGAAAACTCACATGACGGTCTATGGAGACGAAAGCTATGTTCACTTAGACACACACTGGCTATTCCCTGTGATTTGCCTCTAGAGATCGCACATACCATCTTAAAGCAGACTACAGCTCTTTAATCTTTCTTGTGCCAAAACAATGTTGAGACATTACTCAACGAACATGTTTTCTTTTATTTGTAATCCAGCACTTTGAATTATAAACTTGGAAAAATTGGAGGAAGGGGATAAAGAAACCACAGAAAACTGGAGATACCAAAGATCAGAGAAAGGCAGGGAATGACTTATAAACAGACGAGTGAGAACGATGAGGAGAGTGTGGACGCCTTGAAACAGTGCATGTGAAGGCACACACAATACACACACCCCCTCCTCCCCTGGAGGGGGGGGGGGGGGGGGTTGAAGTCGCCTGCCCAACGGGGGCGCCAGACAACAATTATATATGTTACTATCCCCTTATGAGTTAGATTATCGAGATTTCATGCAAAACATGTAGAAACCAGTCGTCTTGGCCACAAGGCACTCAAATCTGATGTAGGCATACTCTATATCTATCAATGGCAGTGGCGTATTAAGGGGTGCGAGGGGGTTGTTCTCTTCCCCCCCCCCCCCGTGACGGGCAGGATGAGGAATGTAATTGGAAACACTATTATTACATCTACTGTAATGTTTAACAACCTACTTGCAAGCATAATATAACATTCTGTGGGTTTATTTATGGAGGGGTGCCAAAGGTCAGATACGCCCCCCTGGTTGGCCAAATACGTTTAAGTACGCCTCTGATCAAAAGTATCAAAAGTGGGGGACAAAATATACACAATGTTGAAAAAAAAAAGTCAGAAATATATAATCTGTGTGTAGTCTTAACAAGTCGTAAATGTAAAACTTTGACACATGGGTATGTTAAAATTGCGCAGTGAAGCCCAAACAACAAATATTCATAACAATACAGAATAAAGCCTTAATAAGAATAACCAAGAATGCGTTCAAAATATAGGGCAGGTCCGAAACAAAACAAAAAAATATTTAGTTCGAAATACATAGGATCGACCGACCCCCACGTCATGAATTGGGTACCAGAGCAACTCTGGGAAGGTTAAGGCGGCCGGCGTGATGCTAACCACATCACCCCTAGTGTGCTGATGGTCAAGAAAATACACCGTACGCCTAACATCGTATTCCCAATATGCCTCAATGGGCGTGTAACGGATCCTTTACCTTTACCTTTTACATAGGATCAATACAATAATGCTACACTATTGATAGACAATCGTGGTTTTCACAAGGTACATGTAAGGTTATATAATGTTTCTCTGTAAACAAGGTCTGTATATGAGAAGAAGCTCAAAAAAACTGTTAAATATGTCAAAGAACATACGCCGGCCAGTTTTTTGTTTGAGTTTCTTCTTCTTCTCGTTCGTCCTGAAAAGGACGGTGGTTGCGTTGTGTCTGTTTACGCCTAAGCTGTGATATCTGCACCTTTCGGTCGACACATCCGACTTCTGCACGGCATTTTTTAGGACCGGGTTTGCCTTCCCATTGCGATCCACACTCGCTCAGCCAGACTGCACTGCTGCAGACTGTTTCCAGGACCACCACGTGGAGGTGGAGTGCGGTCTTGACCAGCTCTGATTCGCTGGTCCTGACGCAGGCAGTCAAGCTATGAGTCGCTGACTGCGTTCTCTATTGCTGCGTCTTTGGGTCCTGTTTGAGTTTATTATGTTCATTTCTAACTGGTAAATTAACGAACTTTTGGTAACACGAGAGATTCTCCCTCCTTCGTATTCACCAAGCATCGGTTTATTAATATTACTGCTTATGTCCAGATATCTTAAACAGGTCACACGGAACAACCGCCCAGGATGTATTTTAATTCAGAATTCATAAAGATTCAGAGATGCGGGGGATTGAAAGGTTGCTTCAAAGTGGGGTTGGTGGGGTCGGCTTGGGGCGGTGGGGAGGGGGGGCGGGTAGAACACACACACGCATACATACACACCAGGAATATGTAGGGAAAAAATGTGGCGAGACACACCGCTATCGAACCATCCAGCATTGTTGATGTGGGAGCAAAGAGGACTATCTTCTTAAGACATCAGACCTTCCGCGCTGAGCCTCTGTTATATGTTTAATAGTATTCATTACATGATAAAAATCTGGGCGTATTGTGAGAATAGGAGAAAAAAATGTTCCTACCTGCTTATCAGTACACGGATTTACAGTTCGCTGTTCAAAATCTGGGATATATAATTTTCCCCGTAACTAATACTTATGAGACAATCATGATGATAGTCGAAATTAAGAAAATGTGGGTAACTAAGTTAAAGAATGCACAGCGATGTGAAGACATGTTGGCAGAAGGAAACAAGAGCTTGCTGACTATTGGGTATTTAATTAGACAAACATAAGATGTTCGTGGTTTCAACCTTTCTTGTTGTAAGACTTTGTCAAATTAGTTTTTAACAAATAAGTCATGTGTGGTTCTTATTCAAAACCTGTCAAATCAATCAGAAACTGTTAAAAGAAACCTTGATTAAGACCAAGTAACAAAACGTTTCTTAGGCAAGGAGCCTGTCCTCCTACCAGGCGCGTCAACGGAGTGACGGATAATTGAACGACCTGTTCTTGTGTTTTAGTGGTTACAGTAAGTGAAACATGAAAAAATTATCAATCTGTTAGAAAGCATAAACATCGATAGCAAAGACTTGAGAATAATAAAGATCATGCACTGGCAACAAACAGCAGCTGTAAGAACTGACAGCCAAATATAAATGTTTCAGCAGGTAAAACAGAGTATAGGTAGGTTGTGTGTGCTGTCACTCGAGCTATTAAATGAGTACATTAAAAATATAATGAGATCCATAGTGGACATGCTCAAGAATATCAATGAATAGTGGACATAATATAAACAACCAGACATACATTAACGATACAGTCTTAATAGCCAAAACGTAAATATTACTCGCAGGAAATAGTTGACACAAGAGTGAAAGAAAATAAATATAAAGGCCTTAGCCTAAATAGCGAACAGATAACCTTAGCCAAAATAGCGAACAGATAACCTTAGCCTAAATAGCGAACAGATAACCTTAGCCTAAATAGCGAACAGATAACCTTAGTCTAAATAGCGAACAGATAACCTTAGCCTAAATAGCGAACAGATAACCTTAGCCTAAATAGCGAACAGATAACCTTAGTCTAAATAGCGAACAGATAACCTTAGCCTAAATAGCGAACAGATAACCTTAGCCTAAATAGCGAACAGATAACCTTAGCCTAAATAGCGAACAGATAACCTTAGCCTAAATAGCGAACAGATAACCTTAGCCTAAATAGCGAACAGATAACCTTAGTCTAAATAGCGAACAGATAACCTTAGCCTAAATAGCGAACAGATAACCTTAGTCTAAATAGCGAACAGATAACCTTAGCCTAAATAGCGAACAGATAAAACTAATGGCCATCTCGACGAAAGTATAAGAAGGTTATGGAACAAGTCAATATATTCAAATACTTAGGCGTGTTAATAACATCAAATGGAAGAAGCATGTCAGAAATGAAGACTAGAACAGTTGCGTTGGAAAAAAACAAAGTATTTTACGCAAAAATGGAAGCAAGAAAGAGAGTTCTTCAGTGTTACATATAGCCAATCTTAACATATGGAAGTGAATAATAAACAATTAGTACACAGACAAGAAAATACCTAGAGGCCATAGAGATGCCATGGTAGCTCAGTGGTTAGTGCTCTGGCTTCCTAGCTCGGTGGTCCATGGTTCGATACCCAGTTGAAGTGGGATTTTGTAGATCACAAACGGCTCCGAGGTCGACCCAGCCTCACGAATTGGGTACCACAGCAACTCTGGGAAGGATAAGGCGGCCGGCGTGATGCTGGCCACATCACCCCTAGTGTGCCGCTGGTCAAGAAAATATGGGCCTAACACCATATTCCCAACATGCCTCAATGGGCGTGTAACGGGATCTTTTATCTTCCATAGAGATGCAGTTCTCCAAGAGAATGTTAAGAATTTCACGGACAGCAAAAAAGAGTAATGAGGAAGAGTAATGAGGAAGAGTAATGAGGAAGAGTAATGAGGAAGAGTAATGAGGATGTCTGAAAGAAGCCAGTGCGCAAAGGAGGATTATTACTCTTATTAAAAGTAAGTAATTAACTTTCTTTAGGTATATTAAAAACATAGGAAAGTTTAAATATACCGTGACATCAGAAACGGCTGAATGAACAAGCGACAGCTTAAGACAAAGAGACAAAGCACCGTGGAATGGAAAGAAGTCAATAAAAGAATTGATAAACAATACTGGGTACAGGAAGTTGTTGAGAGACATGATCACCTATGATATATAAAATGATAAGTGCAGAAGAATAAAACATACAAACATTTCTACAAACATACAAACACTTCTACAAACATTTCTACAAACATATAAACATTTCTACAAATATACAAACATTTCTACAAACATGTTCCGATCAGCGAACCAAATAAAGCAGAAAATAAAGCAGCATTGGTTGAAGACGAGACGGGTGAGGAGAAGGAATGAAAGCAAAAATACATACAAAACAAAAAAGTGTGGACCTATGTAAAGATATCGGACATATATTGCAATGATAAAATCCGTGACCGCTCGCATAATATCTTCTTTATTTTTTACCTTCTCTCTCTCCCTTTCTTTTTCCATTAACGTCAAGCAAAGTTGTCATAACCGTTCATATGTCCCGTATTTGTGTCCTCTGATGATGGCACATTGGTAGATACATTGTGATATATTTTTTTTTTCCTCCTGAAAGAAGTGGGAAGAGAGCGGAATAGCCATTAGATGAGCTTCATTTCGCACCGCTCTTCTAAAATCGCTGGCGACCTTACTCTGTTCAACCTAATCTTCGGTTATAATTAGGGTTCATATGTCGCACTCCAGCTACCATTTAAGTTGCTTTGATATATATGGTTTTCCAAGCATGACCGCAGCCACCCTCTACGCGTTTGAGGTATCTTCCAGGGACACGATGTGCCCATGCGGCTACGACACGCTTTCAATGGCGTGATTGTGTTGCCCAGTGGAGTTTAAGGACTTAATATAATAAATAATAATACAACTGGGGGAGGGGTGTCTGTTTAGGTTGGTTGTATGTTTCCAGACAGTATATCCATAGCCAATTAAAATGCAGAAAATATAAAGTACAACTCTGCTCCTACCAATGGCCGAAGTAAAAATACTTCAAACGGCGTCAGGAATTCCGTCTAGGCAGGTGTTTCTTGTTGACACACGTGAACACCAGTCACCAGTGCCTACAAGTAACGTACGCAAGTCCGGTCCGCTACAAGGACCTGCAACCTAGCTCATAAAACTAACGGAAAGATCTGTGACTGCTGCACAGGGAGGGTGGAGGTTTGTTGAACCAGAAGATCAGAGTTTGCACGAATTCTAGGGCGAGGTGAGTCATACCGGCATGACTGGCAATCTCACTGGCGGACTGACAGCTCTTCAGATGACAGAAATACTCGATGGCCGGACGAGAGATTTTGACAGGGTTATCTGTAGGAGAACTGGAGAGCGAGAGAAAGTAATAAAGTGGTTTTGCCCTCTCATGAGAATGAAGCCGATCAATTACCACTACGTGCTTACGACGGCAGGTCTGGTTTTAGGGCACCCAGGAAGACCAAGAAGCAGATGGACTGACAGTACTACAGAAATCTTAATCCGACACGGGCTCACATCAGCCAATGCTGATTAAGGTATAAGCAACGGAACTGGTCACCCCCGCCTCATTAAAAAGCTGGACCTAGTATGGTGAAGTCTCTAACACTTCACTCCCTTATGGCAGGCAGTGAATGTTATGTGACTGACTAGCTTTACTTTTTTAAGACTGGAGCGTGAAGCTATCAGGTTTCAAAACATGAACCCGGAAACTTTGCCGTGAGAGGCAAGTGCTCTAGCCACTCTGCCAATCGGACACTCAAGAACAGAGAACAGAACATTACCTCCAAGTGACATCTCGGCTGAGAACCAGACATGTGCGAGTGGAACAAGAGATGAGAAGAAGACGTTGGAGATGGACAGGACACACACAAGAGATGAGAAGAAGACGTTAGAGATGGACAGGACACACACAAGAGATGAGAAGAAGACGTTGGAGATGGACAGGACACACACAAGAGATGAGAAGAAGACGTTGGAGATGGACAGGACACACACTGAGAACACCTTTAAATAGTATTACCAGGCAGTTCTTGTTCTGGAATCCCCAGGGTAAAATAGGTGAAGGGTGACCAATGAACACGTGGAGAAGAAAACTGGAGACAGACACGAATAAGACATTGAAAGGTCTTGAGTTAATGGCACGGGCCAGGAAGGACTGGGTATAAGTTTGTTTAACCCGAAATGTCCCAAAACTTTTTTTTTTCGATTGTTTTGATTTGAACCACATAGACAATGTCTATGGGTCCTAAAATCATGGAAAATACCTTTTGGACATCGACCCCATGCGTGGTTTACCGAATAGCGGGCGTTGCCATATGGGAACACGGGGACATGCACAGAGATTTTTTCAAAAATGCTATTTTCATAGAAATCTGTGAAATAAAACGCAAAAAAGATAACTTTTCTGTTATTTTCTTACATTTATTGAATCTTTGACTGTGGAATTATTGAAAATGGAATGAAATATTGAATTTGTTTGGGATGGTATAGAGAAACTATAATTGAATTACTAAATGAAATGCTGAAGCTATGAATGAAATTATTGTTTTGTGTGGTAACCTTGGAAACATTTGACACAAAGGCCAACGTCGCATTTGACGCAATAGCCGCCAGCGCATCGTCTTTTATTCGCAATAGGAATGATGCAGTGTTCGGTTTAATCGAAACGGATGGTTGCTTCCAAAGAATTCTGATCAACTTTACGCTTCGGATTGACTGAAGGACTCGGTCGCTTTGGATTCTCACCAACAGCAGGACGCATTAGTCATTGGATGTGTGCCAAAACTAGTTGATGCAATGCAGACTACACTGTTGTCGACCTATTTTGTGCGACGAATTCCGCTTTCATTCATTGTTGCCGATTTGCAATGGCCGCGCTTCTCCTTCTTGAGTTGTTTTTTCAATGGATGTGGACAGGTTTTCGGAATACGGTTCTCGCGGATTGTTCCAGTGCCATTATACCCACGTGACTTCAAGTATGCCAAGCGAGGGAAACCAGTGAACAAGTTGTCGAAATAAAATGCAAACGGTAGCTTTTGGGTATCCTCAGAAAAATGCATCGATCATGCTGATGAGTGGTGCAGCGCATTTACCAAATTTGTCTTCATAGTCGGCATTCGAACGAGGATTTCTTCCTTGATAAACTTCGAAATAGACCAGATATCCAGACGGAGTGCACAGTGACCAGACTTTGTAGCCAAACCGCAATGGCTTTCCTTTGATGAATTGTTTACATCCGTGTCTTCCGAAGTAACCTATCATACTTTCATCGTATGATAAGTTTTGTTCTGGATGAAAATGCTGCAGCATTTTGAAACGGTCCGTAATCGGTCGAAGCTTCCACATTTTGTCTGGATTCGGGTTTTCACTTGAGCCGGCACGATTACTATCTTCGAAGTGTAGGAATTGCAAAACGTCACTGAATCTATTTTTTCGCATGCTGTCGCACACAAGATTGTTCCGCAAATCACCATCGTTGCTCCACATACACCAAAGACTGGTGTGATAGTTGTAAATGCAGATCAGAAGAATCCCAATGAATGTACGTAGCTCAGCAACAGTAGTTTGTGGATTTGTTTTCTCACGAAAAACAGCATATTTGGCTGATTCATCGGCTATGTGTTGCATCAACTCGTCGTCAAAAAATTTCCTCGAACTGTTCATGCGGCTTCAAATTGCGGCAATCTTCGTAGTTCCCGCCTGGAAATATTGGCGTCATGGCACCTGAATTATCATCGTCGTTCCATGTGAATCCTGCATCATTGCTGGCTGATTTTTACATCATTGCTGGCTGAATCCTGCATCATTGCTGGCTGAATCCTGCATCATTGCTGGCTGAATCCTGCATCATTGCTGGCTGAATCCTGCATCATTGCTGACTGAATCCTGCATCGTTGCTGGTTGAATCCTGCATCATTGCTGGCTGAATCCTGCATCATTGCTGGCTGAATCCTGCATCATTGCTGGCTGAATCCTGCATCATTGCTGGCTGAATCCTGCATCATTGCTGGCTGAATCCTGCATCATTGCTGGCTGAATCCTGCATCATTGCTGGCTGAATCCTGCATCATTGCTGGATGAATCCTGCATCATTGCTGGCTGAATCCTGCATCATTGCTGGCTGAATCCTGCATCATTGCTGGCTGAATCCTCCATCATTGCTGGCTGAATCCTGCATCATTGCTGGCTGAATCCTTCATCATTGCTGGCTGAATCCTGCTTAATTTGCTGACTGAATCCTTCATCATTGCTGGCTGAATCCCGCATCATTGCTGGCTGAATCCTGCATCATTGCTGACTGAATCCTGCATCATTGCTGACTGAATCCTCCATCATTGCTGACTGAATCCTGCATCATTGCTGACTGAATCCTGCATCATTGCTGACTGAATCCTGCATCTTTGCTGGCTGAATCCTGCATCATTGCTGGCTAAATCCTGCATCATTGCTGACTGAATCCTGCATCATTGCTGACTGAATCCTGCATCATTGCTGACTGAATCCTGCATCATTGCTGACTGAATCCTTCATCATTGCTGACTGAATCCTGCATCATTGCTGACTGAATCCTGCATCATTGCTGACTGAATCCTGCATCATTGCTGGCTGAATCCTTCATCATTGCTGGCTGAATCCTTCATCATTGCTGGCTGAATCCTGCATCATTGCTGGCTGAATCCTGCATCATTGCTGACTGAATCCTGCATCATTGCTGGCTGAATCCTTCATCATTGCTGACTGAATCCTGCATCATTGCTGACTGAATCCTGCATCATTGCTGACTGAATCCTTCATCATTGCTGACTGAATCCTGCATCATTGCTGACTGAATCCTCCATCATTGCTGGCGGAATCCTGCATCATTGCTGACTGAATCCTGCATCATTGCTGACTGAATCCTCCATCATTGCTGGCGGAATCCTGCATCATTGCTGGCTGAATCCTCCATCATTGCTGGCTGAATCCTCATCATTGCTGGCCGAATCCTCCATCATTTCTGGCTGAATCCTCCATCATTGCTGACTGAATCCTCCATCATTGCTGACTGAATCCTGCATCATTGCTGACTGAATCCTGCATCATTGCTGACTGAATCCTGCATCATTGCTGACTGAATCCTGCATCATTGCTGGCTGAATCCTGCATCATTGCTGACTGAATCCTGCATCATTGCTGACTGAATCCTGCATCATTGCTGACTGAATCCTGCATCATTGCTGGCTGAATCCTTCATCATTGCTGACTGAATCCTGCATCATTGCTGACTGAATCCTGCATCATTGCTGGCTGAATCCTGCATCATTGCTGACTGAATCCTGCATCATTGCTGACTGAATCCTGCATCATTGCTGACTGAATCCTTCATCATTGCTGACTGAATCCTGCATCATTGCTGACTGAATCCTGCATCATTGCTGACTGAATTCTCCATCATTGCTGACTGAATCCTGCATCATTGCTGACTGAATCCTGCATCATTGCTGACTGAATCCTGCATCATTGCTGGCTGAATCCTGCATCATTGCTGACTGAATCCTGCATCATTGCTGACTGAATCCTGCATCATTGCTGACTGAATCCTTCATCATTGCTAACTGAATCCTGCATCATTGTTGACTGAATCCTGCATCATTGCTGACTGAATCCTTCATCATTGCTGACTGAATCCTTCATCATTGCTGACTGAATCCTGCATCATTGCTGACTGAATCCTGCATCATTGCTGACTGAATCCTGCATCATTGCTGACTGAATCCTGCATCATTGCTGGCTGAATCCTTCATCATTGCTGACTGAATCCTTCATCATTGCTGACTGAATCCTGCATCATTGCTGACTGAATCCTGCATCATTGCTGACTGAATCCTGCATCATTGCTGGCTGAATCCTGCATCATTGCTGGCTGAATCCTTCATCATTGCTGACTGAATCCTTCATCATTGCTGACTGAATCCTGCATCATTGTTGACTGAATCCTGCATCATTGCTGACTGAATCCTTCATCATTGCTGACTGAATCCTTCATCATTGCTGACTGAATCCTGCATCATTGCTGACTGAATCCTCCATCATTGCTGGCGGAATCCTGCATCATTGCTGACTGAATCCTCCATCATTGCTGACTGAATCCTTCATCATTGCTGACTGAATTCTCCATCATTGCTGGCGGAATCCTGCATCATTGCTGGCTGAATCCTCCATCATTGCTGGCTGAATCCTCATCATTGCTGGCTGAATCCTCATCATTGCTGGCTGAATCCTTGTGGTGAAGTGGGATGTTATAGATATTTATAAGGGACTTAGTGTACTGACTGAGATCAGCTGTGAAGGTATATATATATCTAATAAGAGTAGTATATTATATATATAACCTTACTTGCTGCCACATATCTATATATCTCAGTCAGAATTATTCTGGAATAGTGTGGTGACTACGTTTTGTGTCTAGGGTATGTGTATGGTGAAGTGTAAGTCACAACAACAGACAGATAAACAATTTAATTTAATCCACTACTCTTGACAACACTGTGACACTCACACACATATAACACTCTACAAAGATATCTTAAAAGAGTCACTGATGAACTTTCAAATAACAATGATACGATTATTCAGCAACTCTCTGATTAGCAATGGAAAAATACCACAGATATCGTTTTGATTGGCACAAACTGGCACAAATTCCGTTCTGCCTATGTTCCAGGCTTTTATTTTAGCAAAAATGTGAGCTGGCTTCAACGTACTGTCGCTTTATCAAGCTTATTTGAATTAGTGGTCTCGAACTAACGCTCCCAAGTGTGTATATCAGCGAGACTGGCCAATGAGCCACGTTTCGACAAGTGTTTGAAAAAATGTTATCTTTTCCCGTCTCCCCTAACAACCAAGATAGTATTTATAGCCCGACCAATCGTGGTTAGGCTTTCATTTGTTGCGCTCCAATCAATTTGGAGTTTACATGGTAGGCTATTTATTTAACGTAAGGTTTTTTCAAACACGTTATAAAAAAAATTTTATGAGCAGAAATGATTTTATGCTGTCAGGCACCCCCAATATTTTATTTTGGGTATAATTTATTAATTCCTGGACTATTTGCGTAACGTTTTACATATTATTTGTCAGCAAGCCCTAAGGAACCCAAACATACTAATTTAAAGGAGCTACGTGGCTGCGTTCAAAATATGCAATTTCTTCTATCTCCTGTTTAGAAGATGTGCTGTGTGGGTACTGTTATGTGTTCAAACGTAAACCCATATAATGTTGTCTTTTCTAATAAGAGTCTGTTATGATTTATAAACCTAACTCTGGGAAAGGGTAGTGTATTTTATCACTGTCCGTCTGAAAAAAAATTAGTGCATGTAGACTTACACGCGTGATGTAGTAATTGTGTATCGCGCGAAGCGGGTTTAGTGTTCGGCTTTCTGCCTCTCCCTTCTCTTTTTATCCCTTTAGTCCATCTGTTCGTTCGTTTTGGTAACGCAGTATAATTAATGTTAGGGTTAATTTAGGTCATTACGCAGTACGTCTCAATGCTTTTCCAAGAAATACAGCACACGTTTCATTGAAGAAGGCGGGTAATAATACAGTAAGCTTTACTATCAACGTGAAAGCGTTACAATTTGCAGACGAAGCAGAAAACAAGGGGGATTTCGAGTACATTCTTTGTGACAGCACTGTTATTTGACCATTGCTCTTCTCTTTATTAATTTTATTTGTTAGGCTTCATATTTACCTAATAATTTATATATGTGGATTAGAATATTTCATGACACTTCCCCTCTTAAAACAGACATTATATGTCAGTCCTTTATTCTATATACACATAGAGAAATTTATTATTATTTCTGGGGTTTACGGTGATTCTCATCACACGGATGGCGGCTTAAAAAATCCGCTCCCAGATTGGTTTTTCCAGATATATATGCAATGCTAAAATTATATGGAGCCAGAAGCAAAGACCATCGGAGTAACCTAGAGTTCTCATGCTTAGCCTGTGCTAAAAACGATAAAGGTTTGTGGTCAGTTTGCAACTTAAATGCCTTCCCATATAGATAAATATTGAATTTCTTTATTGCCCATATTACTGCAAGACATTCTTTTTCGCTAGTTGAGTAGTTGATTTCAGCTTTATTCAACTTTCTGCTAGCATATGCCACTGGGCTTAATTCCCCATCCAATGCATCTGATTTCTGTAGTAAAGTTGCACCTAGCCCAATATTACTTGCATCCGTCCTTACTATGAATTCTTGACTTAAGTCAGGTAATTTCAAAATGGGTTTACTTGTGAGCTTTTCCTTCAATTCTTGGTAAGTCATTTCACATTGTGGTGTCCATGTAATGCGATCTGGAAGTCCTTTACGTGTCAATTCCGTTAAAGGTGCACATATGGAATTAAAGTTTTTGATATACTTCTGGTAGAAACCACATAATGAGACAAAGGATCTCACGTCCTTCTTGGTTTGTGGTCTCGGGGCTTTCTGTAGTTTCTCTAAATTCTTTGGGCCAGGGGTCATGTTTCCCTGATAAACTGTGTGTCCCAAAAATTCCAATTCTTTACATCCAACGCAACATTTGGTTGGTCGGGCTGTTAAATTTGCCTCCCTAAGTCGATCAAACAGCATGTTCAGAGAGTCAATGTGTTCCTCAAATGTTTCTGTTGCTATAAGGATATCATCCATAAAATTTGTTATACAGGGATTATTCAGAGGATCCAATAATTTTCTCATCATTCTAGAGAAGACACTAGGCGCATTCTTCAATCCAAATGGCAATCTATTAAACTCATAGTGTCCTTCTGAGGTACTAAAAGCTAGGTATGGTCTAACCTCATGCTTTACTGGAATCTGATAGTATCCTTTACTCAGATCCACTTTTGAGAAATATTTAGCTTTATTTAGTCTGGCAAACAGCTGATTTGTATCCGGCAATGGATCCACCTGTCCTTCTGTAATAGCATTCAGTCTCCTGTAATCTATACAGAGTCTATGTTCTCCAGAGGGCTTCCTTAAAAGTACAACACCGGAACTATACGAAGACTCACTGTGCGAAATAATTCCTTCCTTCAACAGATAGTCTATCTCTTCCTTCAAAGCTTTTTCCTTAGCAAACGGAATCGAATATGGTTTCATACAGACAGGTGTGGAGTCTATTAATTTCATATCATATTCCAATAGGTTTGTATGCCCTGGTCGGTCTGTTAACACCTCTGCATGATTATTTAGAACCTGTTGCACTCTCTCTTTCTGAGTTTTCGTTAAATGTGTACTGATTTTCACCTGTGCTGCTGTCTCACAGGGGTGTAATGGATATTCAAATGATGAAAGTGGTTCCTTTTTCATCTCCATGGCGATGGACAAGGTCAACAAGTGTGTCTCTTCCTGATGTTCTCTTTCCAAATATTTCTTCAGGAGATTCACATGATAGATTTTTTCTTTCCCCTTCTTATCTATCTTATAATTTGTTCTAGACACCTTCTCTAGAACTGTATATGGACCCTGCCATCCAATTTGTAACTTATTCTGACTCCCGGGCAAAAGAAGCAGTACCTTCTCTCCCACAGCCAAATTTCTGTCTTTCGCCTTCCTGTTATAATAGGCAGCATGTTTCTTCCTGGCTTGTTTCAAATTTTTCATTGGCAAGTTTCCAGCCAGTTTTTAACCGAGTGGTCAGCTCATTCACATACTGGTATGAAGATGTAATGTTTTCCTCTGCCTTTTCATCAGTCCACGTTCTTAACATAGCTTCAAGTGGACCTTTTATTGTGTGGACCTATTTGTCCATGCACCGGTATGGTCTCTTCCACTTGAAGCTTTATAGTGATGATTTTTCCTCCCAGAATTATCATTCACAAAACGACCGCTACCAATTTTTCTTTTGGGGCTTTCTCCCCTCTTAAAATTCTTGATGAGAGATTTCCTCCCTACATCCTCTTCCTCCAGTTTGTTTAAGTCCGATTGAGGGATTGTCGGCTTATCCTGGGGTAAGACATCCTTTTGCACTCTCCGCATAGTGGCCATTGTAAAACAGTTAAGTGAAGCTTGTCCGTGAAAAGGGGCTTCCCATTCCATTTGGTCCACTTTATCAAATTTATATCTCTTTTTATTATCAGGCCTAATTTTGCCTCGTGGCGTGTCCAGGTCCTGATCCATGTTCCCACTTGTGGGTGTTCCCTCATGTGCTATGCTACACCTTTCTACAAAATTCTCAATGTCCCATCTTGCTTTGGGCCAATAATAATTGTGAGCCACCTTTTGAATGATGGTACCTATCTTCTCATGGTCCCCCATCTGGTTTCACATGTAGGCTCCTTATAATTTTGTCCTATATCTTTTTTGGAAGAACCAGCTGTCCGTGACCATGGGATCTAGCTCCAGTCTTCCTATACATCAACTTGTTTTTCATGTAAAAATCTCCCTTGCCTGGAGTTGTATGACAAGTTGACAATTTTCTGAAACAAGGCTTGAGTGTTTTATCCCCAGCCTGTGCCTTCCTCATCTCTTCTGGAGTGGTATCTAACATAATATCCTCCTCCTGTCTTGAGGTCGACCTGACCTGAAGGGTTGTCATATACACAGGTTTCCTTCTGCAACGGTCAGTGTCATGATTGTCCATCTGACAATTTTTACACCACCTTTTTCCTTGGTTGAAAGATTTTCTTTCATCATATTTCCTTTCATCGAATTGTGGGAATTTATTTTTATTGTCATACCGTGGCCTATCAAATTGGTGCTTACCTTTATTTTGATCCCTAGGATCAAATTTATTAAAGTTCTGTGGTGCCCTAAAGTTATCCACCTGTTTCTTTTTATTACCTGTTACCTCTGCTTGAGCTGCTTGATACCTTTCAGCAACATTTAGCAACTCACCCAGCCTCTCTGCACCTTGTTCCATGAGAAACTTTCTCAGGTCTGGAGCCATGGACTCTCTTAGTTGCTCTATAAGGACCATTTCCTTAAGATCTTGGGTTTTCCCCAGAGAAGTCCATTTCTCCAAGTATGTCTCTATGCGTGCAGAGAACTGGTGATAGGTTTCACCTGACAGTAGTTTAGCATTCCTAAATTTTTTCCTGTAAATCTCTGCATTCTTTTCATACCTTAACAAAAGAGCCTGCTTTAGCATGTCATAATTTTCCTGATCACCTCTGCTCATTTTTGCAAAAACTTCATAAGCTGCCCCACGAAGTCCCTGAGATAACTTTAAGCTCCACCTTTCTCTCTCCAACCCATACGTGGTAGCTAATAGTTCGTACCTATTTATATAGCTCTCAATATCATCGTCTTTCTCAACAAAATGATCTAAATGAAAATTCATAGCTGAGATTGAGGCTCCTTGAGTAACCGTAGCATCAGAGGCAAAGGGACTGGCACCATTTTCAGGAGCATGGCCTTGAAACTCAAACTCCCTTAGTCGTAACTCATGTTCCCTTTGTAATCTTTTCTCCTCCTTTTCTGCTTCCCTCTCTGCAGCTAATCTCTTCTTTCTCTTTCTGCAGCTAATTTCTTCTCTTCCCTTTCTGCAGCCAATCAATCTTTTTGTCTTTCTCTTTCTGCCTCCAATTTCTTAGCCTCTTTGTCAGCCTCAATCTGCAACATCTTAGTCTCAGCCTCAGCTTCAAATTGTAACTTCTTAATTTCCCTGTCAGCCTCTAACTTTCTTTCGGCTTCAAACCTTCTTTCTTCGCGTTCAATAAATTTGTCACATTCCGTAGTAACATAGGCAACCATAACTTGCCCATCTAATCCTAACTCTTTTGCAGTCTGAACCGCAGCAGATCGAAATTTGGCCAGGTCCGCCATTGTCTATCAGGTAACTTAATACAATGTCTAACAAACAATTCAATCTCTAATGGACAACACAGGCACCGTGAGCTCAACCTTATTTAATTCCACCCAAGGATACCTTTTAATTCTTATATTCCCTGAAGTGAATTACCCCCAATATTTTTAATAGTTAAAGATTCAAAATCCCAAGAGCGAGACCCCAATATATGTGGTGAAGTGGGATGTTATAGATATTTATAAGGGACTTAGTGTACTGACTGAGATCAGCTGTGAAGGTATATATATATCTAATAAGAGTAGTATATTATATATATAACCTTACTTGCTGCCACATATCTATATATATCTCAGTCAGAATTATTCTGGAATAGTGTGGTGACTACGTTTTGTGTCTAGGGTATGTGTATGGTGAAGTGTAAGTCACAACAACAGACAGATAAACAATTTAATTTAATCCACTACTCTTGACAACACTGTGACACTCACATACATATAACACTCTACAGAGATATCTTAAAAGAGTCACTGATAAACTTTCAAATAACAATATGTATTCATTACTGGCATGAATGGATATGTGTCCTGATTCAACTACAAGGGAACCAGGAATCACAATCAATTTAAATTACAAGTTATGTACAGAATGTATTTAATATGAATATTGTAGTGACATATATTATTACAAATATTCTATGTGTGTCAGTTGTGTAGTAGTAAAATGAGGTAATACTGGTTTTGTTTTGTTCAAGCTCTGTTGGTATTTGTCATCATGACTTCAATAGTTTGTCTTTTGGGCCTAGTATTGGAGATGTTCTCAGTTCCTGATATTAAGACAATTAAATTCCCCTCTGAATAGTATTTTTATAAAGTTATTTCAAGATGAGGGGACATAATGTTGAGCTCAGCTGGCCAATTCGCTTATCTGGCGTGATGGCGGCAGGAAAGGACTCCTCTGCTCGAATTCTCCTCTGGGCTCAGGAGACACCTCACTGATAGCTAAAAAGACCAAGGAGTATGCTGTCCGACTCTGGATTCAGCAAATCTCTGACCAGATGCTGCTCACTACCATCAAGACCACTGTCCCTGAAATCAAGAAGGATGTACCTTCTACTTCATAACTAATTTATATTCTCTTTTACACTGATCACAATACAGCACAAACATTGCGTTCAGAGCGTTAGGCCATCAGTCAGCTTCATTTGAAATACTTTATTCCAGTATTACCCTTCTTAATGGTTACTACGCCTCTGCACTTCCAGCATTATTTCTTTCTAGTTCATCATCCAGGTGTCAGTGTACTATTTGGCCATTCCATGCCGTTTTACTTCTCTCCGACACCCTCTGTTCAGGCTGGAGCATTATAGGCTTTACCTCACGTTTGCCACTGAACTACACATATATATATACAGGCATAAATCAACAATTCACATTCAATTTTTCATTAAAAGATACTGAATGGTTCAAGCTTACCACAATTTCATGGAAATAAACACAGATACGTTGATTAGCAATGAATTCTGGCACAAACTGGCACAAATTCCGTTCTGCCTATGTTCCAGGCTTTTATTTTAGCAAAAATGTGAGCTGGCTTCAACGTACTGTCGCTTTATCAAGCTTATTTGAATTAGTGGTCTCGAACTAACACTCCCAAGTGTGTATATCAGCGAGACTGGCCAATGAGCCACGTTTCGACAAGTGTTTGAAAAAATGTTATCTTTTCCCGTCTCCCCTAACAACCAAGATAGTATTTATAACCCGACCAATCGTGGTTAGGCTTTCATTTGTTGCGCTCCAATCAATTTGGAGTTTACATGGTAGGCTATTTATGTAACGTAAGGTTTTTTCAAACACGTTATAAAAAAAATTTTATGAGCAGAAATGATTTTATGCTGTCAGGCACCCACAATATTTTATTTTGGGTATAATTTATTAATTCCTGGACTATTTGCGTAACGTTTTACATATTATTTGTCAGCAAACCCTAAGGAACCCAAAAATACTAATTTAAAGGAGCTACGTGGCTGCGTTCAAAATATGCAATTTCTTCTATCTCCTGTTTAGAAGATGTGTTGTCTGGGTACTGTTATGTGTTCAAACGTAAACCCATATAATGTTGTCTTTTCTAATAAGAGTCTGTTATGATTTATAAACCTAACTCTGGGAAAGGGTAGTGTATTTTATCACTGTCCGTCTGAAAAAAAAAATTAGTGCATGTAGACTTACACGCGTGATGGTAGTAATTGTGTATCGCGCGAAGCGGGTTTAGTGTTCGGCTTTCTGCCTCTCCCTTCTCTTTTTATCCCTTTAGTCCATCTGTTCGTTCGTTTTGGTAACGCAGTATAATTAATGTTAGGGTTAATTTAGGTCATTACGCAGTACGTCTCAATGCTTTTCCAAGAAATACAGCACACGTTTCATTGAAGAAGGCGGGTAATAATACAGTAAGCTTTACTATCAACGTGAAAGCGTTACAATTTGCAGACGAAGCAGAAAACAAGGGGGATTTCGAGTACATTCTTTGTATATTTCATGACAATCCTCATCATTGCTGGCTGAATCCTGCATCATTGCTGGCGGAATCCTGCATCATTGCTGGCTGAATCCTCCATCATTGCTGGCTGAATCCTCATCATTGCTGACTGAATCCTGCATCATTGCTGACTGAATCCTGCATCATTGCTGACTGAATCCTTCATCATTGCTGACTGAATCCTTCATCATTGCTGACTGAATCCTGCATCATTGCTGACTGAATCCTCCATCATTGCTGGCGTAATCCTGCATCATTGCTGACTGAATCCTCCATCATTGCTGACTGAATCCTGCATCATTGCTGACTGAATCCTCCATCATTGCTGACTGAATCCTGCATCATTGCTGGCTGAATCCTGCATCATTGCTGGCTGAATCCTCATCATTGCTGGCTGAATCCTCATCATTGCTGGCTGAATCCTCATCATTGCTGGCTGAATCCTGCATCATTGCTGGCGGAATCCTGCATCATTGCTGGCTGAATCCTCCATCATTGCTGGCTGAATCCTCATCATTGCTGGCTGAATCCTGCATCACTGCTGACTGAATCCTGCATCATTGCTGACTGAATCCTGCATCATTGCTGACTGAATCCTGCATCATTGCTGACTGAATCCTGCATCATTGCTAGCTGAATCCTGCATCATTGCTGACTGAATCCTCCATCATTGCTGGCTGAATCCTCATCATTGCTGGCTGAATCCTGCATCACTGCTGACTGAATCCTGCATCATTGCTGACTGAATCCTGCATCATTGCTAGCTGAATCCTGCATCATTGCTGGCTGAATCCTCGTCATTGCTGACTGAATCCTGCATCATTGCTGGCGGAATCCTGCATCATTGCTGGCTGAATCCTCCATCATTGCTGGCTGATTTACGTTGCGCAGTACTTGCTTTTGTGGATTTTGGTCTTGGTTTTTTGCCTGGTGGTTTGGTCGAAGCTGAAGTCGACGGTTTGCTCGAAGCTGAAGTCGACGGTTTGCTCGAAGCTGAAGTCGACGGTTTGTTCGAAGCTGAAGTCGACGGTTTGCTCGAAGCTGAAGTCGACGGTTTGTTCGAAGCTGAAGTCGACGGTTTGCTCGAAGCTGAAGTCGACGGTTTGCTCGAAGCTGAAGTCGACGGTTTGCTCGAAGCTGAAGTCGACGGTTTGCTCGAAGCTGAAGTCGACGGTTTGCTCGAAGCTGAAGTCGACGGTTCGCTTGATGTTGATGGAGAACCAGGCTCATATTCATCGTCTAATAAAGCGACAGACACATTTTGTGATGACTGGTTCAGCACATCTTACAATGGTTCAGCACATCTTGCAATGGTTCAGCACATCTTGCAATGGTTCAGCACATATTGCAATGGTTCAGCACATCTTACAATGGTTCAGCACATCTTGCAATGGTTCAGCACATCTTACAATTCATCTTCCACATCCAATTCAAAATCGTCATCGTTTTCATCGCACAAAGTTGTAACACGGCGACCACCTCTCAAAGCCATTTCGCAATTGGCTTTCAGCTGACCAGGGCAAACATCATCGGGAACACCTCCAAACTTATCTTCGGCATCGTCCTCCCCGCTAATGTATCCTTCATTTCCTGAAGGTTCAATAAAAACAGTGCGAACGTCGTCCGTATCACCATCGTCTATGTCATCCAGTTCTTCGAGGTAATCAAGAGCATCTGTCAACGTAAGTTTCCTTGAAAAGACAAAATAATTGGTAAAAAGTGTATAAAAGATGATAAAATTCAATAATAAATTATGATAACAACAAAACATCACGAAAGAATTGAAAAAAAAATCCACTAAAAACGCAATGAAAGCGGTTTTGAGACATTAGGAAAAAAAACTGCGTATGTCCCCGTGTTGCCATATGACAAACAGGCACAAAAGCAGGCCACAAAACCCATGAAAATTTCTACATTTATAAAACTAGTGCAGGAAAACAAACACGTTTCAACCGTAAAATCAATTGACATGGCTTGACTTGACATGACTTTGATCCACTGTCACTGAGCGTCAGCTCTTGGTGACCTTGATGCCATTATGAGGTACCTGCGCAGTTCGTACCAGCTGTTTTGTGTTGCCATAAAGTGTATTGTTGTTACGGTGTTTTTATTGATGTCGTCTGCTATAGTTGGCAGTGCGCAATTTTAGGTTGATGGAATTAATATAGATTGATGCTGATACTTCACGGATTAGTGAACGCAAATTACACGGTCAAATTGTGACGTGTTAGCGTTGATAAGGTCACGCTTCATGACTTAGATACTGGACCCTTTTTACGTTGATTGTCAAGCCGTGAAGACGTGTCTCACATCCTTCCAATGTTAGGCTTCATAATTGCCGCAATATATAGAATTTTATATAAGGACACAGGGTCAGTCCAGATTGATATTATAAAGGATGGAATTATAAGGTTAGTAGATAACCTGAATTATGGAAGTATCGTTAATCAGTCTTAATATATATTCGTCAAGACACATGAGCTCATTACCGGCTGTTGTAACCCCAACAGCGCGCGCATATAGCCATGATGTTCTGTTGACATTAATTCGTTAGGACACGGACTGATAATTATATATATTCAAGTGGAAATCAGATTAATGTATGTTTTTACTATGAACAATGCTCATGATTCGTCACATATGTTTTCCGTAATAAATTGTATCTTGTGGACTCACAATACCTTGGACTTCTCAAGTCGATATCATTGAATTGTTAATCAGTACTACCCAGCATTCGCGTAATATACAATTGAGGCACGAAATTCAATTAATGAATGAGAACCAAGGAAAAATTCAAGACATGGCCAGAGGTTGTGAATACTCTTTATTAATACAAAGTTGGACGTTAATATGCAAGGACAAACTCAACAGATCAACAACTCAACAATTGTCTATAGATGGGTTGAGTGGTAGGAGGAGTGCAGGGCACAGTAGTAGATGGTGTTCTACTGTCTCCCACGGGTTTGGGCAGTGTCTACATTTTGCGGTATTTCGTGAACACATTCTGTTTCTGTGGCCAATTAGTATAGAGTGACCTGTTCGCAATCTGAAGATTTTTATTTGATATTTTCGTTCAATTTGGTTGATAGTATCTTCCTTAAATTAATTGACGTAAATAGCTTCATGCTTTGTGAAGAACTGGGAGCAGTACAACCAATTCTTCCATCTGATTGTAGGAACATCCTAAAAATACTTCAATTTCTTGTAAATAATAACCGACCAACAGCTTTCTAGAATTTATTTACAGCCGTTCGAATCTTCCTGACTATTTCGGCAACTATAACCTCAGGCGAGGGAAGCTTGTCGAACCTTAATCTAATTAAAACATATCTGCGATCACCAACGCGGGAAGACTGGTTAAACAGTTTTACAACCATGACAGGTGAACGTGAAGATATGATGAGCTGAGATATCGGCAATATACTGATGATAGGACACTTTTTTACACAGCGATACAACAGGAGGCAATCTGATCATCAGAAGTTGTCCCCCCGTCGAACGAGTGTTTCGGCCCCTTAATCTCCTTTACATTCTAAAGGGAAAAAAGGGGGGGGGGCACTTGGGTCATGACTCCCAAGTGTCAGCCTCCTGTTGTCTAGTGCAGAGAATTGAACCCACTCCACCTTGCTTGCAGCTTTCAAATTCACTCCTATTTTCTGCCAGCTGGAGGCAATTGTGAAAGTAACCCCTATGTTGAAAACAAATTACTATCCCGAATTCCATAGCCCGTTGCGGTTGTTCCACAGCCAGCACGATGCCTTTAGGTTCTGGCGCACAAACTACAAGGAAGATTAGTTGTGCAATAAAATGTCTCTCTAACGTGATATTTATAATATACAACACAATGTACGTAATATAGACTGTTGCTATTATTTAATATAGCCATGGAAAGTAATCTAAATTTGTATTTTACGGCATACATTTTTAGTCGTCAATGCCGGGGATCAAATGAAACTGTCCGAACTGGACCCGGCACTGCCTAAAATCGGTCACGCTCTCTCTCTCTCTCTCTCTCTCTCTCTCTCTCTCTCAATCTTCTGACAAATGCTAAATTGTTTCATCGACAGACAAGAGTAACGTACACTACATATCCACCGTTAATGTTAAATGAAGAACACTGTGGTGAAGTGGGATGTTATAAATACTTATAGGGAACTTAGTGTACTGACTGAGATCAGCTGTGAAGGTATCTATATCTATTAAGAGTAGTGTATTATAGATAACCTTACTTGCTACCACATATCTATATATCTCAGTCAGAATTATTCTGGAATAGTGTGATGCTACGTTATGTGTCTAGGGTATGTGTATGATGAAGTGTAAGTCACAACAACAGACAGATAAACAATTTAATTTAATCCACTACTCTTGACAACACTGTGACACTCACATACATATAACACTCTACAAAGATATCTTAAAAGAGTCACTGATAAACTTTCAAATAACAATATGTATTCATTACTGGCATGAATGAATATGTGTCCTGATTCAACTACAAGGGAACCAGGAATCACAATCAATTTAAATTACAAGTTATGTACAGAATGTATTTAATATGAATATTGTAGTGACATATATTATTACAAATGTTCTATGTGTGTCAGTTGTGTAGTAGTAAAATGTGGTAATACTGGTTTTGTTTTGTTCAAGCTCTGTTGGTATTTGTCATCATGACTTCAATAGTTTGTCTTTAGGGACTAGTATTGGAGATGTTCACAGTTCCTGATTTTAAGACAAGTAAATTCCCCTCTTAATGTTAATTTTACAAAGTCAGTTCAAGATGAGGGGACATAATGTTGAGCTCAGCTGGCCAAGTTAGCTTATCTGGCGTGATGGCGGCAGGAAAGGACTCCTCTGCTCGAATTCTCCTCTGGGCTCTGGAGACACCTCACTGATAGCTAAAAGGACCAAGGAGTATGCTGTCCGACACTGGATTCAGCAAAGCTCTGACCAGGTGCTGCTCAGTACCATCAAGACCACTGTCCCTGAAATCAAGAAGGATGTACCTTCTACTTCATAACTAACTTAAACTCTCTTGTTACATTGATCACAACACAGCACAAACATTGAGTTCAGAGCATTAGGCCAACTGTCAGCTTCATTTGAAATACTTTATTCCAGTATTACCCTTCTTAATGGTTACTACGCCTCTGCACTTCCAGCATTATTTCTTTCTAGTCAATCATCCAGGTGTCAGTGTACTGTTTGGCCATTCCATGCCGTTTTACTTCTCTCCGACACCCTCTGTTCAGGCTGGAGCATTACAGGCTTTACCTCACGTTGGCCACTGAACTACACATATATATACAGGCATAAATCAACAATTCACATTCAATTTTCATTAAAAGATATTGAATGGTTCAAGCTTACCACAATTCATACGAATAAACACAGATACGTTGATTAGCAATGAATTCTGGCACAAACTGGCACAAATTCCCATCTGCTTATCTTCCAGGCTTTTATTTAGCAAAATATATGCTGGCTTCAACGCACTGATGCTTTATCAAGCTATTTTAAACAAGTGGTTTCGAACTAACGCTCCCAAGTGTGTATATCAGCGAGTCTGACCAATGAGCCCCGTTTCGACAAGTGTTTGAAAAAATGTTACCTTTCCCCGTTTCCCCTAACAACCAAGATAGTATTTATAGCCCGACCAATCGTGGTTAGGCTTTCATTTGTTGCGCTCCAATCAATTTGGAGTTTACATGGTAGGCTATTTCTGTAACGTAAATTTTTTTCAAACACGTTAAAAAAAAATCTTATGAGCAGAAATGATTCCATGCTGTCAGGCATCCTCAATATTTTATTTTGGGTATAATTTATTAATTCCTGGACTATTTGCGTAACGTTTTACATATTATTTGTCAGCAAGCCCTAAGGAACCCAAAAATACAAATTTAAAGGAGCTACGTGGCTGCGTTCAAAATATGCAATTTCTTCTACCTCCTGTTTCGAAGATATGCTGTCTGGGTACTGTTATGTTCTCAACCGTAAACCCATCTAATGTTATCTTTTCTAATAAGAGTTTTTTATGATTTATAAACCTAACTCTGGGAAAGGGTAGTGTATTTTATCACTGTCCGTCTGAAAAAAAAATTAGTGCATGTAGACTTACACGCGTGATGCATGCGTTCCTGATTTCCAGCCCTCCCCTCTCTCTTTATCCTTTTGTCCATCTGTTCGTTCGTTTTGGTAACGCAGTATAATTAATGTTAGGATTAATTTAGGTCATTACGCAGTACGTCTCAATGTTTTTCTTAGAAATGCAGCACACGTTTCATTGAAGAAGGCGGGTAATAATACAGTAAGCTTTTATATCAACGTGAAAGCGTTACAATTTGCAGACGAAGCAGAAAACAAGGGGGATTTCGAGTACATTCTTTGTGACAGCACTGTTATTTTACCATTGCTCTTCTCTTTATTAATTTTATTTGTTAGGCTTCATATTTACCTAATAATTTATATATGTGGATTAGAATATTTCATGACAAACACCAACCACCTGTAAGTTATAGTTGTTGTAACTATAGCAACAGAGGACCAAAACAAAACAACACGATGTCATGACGTCACGGTGCTGATCAACTTACGACTCCGAAACCCACTCAAGAAGGCTTACCGAAAGATAAGAAATATTCTGAAAGTGACATAAATATACAATTTCTAATAGCAGGTTTCTGTTAAGCTGTACTGAATCTATGACGGATCGAACTAAGGCGACAGATTGAGTGTAAAGATGTGACCTTTTCTCAGATTAATCGGCTTGTTCTGAGAACGCAAAAAAAAAAAAAAACCGGTCTGGCTGAACTAAATATGAAAAGACGCATAGAAATCCTTCCTAAGGGCTCCAAGTGTTGATCCTGACGGCGGTGGGTCAACACCACACACAAATAAAACTGAAACAGACATCGACCTCACGTCAGGTGCAAGCATCGCCAACGCGAATGTCAAAAATAACGGGTGCTATTCCGAGCCGTTTGACTGACAACGGTTATTTTTAATCACAATGTGGCTCGAGTCATCCCATATCTCTTTATATCTGTCCTTTCTTTGGCCTGGCGCAGAGTTTCAGCGCGAGGCTATTTTATTGATGAGTATCAAAAATGTCCTAATTCATGCAACTCTCGATCTCTTGGCCAACTGGTATAATTGTTACAGTCAAAGCATCTCACCTGTGTGACATCAATGTATTTGTTAAAAATAAAATGTTGCCTCGTTTTGGCGATCAGCGTCCCGTTCAACCTAGTCGGTTATATTAGGGCGCATGTCCAAATATAAAAGACCTTAAGGTTTTATCAGATTTCTTCATTTACATCAATGTCAAGCTGACCTTGACTAAACAATTCTTTAAGTAGGTAATGACACAGTTTGTCAAAAAAAAACTGACCCCGCGCATTATTGAAAGGAAATGCAGTCACAAAAGAAATATCTTACTTTGACAAGTAAACAGTATGTTGGTATTTCATATTTGCTTTTGTTGATAATACATTCTAGTTATTTTTATTCGGTATCTGGATTCTCGGGAATAGTTTTTGTATGTTCTAAATTTATAACTCTTATTTTGATACATGCATGGCCATTAGCCAAATGGGCTCTCCTTCTTGGAGCCGAAAGTATCACAAGAAAAGTAGCCCAGACTTTGTTATCTGTTCTGTAGCTGCCGCATTTCTTCTCAGTAACTTTGCTCCCATAAGTTTGTGAACTGTGCAAATGATCTGTAAATAAATAACAGAAACATAAAGGTATGTTTCAGGCACTTGTGAGGAATAAAGATGTAGAAAACTAGACAACTGAAAAACAACAGAAGTGAGAGGCCTACCGGAGAATTTAACCCAGGACCTTCCGAACGGCAACGCCACCTAGCTACGGAAGCGAATCGTACTAGACAATATGGCGCTCTGGTATCACACATTCTCTTCCGTTTGGTGCTTATACGCCATGCCAAAATCTTACTAATTTCTTTTTGATGCAGAAATGATGAATCTGATTTTATTCCTTGTGATCTGGAGATATCTCTGTTGCTTTATGCTTTATTTCATTTGAAAATACGCTTTGTTCAATTTTCAGATTTACATGCGAAAAAGTCTCAATTTTCATTCATTTAATAATTCATGTCCTCTTCTGGTTGTTTGATTTTCGTAATTAGCACGACTTTTCTTTGCATTTAGATCACAAGACGGGACCGAAAGATGCAGCAATAGTGAATGCAGTCAGCGACCCATAGCTTGACTGCTTGCATCAGGATCAGCGAACCAGAGCTGGTCAAGACCGTACTCCACCTCCACGTGGTGGTCCTGGAAACAGAGTACAGCAGTGCAGTTCTGGCTGAGCTAGTACGGATCGCAGAGGGAAGGCAAACCCGGTCCCAAAAACTGCCGTGCTGAAGTCGGATGTGTCGACCGAAAGGTGCAGATATCACAGCTTAGGCGTAAACAGACACAACGCAACCACCGTCCTTTTCAGGGCGAACGAGGAAGAAGAAGAAGAAGATCACAAGACAATTGCTTATTTATCTGTTCATGTTATCCATTACTCTATGTAGTCTTGTGTAGGTAGTTGTTCATTTTGTCCATTTGTCTGGTGTAGGCGGCTTACTTTGTTTCCTTCAAACGTACAAGCAAGCAGGTGCTGTAGACACACAAGAGAATTACAGGTATAGATAAGATAATATAAATTTGAAGAACGGAGAGGTAATAGGGACAATTAATGATCGCCTGGTAGAGACCGATACTGCCATCGATGAATCAGCACGTCTCAGGCTTCTGGAATTCGGTAAAATTGTAAAACTATCAGAGGTGGACGTATGATAGAATGTGGCAGGCGTGTATACATACAACCAGCGCGCTACAGAAACAATCATCATTTATAACCTTCGATATTTACTGAGGGAGACAGAGCGCCTAAGGGTTTGCTCGCGGTGCAATGATGTCGATTCTGAACAACAACAATAATACATGGATTGAAACACACGTGCCCGTAACATGGCATAATTCAAACTACATTAATTAATTGCTGCTCTGCATGAACTTAAAACTCTACAGCGATATTGATACACACAAAAAGAATAAAATCAACTTCAGTGGACAACTAGAAGGATAGACAAACCTGCAAATCACTGGAAATTATGACCACTCAGTGTAGAGTAGAGCCACAGACCCATTTCTGGCCGTGTTTGTGTTTGCTCCCCGGATAGCAAGTGGCTAAATTTGTACACGCGCTCAACGACGGTGACACTTCTTGATCTCTGCTTTTGTCAACTGGCATGTTGAGACGACCAGAAGCTCAAGGTGACGATAATGAGAACCGAACAAAGCTTTAGCTTCTGATTCTTGTCGCCGCGCCGATCTATCAACAGAAGAGGTACACACGTCGAGCAGGTTCTATTCACAAGGAACAATAGGGAATGAATCAGCGAGGCTCCTTCATCAAATATCGGCGCACAGCGTCACCCTTTCTCAAATAAAAGAAAATGAGGTCTCGTCTTTGTCAAGTCAGAGCTAATGTCATTCATTTTTTAATAAATTATCCTTTTCTTTTTCTACGTTCCTTATTTGAAAAGGCACTAACAAGTTGCTCCTCTCTTCCCCCGACCATTTTGATTGTCTTATGCGAACAAGCCCAATTCGTTTCTATTTCCGTATACGTGTTACTCTCTTTGGCTCTTCTCTAGGTTTTTACTACATCAGCTCTTTCTTCTTTTCCTCCACAGGGTTAAAACTGAAGGTTATGTCAGGTTATATTTTAAGACATTTTTAAGACACGTCCTTTTGGTCACCAAGAGCTGACGCTCAGTGACAGTGGATCAAAGTCAGGTCAAGACAGTATGGGTCCTAACGATTTCCATCTTATCTTTTTTTAAGTTTCACCAACGATGTCCTTAACGTCACCATAGTTACAATCATCATAATCAGTATCCTTTGTGGCCCTTATGGAGCACGGAGCCATTACTGCAGCTAGTCCGCTAACAAGACGTCTGCCTCAAAACTTTCATAGCCTCAAAACTTTCATATGCTCTAGCAGCGGTGACCTCTGCAGTAATCAGCTTTACATGATGAGGCTGCCAGTATTATGTTAATCACCTTTAGCGATATGCCTCAGGAAGCAGGAGTCTCATTCTTTCTCCCCTCCCCCTGACCCTCGGGAACTGCACGGGGTGATATTTACTAATGGCAAGATATTATTAGAGTGGCAGCTTACTGTCACAAAATTCCATTATCCATCCACGTTTACCTATACACAGCCATTAGCGCACGTAGGGTGATATACTGCAGACGCTATGTTTGATCAAACGTGTTGGTTAAATTTGTCTGCAGCAAACGCCGCCTGCAAAATATATTCTCATAACTGCTGAACTGCACATTTAATTTACAACAGACGGGCTGTACAAGAATGCCAGAGACAAAGACTTCGCCACAGCAACCCACGAAAAGACAAATGCATTCAAAATTCCAGACTTCAAATTGCGTTTTCTCGTCAGCGCTCTTCACAAATTTTAATATTTTTTTAAAAAGTGTCCGTGAATTATTCGTCGGATTATGAGGTTCATTAACATTGCGCAGATACGAATGTTACAAACTGATGAAACTGAATTTGCAGCCTTAACCCTAAGAATGTTTTGGTCAAATTGATTTAAATTCGCATTCAAAATGATAAGCTCGGGATGCAGTTTTCCAACGTCTCCTCGTGGGCACCCTTTTGTAGTGCGTGCAATGTTCAGCCGATACGCCAGTTCCCACCACGTGTTTTGCAGCAACACCGGTTCGATCAATTTAAATGAACGTGACAACATTTGTTGAGTTAAGGCTGCCAAAGCAATACCGTTTATACGTAACAGATGTATCTGATCCAGGTTACTGAACTTCATTATTCGGTGAATAATTTTCGGACACCCTGCATATTTAAAAGTAAGCCACTAAACTCTAATATATTGAGATATGGTGTCACATCATCATTAAGATAGCAGCACTGACTGGAATACTAGCGGTTTCCTGGAGGATGACAAGTTCACAGGCTGAGAAATAAGACGCGCTCCAGTCCTTACCACAATCTTCCGAGTGGCCATGTCGTCCACATTGGAATCCGGTGACAGCGACATCGGGTATTTACACTGACGGGTGGGACATTCATTGTTATGTACTTATTCTCTCTTTCTTTTCTGTTCCGGTTCGTTGGTCCCTGGCGAAGGCATTGTGGTCATCACGTATGCAATTTCTTTGTCCTTTATCCAAGTACAGACATATTACCTATACTACTGGACAAAAGTTTATCCCATTCAGTTTAGCTGGTTTATATAATTGATTTGAGAAGTACCGGTACAACCTCATGTGTATATTAGGTTAATTTTTTTTAAATGTCCAAAAACTGGGTCACTTTAACCGCACGTGAAAATTGCCATTGTTGCTGCAAAAACTCGTGGTTTATGCAACACGCTCCACTAGTTCAAAAGGTGAAAAAGTGAGTTGAATTTGAATGCACGTGGAAAATGATCATCGGTAAAGAGTGTTCACCGTTGGTATGCAATAAATCAGTATGACAAGTGGTCGAAATGATTACTGCATTAGCCATGCCACCAAGGAGAAGTCTCAGCACTGTAGACCGTGGGCGAGCCATGGCATGGATTCAGGGTGGTCAATCTGTTCGTCATGTTGTAAAACGTTTAGCAGTGTCCCACTCTACCATTCAGAGACTTCTTGATCAAGCTATTTGTCGATTCTCTCAGGAAGAATTATATAAACCAGAGTTTTGTCCAGTAGAATTTTTTACTGGTTGAGGTCGGTCCAGACCTCAGAGGTATTTTCTTCTTCTTCTTCATACTCTCTCAGACGTCTACTTGAATATTTTCAATGAAAGTAGTAGTCAGCTTGATGCTATTTGTATCTCCACAGAGTTTTTCCAGGAATTTTACTGGGTCGGTCATATGTACTTTCTCTGTTCCTCATATGTTGGAAATCTTTGAAGCAGATGTTCAGCAGTCATTTTATCGGTGCCACGGTTACATTCATAGGTAGTTCCTTTCTTTAGCTTGCTGAATAGATGGTATCCCAATCTGTTGTGGCCCATCTGATAAACTCTAGATTACAAACTGTAGGTATCTCTGCCACTCATTAAAGAACAATAAATGTATTATTTACCAGCAAGCACGCTGTCATGAAATGATGGCAAAGAATTATGGTGTGCAATTTCTATCTCATGCCCTCAGAGTAGAGCCTTTTCTTCTGTATTTAGTTTTTACCCATGTCTTTCGACCTTTAACCTTAACCGAGCAAGTAAACCCGTATAGGCACCGACACTTGGAAACTATAATTAACGAAAACAAACTTAAAAAAAACTAAAGACAGATGACTAAATTTAAAAAGAAAAAAATCTCGGCCGGGAATCGAACGCAGAATGTTTGTTTAGAAGACAATTGTTCTAATAATCAAACCACTGCGCGGCTTTGTGGTTTTTTTTTTTTTTTTTAAAATTTAATTTAACCTCAATTATTTTACTATACTGTTCAAAAAAAGAAACGCATAGCTACTGAAGGCACACACATAGCCATAATTTTGACATTCAATAACTTTTTAAATTTAATGAGTTAATTGTTCAAATTGCACACAAGAATACCTTAGGGTTCAACCAATCAATTGACAGTTGTTTTGCATTTGGGTCACGAGAGTTTTTTGGCGTACGGGCTTTCCCGTTAGTATGGTGTGTGGCCTCCTCTTGCATCGATCAGCGACTGGCATCTCCTGGGCATGGATGCGATCAGACGTCTGATGTGGACCTGTGGGATGCTGCCCACTCTTCCTGTAGTGCCTGGAACAGATCACGACGATTGGCTGGAGCAACGTCTGGGCAACAAACACGTCTATGCAGCTCATCCCACAGGTGCTCAATCGGACTCATGTCTGGAGACAGGGATGGCCAGGGAAGGGTGAGAATGTTGTTGGCAGTCAGGAACTGCGTGGTCAACCGTGCACAATGGGGTCTGGCGTTGTCCTGTTGAAACACAGACCTTTGGGCAGCCAAAAGTGGAAGGACATGGGGTCGAAGAATTTCATTGACGTATCGTTGCGCATTCAAGCCTCCTTCAATGTGCACCAATTGACTCCTTCCGTTGTAACTGATCATTCCCCACACCACTGCACCTCCACCACCGTGCGGCGGAGCTTCATCAACACAATTTTGGGCAAAACGTTAATTTCGCCTACGGTAGACCCTAAGCCGTCTATCATGACGCTACAACAAAAAGAAAGATTCGTCACTAAACCAGACACGTCGCCATTGATTGTCAGCTGCCCAGGGACGATGCTGGTTGTCCCAAAGAAGTCGATTTTGGCGATGGCGGCGCGTAAGGACAGGTCCTCGGTGATGTCGTTGTGCCCAAAGTCCAGCGTCATGCAGTCTATTCCGGACAGTTTGATCAGACACACTACAATGACTGGGCAGTTGAGGAAGCTGTTGTAAACCTGTCTCTGAGATGACGAAGCCGAATAAAGCGATCCTCCGCTGCTGTTGTCACTCTGGGTCGTCCACTGCGATGCCGGTCTTCAACTGAGCCAGTGGCTTGGAACCGGTGCCAAAGTCGACTGATGGTACTCTGATGCACGTTTAGATGCCTGGCAACCTGACTTTGACTTTCGCCTGCATGCAGTCGGCCAATAGCAATGTTCCTTAAATTTATCGATAGAGACGCCATAAATGTCTGCTTGAAAATGAACAGAATTTTGTGTGTGTAGCATTATCCTTTTATAGGGTTTCAGTTGCGTAGTCAGTGAACAGTGTTCACCCCAAATGTTGTTGCTTTCACGTGCGCGCAACATGAGCTGTGGTAAAAAAATTGCGTCATAAACACTTTTGACCACTGCGTTGTAACGATTACAAAAACGAACGCAATTCAGGTCAACTCGCGCATTTGACACTGTAAAGAACATTTGAGGCTGGTTTTTATATACCCTAGCACCAAATTTTACTTACAAACTCATAAAAACGCGCCCTCGGATAGCTATGCGTTTCTTTTTTTTTAACAGTATACTTGCCGATCTCAGCGTCACGTTCGTTACTTGCGCATACACCAAGCAAATTATTAGAAAAGAAAAAGCACATTAATTGATGTACGTTATTTTATGATTTATGGATTAATTCGATTTCTTGAACAGAATGACTAGCCCACACGTTAAAGATTAAATTCTCGGTCTGATTGTTAACAATATTACTTGTTTATCAGCATTAACATGTCGGTGCTTCATAACAGATAGTAAGTATATTTTCATTCGTTACAAGTCCGTAGAAAAAGTCCCGTTTCTCAATGAGTTCATGCAGTGTTTTCTAAAAATACTGGTTTTAATGGTTCATGGGTCATGTAAATTGTCAGCTCTAAAATGTGAGATAAATACAGGCATGAGATGTTTATTACAGAATCAGAGATAGATGAACACACACACAAACTACATCACTTTGACAGACTAATGGACGAACAGATGCAGTCTATGACCGTGCCAAAACAGAAGTGGAATATCAACCACCACATTTAAAAAAACAGGGCGGAGAGCAAACCAAAAATTATAACTAGACACAGCAGAGAAGCAACTTATATACGTACACATAATCACAGAACAAAGATTACCGAACGTTTGTCCAGATGTATGTGACTATAAATACTTATGTATATACAGACACAACGAAACAGAGACAGAAAATATATCCCTAATAACTGACAATGACAGATAACAAGAAGAATCTGCGCTTATAAGCAAATTTATTTCCATTTATTTGATTAAATCTTACGCGAAAAGTTCTGGAGCGCCGCCGCAAATCACGAGATCTAGCTGAAGATTATAAAGTAGGTTCTTCTTTGCACAAGCGGCATTCTTTCGGCCTGGGATTAAGACAGACAGTTTATACTGGACCCTCGGAATAATTCTGGAACCGCTCAGATAAGCAAACCTGTTAATCTGCTAGAATCCACGTTCGTCGTCTGTGTTACTGCCAACATGTAATCAAACAGAACTAGATAACAAGGGGCATGCCGCCAAAGAAGCAGACGTTATCGCCGGCAATTAGAATACCAAATGTCTCAGAACCAGACCCCCCTCAGTGCCAGTAGACAACATGTCTCCCTCAAGTGCATTTCTGATTCACGTTTCTAATATAGATTCGACTGAACTTTTTGACAAATGCAACAAATTTTCTTCCACCACCACCATCAGCACCACGAAGACAACGATTACTAGTTGCTGCTGTTGCCTTTTCTTCTTATTCCCATTTTCTTCATTATTTCAATTCAGCAGCAAAATTCTTCGACACAAACAAACACACAATAAAGTTCCTCTCTTAGCTTCTTAAGGTCTGTTTCCGAAATTCCTTACCCAAGTAGCTTTTTTTTTGTTCATACTGGAATTCACGACGCACCATCAACATTCATGGGTTGCATGATTTTTTTTTTTTTTTATGTACTTAACTTGGTTCTCGCTTTCTTTCTCGTATGCTTTTGTTCGTCTGTCCCTGACGAAGGCCTTGTGGTGGTAACGTATGACATTTGTGCTTGTTCCTTGACATAGTTAAACAATATTACCAATGTTCGCTTATTCCGCCGTTAATCTTATAGCTCCAGGGTCGTTAATCTTATACAGGTCCACTGTTACGGTCTCGTTTCATCTTTGCCATACAACATCCACCAGCGTTGTGCAGTTTTCCGTTCTTTCCACCACATGGTCAAACCATTTCAGTCATCTAATTATCAGTTCTCGCTGTCACGGGATTCCGTTAAATATATGAAACACAACAATAACGAATTCAACGGCTAAACAAACAACAGGCTAGTATTGAAGCTTCGCTTTTAATGCGTTATCACGTTTCGAATCGTACATACAGAAAGCATACAGAAACATTACCCGAGCAACACCTGGACCCATGCCTATACAGATGGATCAGCAATAAATGCAACAGAAGATGGAGGCGGAGGAGTGTTGCTGAACTTAAGCACTGGTACACAAAAGATAATGTCAGTGGCAACAGGAAAATTCTCAAGCATTTTCAGAGCAGACGCAGAGGCCTTGAAAACTGCAGCAGAGGTCCTAATGACATAGGAAAGCACAGAGAGACGAATTGCTTTCTTTACAGATGCGCTGTCGGTAGTTGCAACACTGAAGAGCCAGAACAATGCAGATCTGGATGACCTAAGAGTAGTGCTCCACAAACTGTGCTACCAGTTCAAACGAGTTGTAGTACAGTGGATCCCATCTCGTTGCAACATCTCCGGCAATGAAGAAGATGACAGACTGGCAAAGGAAGGTGGAAAGCTACATCAGCCTGATACAAGTATAACTTTTGAAGAGGCAAAGAGTTTTATCAGAAGCAGATACAGGAACAAATCGGAAGCAGAACATCTAGGCCACACAAACAATGATGCATATTACCAGCTCAGCAGAAAAGAACAAGTGGTAATCTTCAGACTCCGTACGGGCCACAACAAATTGAGATACCACCTATTCAACAAGCTAAAGATAGGAGCTACCGATGAGTGTGACTGTGGCACCGATAAAATGACTGCTGAACATCTGCTTCAAAGATGCCCAACATATGAGGAACAGAGAAAGCACATGTGGCCATCACCAGAACCATTCCTGGAGAAGCTCTATGGAGATAGAAATAGCCTCACGTTGACCACTGCTTTCTTTGAACATATTCAAGTTGACGTCTGCGTGTGAACGAAGAAGAAGAAGAATTGTAAATGTGCACCTATTCCAACTCACCGTCCAGACAGTCGGATATTTATTATAGTAAAGAATTAATTGGATAGGATAGTATGGTACAAGTTTACACTACTACATAAACTATGGTACAAGTTTAAATTGCTACATAAACTATGATACATGTTTACACTTCTACATAAACTATGATACAGGTTTACATTACTACATAAGCTATGGTACAAGTTTAAATTACTACATAAACTTTGATACAAGTTTAAAATTACTACAACAACTATGATATCAGTTTACTTTACTACATTACCGTACTACATAAACTATGGTACAGGTTTAAATTACTACATAAACTATGATACAAGTTTAAATTACATAACTATGGTACAAGTTTACACTTTTACATAAACTATGATACAAGTGTACACTACTACATAAACTATGTACAAGTTTACATTACTACATAAATTAGTGGACACAATTTTACATTACTACATAAATTAGTGTACTAGTTTATATTATTACACTAATTAGTGTAGTGATTAACATCACAATATAACCTAGTGTACAAGTTTATACTACTACATAAATTAGTCTGCAAGTTCACACTACTTCGTAAATTAGTGTACAAGTTTACTTTATTACATAGTGGACAAACGTTCACATTACTACATTAATTAGAACACAAATCTGCAGCGTGAAGAACGAATTCTGTTTTTTGTTTTTTTTTTTTTGTTTTGGAGAGTAAATCTGCAACGTGAGTACCCATGAATGCTTTAAAATAACTGTTTGACCTCTGAAAAAAATTGTTGTATGAGCAACAGCACACGCACGGTGTGCACACAATTTCAGACCAGTCTCGGGCGGTGCACAGTCAAACTAAAGACCGCATTAACTCCAGTAACTTTATGCACTCCGTACACATTAACCTCGCCAGTATCTTTACGTTATCAGCAACCTGAGTCCGCGATGCCACATGCAGTAATGGATCTGACCCAATAGACCTCCTGACCCTATCCTGCCCGTCCTATGGGACCACCGTATCTCAACCTTCTTTTCCCCGTCACAACATTAGGTGTATGAGGCACTGCGAATATTCTTCCTGTCAGACTGATAGCATTTGGGAGTTCCGTCAATGATAGCCACCGGAAACTGTGGGAGACCCGAAACATGATCTCAAGAAAAGAGAGAGAAAAAAAAAACCGGGTCTGCTCGTGAGAAAGAAAGAGATGTGATGTTGATAACGCACACGTGAGCACTCACATAATGAAAGGGTAATTGCCTAGTTTTCTATTACGGCACTGTCCGGAAACTCCATCATATTTACAATGGGTGGCACCGCACAAACGGATAGATATGGTACCCAGAAGTTACGTGTATGGGGAATGTGTGTATACGTTTATAAAGCCAAAAATGAAGCTACTTTCACAGTAGAACTTGTCGTAGGGGAGAAATTGTTACAGACTTCACTATACTAGGCCCAGCTTTATGAAGTGGGGGTGACCAGGTACCTGCCTCTTGCCCTTCCTAACTCAAGAGCAGAGTCAGGTACCCATTCACAACTGGGTAGACTGAAACATGACGCTACTAGGAAAGTGTTTTAACCATTCTGCCAATCGGACGCTAGTATAATTTACAAACAGTTATTGGTGTCAACCATTCATTGGTGGAACAGTGGAACACGAGATGAGAAGAAGACGATAGAGATGGATAGGGTACACACTGAGGAAACCTTCTGATAACATTACCAGGCAGTCCTTGTTCTGGAACCCCCGGGGTAAGAGAGACAGGAAGACGAAGGGATATGTGGAGAAGAGAACTGGAGACATATATTAAGAGTGTGTTGAAGGCCTATGCTCCTTTTGGTGTGCACACCTTAGATCTGGTTTATAAACGGATAATAGCAATTATCGTCAATTTCGTTTCATTAATCAGTCATTAACGTACTGTTTCCTGGGGGGGGGGGTTTCTCTCTGATGAAACAAAGAAAGGATAGACCACCTGCTTCCTAAGGCATGTCGTACAAGGCCACTAATGAAGCCGGCAACTTCATAAAGAAAAACACACTACTACAGAAACCACCGCTGCAAAAGCATGTGAACAGCTTGGTGCAGGCCTCCAGCAATGAGATCAACTACAGTGGTGGCTCCGTGCTCCACAGGGAGTGAACAGGAAAATTATGTTGAATTATTCATTGGTTCTCTCCTGTGTATAACCCTGATCCCGGCAGCATATAACCATGCGACCCAACAGGCATGTCGTCAAATGCGACTAACGACGGTTTGAATAAATAAAGAGGGAAACCACAGCCTGTAAACAGCAAATAAATATTACAATTCTCGCGAGTGCCTGAAAACATACCGTTATGTATTGTATTATTGTTTAACAACGGTTTGGAATGGGACGATTGGGAATTCCATCCTAAGGCAACTAAGTGTTGACAAAAGAACACTTTTCGATCTTCGAAATCAGTTCCAGCCATACTTCGAGGCGAAGTTGGCGGAAGGTGCGCCTTCTCATCTCCATCTATGTGAATAAACCTGTGTACACATTCTAACAAATCAAATGCTGTATAACCTGTGCGGTATCGTGCGCGATGCAAATATGACAGATACCTGAATTCTGTACAAACATTTTCACAGGCTCTCGAGTAGAAAGTTGTGTGCACAAACGGCCTGGAAGTTACTCTTAATCTTACGTCATATCAAACATTGTTCGCTTTACGGTTTTCGTACTGTAGAAGTGTGTCAGGGTTGCCAATTTGGCTTTTTTTCTCTCACAATTGTCATCTGACAACCCTGCAGCGTGCTAGATGGCGGTTGGTTCAAACATCTCCATGACCAATATACTTCATTTATTCGTGTCCCCTGTCCCTCCCCTTGGAGAATGAAGCGAACACTGCAGCTGGTTGTATTGTATGAAGCCTGCATCATAGAATGTATGTGCTCTTCCTGCGGTGGTTGCTGTAGCTATTTGTTTAACATTCTGACCTTGCTACCGCCCATGCGCAAACCTCAGATTAGTCGCCTTTTACTACATGGAGCGTCCGATTGGCAGAGTGGTTAGAGCGGCTGGCCTCTCGCGGCAAAAGGTACCAGGTTCGAAAACACGGTGGCGCCACGTTCCAATCTACCAAGTTGTAAATAGGCACCTGACTCTGCTCTTGAGTTAGGGAAGGCAAAAGCAGCGAGGAAAGGAACTGGCCACCCCACCTCTCGAAGCTGTACCTAGTATTGTAAAGTCTCTAACACTTCACTCGGTCCTACGACAGTATCTGCTACGGAACTCGCTCACTTTTTTAACGACAGGCCCGAGGGTGCAGTAACCCTATTATTTTTTTGTCTGTTCACAGACCCCCGGGCACTACATGTAAATGTGCCTCACTTAAGTCAAATTTTAGTTATCACTTTTGTAACCCACACCTCCCACTCTGATTATATGTGAGAATGACTGATTGTGTGTGTTTCCTGTGTCCATTTATGTCAGGATGTATCTTTATAGTAAATACCTTTCTATCTGTGTGTATATCTATGTGTACGCGAATGTCTCTTCATCTCTCCCTCTCTCTCTCTGCCTCTCTCTCAGCCTGTTACACTAATGACGCACAGGCCATTAACGAAATCCTTCCAGCATATCCTTCCGAGTGTAATCTTCTATATTTCTGTCCAGTAAAATCATTTCTTCTTCTCGATTTTCTTGTTGTCGTGGTATTTTCTTCTCCTGTTGTTTCTTTGTCTATAACGCAGAGAAAATCTCATCGCTAGACTCACGTTTATTTTCTTCTCCTGTTGTTTCTTTGTCTATAACACAGAGAAAATCTCATCGCTAGACTCACGTTTATTTTCTTCTCCTGTTGTTTCTTTGTCTATAACACAGAGAAAATCTCATCGCTAGACTCACGTTTATTTTCTTCTCTTGTTGTTTCTATGTCTATAACACAGAGAAAATCTCATCGCTAGACTCACGTTTATTTTCTTCTCCTGTTGTTTCTATGTCTATAACACAGAGAAAATCTCATCGCTAGACTCACGTTTATTTTCTTCTCCTGTTGTTTCTATGTCTATAACACAGAGAAAATCTCATCGTTAGACTCACTAAATGAAAGCCCCGCGGGTTTGGCTGCACACGGGTGTTGCCACGTTGGAAATCTAGTTATAGTTACATGGGGTTCTTCTTCTTCTTCTTCCGTCCTTAGCCAACGACCGGCAAAGCAGTCAGTGGCCATTACGCCTAGTGGCGTCTTAAGGGCAACAGCGAATAGATTTTCTTTGCCGTTGTTCCCATCACGCCTAATGGCGTCTTTAGGGCAACGACAAATCAATCCGTTTGTTGTTGTTTCCGTAATCAAAGTGACTGGCAAACGGGTGATCAGCCCGTTGGGACATGGGGTTCATAATGAAGTTATTAATGAAAATATAGGATCTGTACTGTAGTTTTTAAAAATTAGGCGCCTTTTAACTCAGCTGTCGGCAACTAGGAGTTAAAAACCGCGGAGGAGGTAATTTCTAGATTTGTTTTGTTTGTTTTTGTTGCTTTTTTTAAATTATGGAAACATTTTCATAGAGTGACTAGGCAGTTCTTTTACTGGCATCCACATGGTAAGAAAAGTGAGGGTAGACTGAAGAATACACGGTGAAGATAAATGGAAATAGAAATAACAATGATGAAGAATACATGGAAAGACCTTGAGCGACAGCTCGATCCGACATGTGCTTGTTGAAAGCCTATGCTCCTTGGGGAGCTAAAGGGTGCTGACTGAATGATTGATCAATGTGATCGCTGCAGCTTTATACAATGTCGTACACACAAAATTTCTTTGACCTTTTTTGTCAAAAGGTTGTTAAATTTCGTATAAAACTTTCTTTCCCTCCTGTCTTTTGTTTGTCTGTCCCTGACGAATGCCTTGTGGCCGTAACGTAGGTTTTTTTTTGTCCTTTCTCCTTGTAAGACGTATTACCATTTAATAATGATCAGCTGTTAAGTGCCCGCTCTCCACCCATCACCTTTTCAAAACAACAACAAGTATTACTATTTGTGTGTGTGTGTTTTTTTTTTTTTTTTTCATTATACCTTCGCATAATGTGGCCAACAATAATTTCAGACAACGCCAGACTTATTGCCAGTAACTTACGAATTCGCCAGATCTAGCTACAAAGTACCCGAGTTGGCAACACTGTAATTCGCATGAGATAAGCAAAAGATGAGATTTTTCGGTCAATATTTAAAACTCCCGTCGGTATTGCCAGTCATTCTCTAATGGGTACCGGAACGAGATAACGCCAGTCCAGCCTTATCAACATGCACGGTCAAGTGAATGAAAAATGAGGCGTGGCTGTCAGAAGAAAGACAAGTCCCTGTGAGACACCTGGTGGGTGAAGATGCATTTGTATTATTGTTTGAAAACCTGAACAAGCCACTCTTGTTCCGCTCGAAGATAGGAAACTCTATACAGAGCGATACAACTGGGGGCAATCTGATCATCAGAAGGGTCCCCCGTCGAACAAGTGTTTCGGCCCTTCGATATAAAGCAACAGAATACGATCACAACCACACCGCATTTAATTTAGTATGTCTCTATCTATCATACTGTTCAAAAAAAGAAACGCAACTTTTTTGGTGTTACTTTTATAAAAGATATTCGCTGATTGGACATCAGTCAACCTATCGACTGTGTCCACCTGGTCATTAACTTCTCGTGGTTACCTGAATTGTACTTACCTCATGATTCGCGAGGTCATGAAAGAGGTCAAAACAACATTTTTGACAATAACTCGTGACAGGTTTATGAGAATCCCGTGAAACTTACTGAACACAAAACTCTCTGATCATATTATTGAATGCTTATAAAAGCTTGACGCTCCTCGAATAAATTCAGTTGAAAATTCAATGCGCAAGTATGGCTCATCGCACTACAGAACAACGACTCATCATCATTGGACGTTTACAGACTGGACAGTCACAAAATGTAGTGGCCAGACAATTTAATGTGGTTAGAAGCACCATTAGTCGCCTTTGGAGGCGATTTCAAGAAACTGGCTCAGTGGCAGACCGGCCGCGCAGTGGAAGACCCAGAGTCACAACTCCTGCCGAAGACCGCTTCATACGGCTGCGTCACCTCAGGAATCGACTTGCATCAGCGTCCTCCACAGTACAGTCTTTGTCAGCAGCTCGTCGAATTTCAGATCACACGGTCAGGAACCGGCTGCACGACTCTGGTCTTTGGGCTAGAAGACCCTACAGAGGTCCTGTTCTTACGGACCGGCATCGCCAGAACCGACTGCAGTGGGCGAACCAGCATCGTCAATGGACCGTTGGGAATGACTGGAGACGGGTTTGGTTTAGTGAAGAATCATTTTTGTGTGCTCCAGCGACACGATAGACGGAGAAGAGTTTACCGCAGAGTCCATGAGCGCTACGCCCAGAACAGCGTTGATGAGGCTCCTCCACATGGTGGTGGAGGTGTACTGATGTGTGTGTGTGTGGGGGGGGGGGGGGCGATTAACTTCACGGGAAGAAGTAACCTGGTGCAAATTGAAGGACGCCTGAATGCCCAACGATACGTCGCTGAAATTCTTCGTCCTCACGTCCTTCCACTTCTGGCTGCACGAGAGTCGATTTTTCAGCAAGATAACGCTCGATCTCATGTGGCACAACTCACCACCCAGTTCCTTGCTGACAACAACGTCCAGACCATTCCGTGGCCAGCCATGTCATCAGACATGAACCCCATAGAACACTTATGGGATGAACTCGACAGACGACTCCGCCAGCGAGACGTGGCTCCAGCCAATCTCCGATAGCTGTCTCTTGCACTGCAGGAAAAGTGGGCAGCCATCCCACAACAACAGATCCAACGGTTAATCAGATCCATGTCAAGGAGATGTCGTTCTCTGATAGAGGCCAGAGGAGGCCATACACCTTACTGAAACGGAGGCCTCAGTCGCAAAGAATAAAAGTCCAAACCAAATTTAATGAACATCATTTCATTGTTAAAGTCTAAAAGTTTCTTCATGCCAAGATTAAAACATTAATTCCGTAAAATAAAATTTTGGTACAAGTTTGAAATTTGGTGTCCATTACCACTGCAATAATGTTGCGTTTCTTTTTTTGAACTTCTTCTTCTTCTTCCTCGTTCGCCCTGAAAAGGACGGTGGTTGCGTTGTGTCCGTTTACAACGTAGTTGTGATATCTGCACCTTTCGGTCGACACATCCTACTTCTGCACGACATTTTTTAGGACCGGGTTTGCCTTCCCATTGCGATCCGTGCTCGCTCAGCCAGCCTGCACTGCTGCATACTGTTTCCAGGACCACCACGTGGAGGTGGAGCACGGTCTTGACCAGCTCTGGTTCGCTGGTCCTGACGCAGGCAGTCAAGCTATGAGTCGCTGACTGCGGTCTCTATTGCTGCGTCTTCTGGTCCCCTTTTTTTGAACAGTATATATATATATATACTGTATACAGTAGAACTCCATTTATCCGAACCCCATGGGACCGAGCATCGTTCGGATAATCAAATGTTCGGATAATTGGATTACATAATGTGTCGAGTACATGTACACATATTTCTAAAAATAATTAACTATCACAAGGAAAATACACTATAAAACATATTTACTTGTACTGTAATAATAATACCCACACTGTATTAGATCACTGTATCTCCAAAATCTTTCATTACACTGCAGTGCATGTACTACTTGTACAGTATTATTATTTTTTTTTTTAAAGAGAAATATTTTCAAAATAACATTACAAACGATTCAAAACCAGGCACAACTTATGTATACATGTACTTGCACAGATGTAGCCCACTATTTAAAATAATGAGGAATCCTCTTTTGCACCAAACTGGATAGTCTCCTTTTGGCTGCTAAGTCCCGCATTCTCTTCAACAGTAGAAGCTGTGTAAGACAGCTGTCATCTTCTTGCTCGTACCAAGCCATCGTTGTTTCTAGTGCTATAAAGGCTTCTTCAGGACTTGGTCGACGTTTTGGGTTATCTTCATAATCTACAAGTACATCATGTACTTCTGAGGAGTCTTCATCATCGGTCACTACATGTATTTGGTTTTCTTCTTGCACAAAAGACAACATTTCTTCGTCATTCAAACACTGAAAACCAGAATCATTATCATCTTCTAGCCACATGTGTGCATCATCTTTGTCACAGTCCGAAAATCCGGGCATTGCTTGAAACAGTTCCACAACTTCATTTATACAATCATCATTTGTGTCCACTGCAGTAGTTTCCAGTTTTCTTTTCTTGTTCTCTCGACCTCTTCACCAATCAAGAAATATGTCACTATTCATCCAAGCACTCTTCTGTGCTTTGTAGCACAATGGGAGACATGTCACATTCTTTAAACAACGTGGTTTTTTTTGGCTTTGCCGATCATTAGCACCGGTAAACGATGACTTCCACTGCAATTCGCGGCTATCAAAATTGTTACTCTCTCTTTGCACACAAGGGGCAGCTGCTTCGCGCTGAGATGCAAGTGATTTTTGAGGCAATGATTTCCAGTATAAGCCAGTCTCATTGGCATTATACACATCATCGAGTGAATAACCTTCTTCTTCCAAAAAAAGCCAAGAATGTTTCTTTAAAGTTTTCAGCGGCAGTTGCATCGCTAGATAAAAATTCCCCTTGAATCTCCAATTCGCGTATGCCATGACGAGATTTAAAGTTTCTTAACCATCCCTGGCTAGCCTTAAAGTCAGGAGGACCGTCAAGTTGTTTGTTGAACTGTAGTGCCTTTTCACACAATAGAAAGCCAGAGATAGGTTCCCCTTTGCTTCTTCTTTGCACAAACCATATATACAAAGCCTCTTCCAATTTCAAATCTTTCGCATTTCTCATGGTTTTACGTTTCTTCGACCCATTTTCACTATCCAATTTCGATGCAAAACTCATAATTGTATTCTTGTTACTTTTGATGTCAGAGACGGTAGCTTTCCCAACATTGAAAATCCTTGCAAGTGAAGACACAGTTTCACCTTTTCTCTTGATAATTTCTGTTTTCGTTTCAACTGACAACACATTGCGGTTCCTTTTATATGCTTTAGGCCTACTGGAAGATGCCATATCGCACAGAGAAATACTTGTACACCAAAATCATTCTGCTGTAGTAGCAGACACAATTATTTTAAGTTGAACTGTCTGTTTAGCCAGTGTTCTGCCTAGAACGCACACGTACACTGGATTGGTAAACCAGATATTAACTGACTTTATGATCTAACTGACTTCCTGTACATAAATGACCGGACCATTAGCCCACCCCATCCTCTACAAATTGTTTGCACACATTTGAAGCTTGCCGCATCAAAATATTCAGAAATATAGTCTAACGTGACTAATGGCGCCTGATTTTTGTTTTCTGGAAAAAGTGTTCGGATAATTGGGTGTTCGGATAATTGGGGTTCGGATAAATGGAGTTCTACTGTATATATATATATATATATATATATATATATATATATATATATATATATATATATATATATATATATATATATATATATATATAGTCTGTCCATCCATCTGTAGATCTATCTCCCTCCCCCCTTCTTTATCTCTTTGTTCATCACTCTATGTCGTGGAATATTCTAATCCACATATATAAATTATCAAGTAAATATAAAGCCTAATAAATACATATAATAAATAAAGGAAGAAGAATGGTAAAGAACAGTGCTGTCACAATGACTGTACTCGAAATCCCCTTGTTTTCTACTGCGTATGCAAATTGTAACGTTTCACGTTGATATTAAAGGCCTTCTGCAACATACACGCGTTTCCCAAACACACAATAAAATGTGCTGCCTTTCTAAGAAAAACCTTGAAATATGCAAGTTGACCTAAATTTTAAATTCCATTCATGTCTTTTTCTACACTATGTTACCAAGATCAAAAGACAGATGGACAAAAGGATAGCGAGAAGGGAGAGGCAGAAAGCCGAACACTAAACACGCTTCGCGCGATACACAAATGCTGCCATCACGCGTGTAAGACTACAAGCACTAACTTTTTCGGACGGACAGTGATAAATTCACTACCCTTCCCAGAGTTAGGTTTTAAAATCATAAAAAACTCTTATTAGAAAAGATAACATTAGATGGGTTTACGGTTGAAAACATAACAGTACCCAGACAGCACATCTTCGAAACAGGAGGTAGAAGGAATTGCATATTTTGAACGCAGCCACGTAGCTCTTTTAAATTTGGATATTTGGGTTCCTTATGGCTTGCTGACAAAGAATATGTAAAACGTTATGCAAATAGTCCAGGAATTAATAAATTATAACCAAAATAAAATAGTGGGGATGCCTGACAGCATGGAATCATTTCTGCTCATAAAATGTTTTTATAACGTGTTTGAAAAAAATCTTACGTTACAGAATTAGCCTACCATGTAAACTCCAAATTGATTGGAGCGCAACAAATGAAAGACTAACCATGATTGGTCGGGCTATAAATACTATCTTTCGTTGTTAGGGGAGACGTGAAAAGGTAACATTTTTTTCAAACACTTGTCGAAACGTGGCCTCATTGGCTAGACTCGCTGATATACTCACTTAGGAGCGTTAGTTCGAGACCACTAGTGCAAATAATCTTGATAAAGCAACAGTGCGTTGAAGCCAGCTCATATTTGTGTTAAATAAAAGCCTGGAACATAAGCAGATGGGAATTTGTGCCAGTAATTGTGCCAGAATTCATTGCTAATCAACGTATCTGTGTTTATTTCCATGAAATTGTGGTAAGCTTGAACCATTCAGTATCTTTTAATGAAAATTGAATGTAAATTGTTAATTTATGCCTGTATATACATGTGTAGTTCAGTGGCAAACAGGAGATAAAGCCTATAATGCTCCAGCCTGAACAGAGGGTGTCGGAGGGAAGTAAAACGGCATGGAATGGCCAAATAGTACACTGACACCTGGATGATTGATTAGACAGAAATAATGCTGGAAGTGCAGAGGCGTAGTGACCATTAAGGAGGGTAATGCTGGTATAAAGTATTTCAGATGAAGCTGACAGTTGGCCTAACGCTCTGAACTCAATGTTTGTGTTGTATTGTGCTCAGTGTAGAACTAGAGTATCAATTAGTTATGAAGTAGAAGGTACATCCTTCTTGTTTACAGGGACCGTGGTCTTGATGGTACTGAGCAGCACCTGGTCAGAGCTTTGCTGAATCCAGAGTCGGACAGCATACTCCTTGGTCTTTTTTAGCTATCAGTGAGGTGTCTCCAGAGCCCAGAGGAGAATTCGAGCAGAGGAGTCCTTTCCTGCCGCCATCACGCAAGATAAGCTGATTTGGCCAGCTGAGCTCAACATTATGTCCCCTCATCTTGAAATGACTTTGTAAAAATAACATTCAGAGGGGAATTTAATTGTCTTAATATCAGGAACTGAGAACATCTCCAATACTAGTCCCAAAAGACAAACTATTGAAGTCATGATGACAAATACCAACAGAGCTTGAACAAAACAAAACCAGTATTACCTCATATTACCACTACACAACTGACACACATAGGATATTTTAATAATATATGTCACTACAATATTCATATTGATAAAGTCTGTACACATACTTGTAATTAAAATTGATTGTGATTCCTGGTTCCTTTGTATTTGAATCAGGACACATATACCTTTATGATAACCATGAATACATATTGTTATTTGAAAAGTTATCAGTGACTCCTTAAGATATTCTCATAGAGTGTTATATGAATGTGAGTGTCACAGTGTTGTCAAGAGTAGTGGATTAAATTAAATTGTTTATCTGTCTGTTGTTGTGACTTACACTTCATCATACACATACCCTAGACACATAACGTAGTCATCACACTATTCCAGAATAATTCTGACTGAGATATATAGATATGTGGTAGCAAGTAAGGTTATCTATAATACACTACTCTTAATAGATATAGATACCTTCACAGCTGATCTCAGTCAGTACACTAAGTCCCTATAAATATTTATAACATCCCACTTCACCACATATATTGGGGTCTCGCTCTTGGGATTTTGAATCTTTCCCTATTAAAAATATTGGGGGTAATTCACTTCAGGGAATATAAGAATTAAAAGGTATCCTTGGGTGGAATTAAATAAGGTTGAGCTCACGGTGCCTGTGTTGTCCATTAGATATATTTAGAGATTAAATTGTTGGTTAGACATTGTAGAAATTTACCTGATAGACAATGGCGGACCTGGCCAAGTTTCGATCTGCTGCTGTACAGACTGCAAAAGAGTTAGGATTAGATGGGCAAGTTATGGTTGCCTATGTCACTACGGAATGTGACAAATTTATTGAACGCGAAGAAAGAAGGTTTGAAGCCGAAAGAAAGTTAGAGGCTGAAAGGGAAATTAAGAGGTTACAATTTGAGGCTGAGGCTGAGACTAAGAGGTTGCAGATTGAGGCTGAGGCTAAGAAATTGGAAGCAGAAAGAGAAGACAAAAGATTAGCTGCAGAAAGAGAAGCCGAGGAAAGAAGACAGGCTGCAGAAAGAGAAGAGAAGAAATTAGCTGTAGAAAGAGAAGAGAAGAAATTAGCTGTAGAAAGAGAAGAGAAGAAATTAGCTGCAGAAAGAGAAGAGAAGAAATTAGCTGCAGAAAGGGAAGAGAGGAAATTAGCTGCAGAAAGGGAAGCAGAAAAGGAGGAGAAGAGATTACAAAGGGAACATGAGTTAAGACTAAGGGAGTTTGAGTTTCAAGGCCATGCTCCTGAAAATGGTGCCAGTCCCTTTGCCTCTGATGCCACTGCTAGCCAAGGAGCCTCAACCTCAGCTATGAATTTTCATTTAGATCATTTTGTTGAGAAAGACGATGATATTGAGAGCTATATAAATAGGTATGAGCTATTAGCTACCACGTATGGGTTAGAGAGAGAAAGGTGGAGCTTAAAGTTATCTCAGGGACTTCGTGGGGCAGCTTATGAAGTTTTTGCAAAAATGAGCAGAGGTTGATCAGGAAAATTATGACATGCTAAAGCAGGCTCTTTTGTTAAGGTATGAAAAGAATGCAGAATTTTATAGGAAAAAATTTAGGAATGCTAAACTACTGTCAGGTGAAACCTATCACCAGTTCTCTGCACGAATAGAGACATACTTGGAGAAATGGACTTCTCTGGGGAAAACCCAAGATCTTAAGGAAATGGTCCTTATAGAGCAATTAAGAGAGTCCATGGCTCCAGACCTGAGAAAGTTTCTCATGGAACAAGGTGCAGAGAGGCTGGATGAGTTGCTAAATGTTGCTGAAAGGTATCAAGCAGCTCAAGCAGAGGTAACAGGTAATAAAAGAAACAAGTGGATAACTTTAGGGCACCACAGAACTTTAATAAATTTGATCTTAAGGATCAAAACAAAGGTAAGCACCAATTTGATAGGCCACGGTATGAAAATAAAAATAAATTCCCACAATTCGATGAAAGGAAATATGATGAAAGAAAATCTTTCAACCAAGGAAAAAGGGGGTGTAAAAATTGTCAGATGGACAATCATGACACTGACCGTTGCAGAAGGAAACCTGTGTATATGGCAACCCTTCAGGTCAGGTCGACCTCAAGACAGGAGGAGGATATTATGTTAGATACCACTCCAGAAGAGATGAGGAAGGCACAGGCTGGGGATAAAACACTCAAGCCTTGTTTCAGGAAATTGTCAACTTGTCATACAACTCCAGGCAAGGGAGATTTTTACATGAAAAACAAGTTGATGTATAGGAAGACTGGAGCTAGATCCAAAGGTCAGGGACAGCTGGTACTTCCTAAAAGATATAGGGCAGACTTAATAGGAGCCTACATGTGAAACCAGATGGGGACCATGAGAAGATAGGTACCATCATTCAAAAGGTGGCTCACAATTATTATTGGCCCAAAGCAAGATGGGACATTGAGAATTTTGTAGAAAGGTGTAGCATAGCACATGAGGGAACACCCACAAGTGGGAACATGGATCAGGACCTGGACACGCCATGGGGCAAAATCAGGCCTGACAATAAAAGGAAAAATAGATTTGAAAAAGTGGACCAAATGAAATGGGAAGCCCTTTTCACGGACAAGCTTCACTTAACTGTTTTACAATGGCCACTATGCGGAGAGTGCAAAAAGATGTCTTACCCCAGGATAAGCCGACAATCCCTCAATCGGACTTAAACCAACTGGAGGAAGAGGATGTAGAGAGGAAATCTCTCATCAAGAATTTTAAGTGGGGAGAAAGCCCCAAAAGAAAAATTGGTAGCGGTCGTTTTGTGAATGATAATTCTGGGAAGAAAAATCATCACTATAAAGCTTCGAGTGGAAGAGACCATACCGGTGCATGGACAAATAGGTCCACACAATTAAAGGTCCATATGTAGCTATGTTAAGAACGTGGACTGATGAAAAGGCAGAGGAAAACATTACATCTTCATACCAATATGTGAATGAGCTGACCACTCGGTTAAAAACTGGCTGGAAACTTGCCAATGAAAATTTGAAACAAGCCAGGAAGAAACATGCTGCCTATTATAACAGGAAGGCGAAGGACAGAAATTTGGCTGTGGGAGAGAAAGTACTGCTTCTTTTGCCTGGGAGTCAGAATAAGTTACAAATTGGATGGCAGGGTCCATATACAGTTTTAGAGAAGGTGTCTAGAACAAATTATAAGATAGATAAGAAGGGGAAAGAAAAAATCTATCATGTGAATCTCCTGAAGAAATATTTGGAAAGAGAACATCAGGAAGAGACACACTTGTTGACCTTGTCCATCGCCATGGAGATGGAAAAGGAACCACTTTCATCATTTGAATATCCATTACACCCCTGTGAGACAGCAGCACAGGTGAAAATCAGTACACATTTAACGAAAACTCAGAAAGAGAGAGTGCAACAGGTGCTAAATAATCATGCAGAGGTGTTAACAGACCGACCAGGGCATACAAACCTATTGGAATATGATATGAAACTAATAGACTCCACACCTGTCTGTATGAAACCATATTCGATTCCGTTTGCTAAGGAGAAAGCTTTGAAGGAAGAGATAGACTATCTGTTGAAGGAAGGAATTATTTCGCACAGTGAGTCTTCGTATAGTTCCGGTGTTGTACTCTTAAGGAAGCCCTCTGGAGAACATAGACTCTGTATAGATTACAGGAGACTGAATGCTATTACAGAAGGACAGGTGGATCCATTGCCGGATACAAATCAGCTGTTAGCCAGGCTAAATAAAGCTAAATATTTCTCAAAAGTGGATCTGAGTAAAGGATACTATCAGATTCCAGTAAAGCCTGAGGTTAGACCATACCTAGCTTTTAGTACCTCAAAAGGACACTATGAGTTTAATAGATTGCCATTTGGATTGAAGAATGCGCCTAGTGTCTTCTCTAGAATGATGAGAAAATTATTGGATCCTCTGAATAATCCCTGTATAACAAATTTTATGGATGATATCCTTATAGCAACAGAAACATTTGAGGAACACATTGACTCTCTGAACATGCTGTTTGATCGACTTAGGGAGGCAATTTAACAGCCCGACCAACCAAATGTTGCGTTGGATGTAAAGAATTGGAATTTTTGGGACACACAGTTTATCAGGGAAACATGACCCCTGACCCAAAGAATTTAGAGAAACTACAGAAAGCCCCGAGACCACAAACCAAGAAGGACGTGAGATCCTTTGTCTCATTATGTGGTTTCTACCAGAAGTATATCAAAAACTTTAATTCCATATGTGCACCGTTAACTGAATTGACACGTAAAGGACATCCAGATCGCATTACATGGACACCACAATGTGAAATGACTTACCAAGAATTGAAGGAAAAGCTCACAAGTAAACCCATTTTGAAATTACCTGACTTAAGTCAAGAATTCATTGTAAGGACGGATGCCAGTAATATTGGGCTAGGAGCAACTCTACTACAGAAATCAGATGCATTGGATGGGGAATTAAGCCCAGTGGCATATGCTAGCAGAAAGTTGAATAAAGCTGAAATCAACTACTCAACTAGCGAAAAAGAATGTCTTGCAGTAATATGGGCGATAAAGAAATTCAATATTTATCTATATGGGAAGGCATTTAAGTTGCAAACAGACCACAAACCGTTATCGTTTCTAGCACAGGCTAGGCATGAGAACTCCAGGTTACTCCGATGTATGTGAATATAGAATAAAGGACTGACATATAATGTCTGTTTTAAGAGGGGAGGTGTCGTGGAATATTCTAATCCACATATATAAATTATCAAGTAAATATAAAGCCTAATAAATACATATAATAAATAAAGGAAGAAGAATGGTAAAGAACAGTGCTGTCACAATGACTGTACTCGAAATCCCCTTGTTTTCTACTGCGTATGCAAATTGTAACGTTTCACGTTGATATTAAAGGCCTTCTGCAACATACACGCGTTTCCCAAACACACAATAAAATGTGCTGCCTTTCTAAGAAAAACCTTGAAATATGCAAGTTGACCTAAATTTTAAATTCCATTCATGTCTTTTTCTACACTATGTTACCAAGATCAAAAGACAGATGGACAAAAGGATAGCGAGAAGGGAGAGGCAGAAAGCCGAACACTAAACACGCTTCGCGCGATACACAAATGCTGCCATCACGCGTGTAAGACTACAAGCACTAACTTTTTCGGACGGACAGTGATAAATTCACTACCCTTCCCAGAGTTAGGTTTTAAAATCATAAAAAACTCTTATTAGAAAAGATAACATTATATGGGTTTACGGTTGAAAACATAACAGTACCCAGACAGCACATCTTCGAAACAGGAGGTAGAAGGAATTGCATATTTTGAACGCAGCCACGTAGCTCTTTTAAATTTGGATATTTGGGTTCCTTAGGGCTTGCTGACAAAGAATATGTAAAACGTTACGCAAATAGTCCAGGAATTAATAAATTATAACCAAAATAAAATAGTGGGGATGCCTGACAGCATGGAATCATTTCTGCTCATAAAATGTTTTTATAACGTGTTTGAAAAAAATCTTACGTTACAGAATTAGCCTACCATGTAAACTCCAAATTGATTGGAGCGCAACAAATGAAAGACTAACCACGATTGGTCGGGCTATAAATACTATCTTTCGTTGTTAGGGGAGACGTGAAAAGGTAACATTTTTTCAAACACTTGTCGAAACGTGGCCTCATTGGCTAGACTCGCTGATATACTCACTTAGGAGCGTTAGTTCGAGACCACTAGTGCAAATAATCTTGATAAAGCAACAGTGCGTTGAAGCCAGCTCATATTTGTGTTAAATAAAAGCCTGGAACATAAGCAGATGGGAATTTGTGCCAGTAATTGTGCCAGAATTCATTGCTAATCAACGTATCTGTGTTTATTTCCATGAAATTGTGGTAAGCTTGAACCATTCAGTATCTTTTAATGAAAATTGAATGTAAATTGTTAATTTATGCCTGTATATATATGTGTAGTTCAGTGGCAAACAGGAGATAAAGCCTATAATGCTCCAGCCTGAACAGAGGGTGTCGGAGGGAAGTAAAACGGCATGGAATGGCCAAATAGTACACTGACACCTGGATGATTGATTAGACAGAAATAATGCTGGAAGTGCAGAGGCGTAGTGACCATTAAGGAGGGTAATGCTGGTATAAAGTATTTCAGATGAAGCTGACAGTTGGCCTAACGCTCTGAACTCAATGTTTGTGTTGTATTGTGCTCAGTGTAGAACTAGAGTATCAATTAGTTATGAAGTAGAAGGTACATCCTTCTTGTTTACAGGGACCGTGGTCTTGATGGTACTGAGCAGCACCTGGTCAGAGCTTTGCTGAATCCAGAGTCGGACAGCATACTCCTTGGTCTTTTTAGCTATCAGTGAGGTGTCTCCAGAGCCCAGAGGAGAATTCGAGCAGAGGAGTCCTTTCCTGCCGCCATCACGCAAGATAAGCTGATTTGGCCAGCTGAGCTCAACATTATGTCCCCTCATCTTGAAATGACTTTGTAAAAATAACATTCAGAGGGGAATTTAATTGTCTTAATATCAGGAACTGAGAACATCTCCAATACTAGTCCCAAAAGACAAACTATTGAAGTCATGATGACAAATACCAACAGAGCTTGAACAAAACAAAACCAGTATTACCTCATATTACCACTACACAACTGACACACATAGGATATTTTAATAATATATGTCACTACAATATTCATATTGATAAAGTCTGTACATATACTTGTAATTAAAATTGATTGTGATTCCTGGTTCCTTTGTATTTGAATCAGGACACATATACCTTTATGATAACCATGAATACATATTGTTATTTGAAAAGTTATCAGTGACTCCTTAAGATATTCTCATAGAGTGTTATATGTATGTGAGTGTCACAGTGTTGTCAAGAGTAGTGGATTAAATTAAATTGTTTATCTGTCTGTTGTTGTGACTTACACTTCATCATACACATACCCTAGACACATAACGTAGTCATCACACTATTCCAGAATAATTCTGACTGAGATATATAGATATGTGGTAGCAAGTAAGGTTATCTATAATACACTACTCTTAATAGATATAGATACCTTCACAGCTGATCTCAGTCAGTACACTAAGTCCCCTATAAATATTTATAACATCCCACTTCACCATACTCTATATGCATTCATACCTTCAGTTTAGTTCCCGGGGGTCTCTGAAGAGACAAATATATAATAATACTACTGAACCCCCAGGACTGTTGCACACGGCAACTAATATGACGTCGTAGGTAACTCATCGTGTAACACAAAACGCCACAGAAACCACCCGCTTCACGAGCATGTGACTGCTTGGTACAGGCTTGCTGACGGAGACCAGCTGCTGTGGTGGTTCTATGCTCCGTAAGGAGTTCAACGGAAAGATTAACGATGACGATGGTACTTCAAGCTTCCTGTTATTTGTATTCTTTCTTTCTTATCTTTGTGTTTATGCATTCATTTTTTTTTTTTCATCTAACTTTCTACATTCAAAGTTAGGAGTCGGAATGGCTAAGAGGTTTGGCGTCCGCTTCGAATTCTAAAGGTATCGGGTTCGATTCCCAGTAGAGGGAATATAATTTATGCAAATTGTTTTTCAGAACCAGTGGTCCCGAATGATGTCATACTCTTCTATGGTCTCCTGGGTAGTGAGATCTCCTGGGTAGTGAGATCTCCTGGGTAGTGAGATCTCCTGGGTAGTGAGATCTCCTGGGTAGTGAGAGCGGATGCCTAGCCTTCTCGGATAAGGACGAACAAATTGGAGGTTGCGCACGTTAAAAATCCCACGACAGTTGGAAATTGTAAAGAGTAGGCCATAAGGCTGCTGCCTTGGCAAAAAATTTAAAAATTAGAAACCTACCCAACACAAAGATATTTATAGAATGTGTGATTCCTATATTCACACACTGTGACTCGCTGGTGCTAAGCAGTTCGTGCACTGTGCTGAAATCCTTCTTGTGTGGTCTAAGGGAGGAGATCGCAGCACTGATGGGGTTGTCTGTGGTCCTTAACAACCAAACCAAACCAAACCAAACATTCAAAGTTTCTGTATTTCTTGTCTAATTATACAGGGTGTCCTAAAAGTTACTGTGCAGTAAAGTACCTCGTACAACGTTGCAGTACCACGCAGCAGTTTCTTCTACAGCAGATGTTGGAAATGTCCACCATGGGCCTCAAAACATGTCAGAACACGCTTCTTCATATTGTTGAAGACCTTCTGCAGGGTTGTCAGTGAGATCTGCTGAATGTGGGTAGAAAACACACAACTCTCACATCAGAACTGTTAATCTAGTCTGCCGTATATTCAAGTGCACAGTAACTTTTCGGACACCCTGTATAAGTACTATTGTTTACTCTCATACTTGGTTATGGCTGTCTTTATGTGTCTTATTTGTGTCTTATTTTTGTGCATTCATTTTTTTCCTCTCTTTCTTTATTCATCCTTCCTGCCCTATTTATCCCTACACATTTGTATTTTTGTTTACTCTCTAAGTCACCCACTTATCCTTCACTTTCAAGTTCTTTGACTTCACTTTGATCCACTATGATTGAGCGTCAGCTCTTGGTGACCTTCAAGTTCTTTGACTTGACTTTGATCCACTATGATTGAGCGTCAGCTCTTGGTGACCTTCAAGTTCTCTGACTTGACTTTGATCCACTATAATTGAGCGTCAGCTCTTGGTGACCTTCAAGTTCTCTGACTTGACTTTGATCCACTATAATTGAGCGTCAGCTCTTGGTGACCTTCAAGTTCTCTGACTTGACTTTGATCCACTATAATTGAGCGTCAGCTCTTGGTGACCTTCAAGTTCTCTGACTTGACTTTGATCCACTATAATTGAGCGTCAGCTCTTGGTGACCTTCAAGTTCTTTGACTTGACTTTGATCCACTGTAATTGAGCGTCAGCTCTTGGTGACCTTCAAGTTCTATCAATGAAAAATGAACTGCAGACTTTCATTAATGTGTGCTTGTGTCGAAAAGGACTGAAATGGTACAAGAGGATAACCAACATTGAACTGATGACGAGAACTAGACAGGTATCGGTGGAGCAGTGATGAGAAGACGCTGGTGAAGGAGAGAACACAGAAAGGAGAAACCTGCAGATAGCACTACAAGACAGTCCTTGTTCTGGAATCTTCAAGGTGAGCGGAGAACACATTGAAAGACCTTAAACTGATGTCACGTGACAGGAGAACTTCGCACGTGTTTATTGACGGCCTATTCTTGAGCTGATGTCACGTGCCATAAGGATTTGGCATGTGTTTGTTGACGGACTATGCTCTTGTGGGAGCAGCCGGACAACGAATTAATTAGACTATACGCCCCTTGGTGTAGACATGGGTGTAAGCTGGCAAACATGACTTTATCTCTACCTTCACACAGGACACACGGATTCATGTTCCTCGTAGTTCCCGACAAATCTCTCTCTCTCTCTCTCTCTCTCTCTGTCTCTCTCTCACCAGCACTCAGAAACATAACATAACCAGATAAAACACTCAGAGTCCAAAAGTACAATAATATCTAATTCGGCACCTGGTATGGCCCACCCAGATCACGTGTAAACACACAGCTCTACTCGGCCACACGTGCAGCGGATCTAAGCGACGTGAGCAAACTCACAAAACACGTCACCTTCAGGTCACAATTCATAATAATAAGGCGAGGCATACACTGGGGGAAAAAATTGCCTCCAAATATTAATCCTGGCCAGGACCAAGCACCGAAGGATGATCATAAAGGGCGGCCAGGATCTACACGTAGTTATTGGACGTCACGTAATTCAAACGGTAATTCCAAACGGGCAATTACCCGAGGACCAGAGTCTGCGAGGGGAAAGGAAATGGTCCGTCGGGGACACAAACTACCAGGCTGAGTAATAATAAAGAGTGAACGGGTGATCTCTTTAATTATCAGATTATCACTCTTTAACTATTTAACGCCACGCCATCTTGTACTGTGCCATTCTTTCAAATTCGTTTCATATCTTCTTAATCCTTTCTAGATTTCTCTCCAATGCCCTTATACCGCGTGTTTTTTTGGTCTTCACCGATTCCGTTTACCTTGGGATTCTAGAAAAAGAGCTGCCGTGTAACGCTGTCGGCTGGCTTCCTCAATGTGTGCTCTATCCAACGCCATCGGTTTTTTTAAATCACATCTTGTTATACTTGTATTTATTTGTCTGTTTCTTTCCGCCAGTTACACACTGACGATCTTGCACACTGACGATCTTACACACTGACGATCTTGCACACTGACGATCTTGCACACTGACGATCTTGCACACTGACGATCTTGCACACTGACGATCTTACACACTGACGATCTTGCACACTGACGATCTTGCACACTGACGATCTTGCTCACTGACGATCTTGCACATTGACGATCTTACATACTGACGATCTTGCACACTGACGATTTTACACACTGACGATCTTACACACTGACGATCTTACACACTGACGATCTTGCACACTGACGATCTTACACACTGACGATCTTGCACACTGACGACCTTGCACACTGACGATCTTGCCATTGGCAATCTTGCCATACTTCTTCTTCCTCGTTCGTCCTTAAATGGACGTTGGATGCGTTGTGTCCGTTTACAGCGCCTTTCGGCCGACACATCCGACTTCAGCACGGCATTATTAGGGACCGGGTTTGCCTTCCCACTTCGATCCCTACTCTCTCAGCCAGACTGCAGTGATGAAGCCTGTTTCCAGGACCACCACTTGGAGGTGGAGTAGGGTCTTGGTCAGCTCTGGTTCGCTGACCCTGACGCAAGCAGTCAAGCTATGGGTCGCTGACTGCATTCATCTCTCTTGCTACGTCTTTGGTCCCAATCTTGCCATACGATTTTTAACCCCTTTATTTTTCACAAGTACCAGCATCTTGCTTGTAGTTACTGTTCTCTAGTTTCAGAGCCATACATTAAGACTGCCTTGACCTCTGAGTTGAAGATTCTTACTTTTGTGCTGGGCGTGATTTTGTTAAATGTGTGTGTGTACTTCCCAGTGTAATGAGAGCTTAACCTCCCGTTTGTATTCTTATGTTTTATATCCCGGTACGTACTCCTAACTGTGTCTGCATTGCTGCCAAGATATGTGTATTTTGTAGGGATGTATCTCCTATTGCGCCCCATATAGTGCCCGGGGGGTTTCTAATGAGACAAAGAAAGAAAAGGCCTACTGATCCCTTTGTGCATGTCGTACAAGACGACTAATATGCGGTTGTGCATGAGGCTGGCAACCTCATCACGTAAAACAAATCTCTATAACAAAAGCATGTAAATAATAGTGCAGACTTCTTACAAGGGGACCAATATTCGACCGTATGTACGAGAATAAAATACACGTATTATACGTATTTTATGGCAAAAAAAACAGAACACGCGTATAATACTTTATTATACGTTAAATTATTTTGTGTAAGTTTGACATGGGGCGCTTTCCATAGGTATAGCGTGAAATTGCGTTATTGGCCCATAATGTGTTAAAAAAAGCAGGTTGTTTGTTTTTATGTAACACGAGTTTTGCTGACACTTTAAAGGTAAATACGATATCATACATTTATGTTTTATTTAAACTACAACTTGAATTGCTAGACGAACACGTGTTAAATCGTTCTGATTTACAGAACAAATGGTCATTTGACGCAAAGATGTTTGCAACGTATTTCAACGTACGGAAGTTTTACCGTAGGCGTATAATACGTATGTTATCGTCAAAAATACAATACGTATCACACATACGGTAGAACATTGAAGGGGACCAGGTACAGTAGTGACCCCATGCTCAATCAGGAGTGAAATAATATAAAGATCATCTCCAGGTGCTGTCTGGCGATCATTTCTCACAGTAATTCTCACAGTCATTGTCTTTTCTCAATGTCATCGAATCGTACTGCAGTGATCTCGCAGTCGTGTGGACAAGCAGATAAACTAACAAATACTATGGCTCTGAGAGTTAAAAAGTGTGGACAAACAGATAAACTAACAAAAACTATGGCTCTGAGAGTTAAAAAGTGTGGACAAACAGATAAACTAACAAACACTATGGCCCTGAGAGTTAAAAAGTGTCGACAAACAGATAAGCTAACAAACACTATGGCTCTGAGAGTTAAAAAGTGTGGACAAACAGATAAACTAACAAATACTATGGCTCTGAGAGTTAAAAAGTGTTGACAAACAGATAAACTAACAAAAACTATGGCTCTGAGTGTTAAAAAGTGTGGACAAACAGATAAACTAACAAACACTATGGCTATGATAGTTAAAAAGTGAGGACAAACAGGTAAACTAACAAAAACTATGGCTCTGAGAGTTAAAAAGTGTGGACAAACAGATAAACTAACAAAAACTATGGCTCTGAGAGTTAAAAAGTGTGGACAAATAGATAAACTAACAAACACTATGGCCCTGAGAGTTAAAATGTGTGGACAAACAGATAAACTAACAAACAATATGGCTCTGAGAGTTAAAAAGTGTGGACAAACAGATAAACTAACAAACACTATGGCTCTGAGAGTTAAAAAGTGTAGACAAGCAGATAACTAACAAACACTATGGCTCTGATAGTTAAAAAGTGTGGACAAACAGATAAACTAACAAACAGTAAATAAATATTAGACAAACATAAAGGTATGTGTTCAGGCACTCGTAAGAAATAAAGAAGTAGAACACTAGACAACAGAAAAACCACAGACATGAGTGGCTTACCCAGGACTCGAACCCCGGACCTTCCGTGCGACAACCCCGCCTAGCTATGCAAGTGAATCACTCACAGTCATTGTCTTTTCTCAATGTCATCGAATCGTACTGCAGTGATCTCGCAGTCGTGTGGACAAGCAGATAAACTAACAAACTATGGCTCTGAGAGTTAAAAAGTGTGGACAAACAGATAAACTAACAAACACTATGGCTCTGAGAGTTAAAAAGTGTGGACAAACAGATAAACTAACAAACACTATGGCCCTGAGAGTTAAAAAGTGTCGACAAACAGATAAGCTAACAAACACTTCCCAGTTAAAAATGGACAAACAGCTAAAACTAACAAACACCTCGATTTGTATTCTTATGTTTTATATCCCGTACGTACTCCTAACTGTGTCTGCATTGCTGCCAAGATATGTGTAGTGTTTTTTTGTAGGGACAGTATCTCCTATTGCGCCCCATATAGTGACAAACGAGGGTAAACCCTATGGCTCTGATAGTTAAAAAGTGTGGACAAACAGATAAACTAACAAACAGTAAATAAATATTAGACAAACATAAAGGTATGTGTACAGGCACTCGTAAGAAATAAAGAAGTAGAACACTAGACAACAGAAAAACAACAGACATGAGTGGCTTACCCAGGACTCGAACCCCGGACCTTCCGTGCGACAACCCCGCCTAGCTATGCAAGCGAATCACACTATCCTCCCGGCCATCTAGGCATCACCAAAAAATGATGCTTCGATGACTGGTCATTAGTGCGAACCGCGAGCACTATGGCTCTGAGAGTTAAAAAGTGTGGACAAACAGATAAACTAACAAACACTAGGCTCTGAGAGTTAAAAAGTGTGGACAAACAGATGAACCAACAAACACTATGGCTCTGAGAGTCAGTATAATGGTAATAATTTGATTAAATTGATAAACTACCAACAACAACAATAATTTTTGGCCTTGAGAGTTAATTGTGTAAAAACAAATAAACTAATGTGGTAGGGTGGGCGAGATGATGATGATGATTATATTGTGATGTGTGATCACTCTCTTGTCACACTCGCACCGACCCGAACAACAATAAAACTCTTGATTCTAGAGGCAGGGGCTATATTTATTTTTACAACCCATTCAGTGACAAAGCAAACATTAAACAAATAAACTAGCGAACATAACAAAACGAAACAAAACAAAACAAAACAAAACACCCAACAGTGCCCGATGCTAATCTGAAGAAGCAAACAAAGCACAGAATAGTTAAAATCATAATATAATACTGAATGAGAAACACCACGCTCTCACCTGTCAAACAGTCCTTCCACGTGTACTACCTGACACCCTCAACTATCACACACGCACGCACTCATGCGTGTCATCCAATGCGACTAGTAAGGTGTTGTGCGTGGGGCTGGCAATCTCACCATGTAACACAGGTTGCTACCGAAACCACTACTACAAGAGCACACACTCAGCTATCACACACACACTCATGCATGTCGTCCAATGAGACTAGTAAGGTGTTGTGCGTGGGGCTGGCAATCTCACCATGTAACACATATTGCTACCGAAACACTACTGCCCTAGCATATGAATACTTAAAATGGAGGCAAACCACACTGTTGGCCCCATGCTCCCTCAGGAGCGGAGAAGAGAAATATATATCTTGAAGTGAGCCCACGTGCTCTCACAACCATTCCTCACGTAACCATAATTAAATAATCATAAAATGGACATAAAATAATATTCAACTATATGTACATCAAATACTCTCAGTAATGAGAATAAGCTACTACTTCGTAACCGATCCACATCAGTATTCGTTACTGCATTCTGAAGCATGTCGTATGTGACGACTGGGGCGCCTGGCAACAAGCGTGTCGTATATGACCACTGGTGCGACTAGGAATCTCATCACATGAAACACATCGTTACCGAAACAACCACTGCAATAGCATAAAAATGCTTCTTGTCGGCTTGTGATAGACACCAGCCACATTGGTGTTTCCATGCTCCGTCGGGAGCAACCAGAGAAACACATGTCTCAACAAAGGAGTGGCCTCGCGCTCTCCAGAAATCTAAATACATATTCTCACCTCACAGTAACCCATTAAATATACAATAGAATTATGATAAGTAGGCTACCGTGAAATACACTCAATTATTTTTACATAAAAGAAATAAAATAATTACTCTTGACTTTAACAAAACTGGCATTAACACGAAAACTATCTCTTTCCTTTACTGGGGAAAATTATCTTAATCTGCTTCCCACCCACGTGTCAATTCACACAATATAAAACTGGCGTCTTCTTTATACAATCACACATGGTGACGCGCCGCCTTTCATGACCACGTGGTTGCCATCCTGATAACAGTCAATATCATCTAAATTAAAGTAAAAAATCGCTTCTCTGTCCAGTTTCGTGTATGAAATAGCTCCCTACTAAATTTGCTTTTCTTGCCCGGTCTGATGACTGACATAATTGCTCTTAAACTCTCACATCTGTGGCTATCTCTTTTTATAGGCACTAGGCTAATCACTCAACTACTGCGCGCTAGGCGTATTAATCTTGGCTACTTAAATATCACACGCGATTATCGCTTTAGGAATAGCGAAAACACAAATAAAACCTACAGCTATTTAATATAACACACGAGTATCAAATATGATTCACAACTATACACCACAATTAATTTCTCAGGCTTTATTATGGCCTCATTACATATCTTCATGAAAACTTTTCACATCCCAGAATGCTTCGCGCACATCGAAAATAATCTGCCTAGAAACAGGTAGGGGGCGGGCGTCTCCTTTTCGGCCCCATCACATAAACAAAGACTGTGGCTCTGAGAGTTACAAATTATGGACAAACAGATAAACTAACAAATACTATGGTTATGAGAGCCAGTTTTGCGGTAATAATTTGATTAAACAGATAAACGAACACACACACACAGACAAAACTATGCCCTGAAAGTTAATTGTGGAAAAGCAAATAAACTAACAAAAACCATGGCTCCGTGAGTTACAAACTGGTTAAACAGACAAACTAACAAAAACTATGGCTCTGTGAGTCAATTCCACGATCAATAATGATATACGCAGAAAATGTAACCATCCACTGTCTTAATACAGGGAAATGCTTTGGGGAAGTTGAAGCAAACTGAAGGACGGGCAGAAATAGCATGAGAAAGAACATCCAGACGAATGAGAGGAAGAACATGAAAAAAAAAAAAAGAAAGAGAGAGTATTAGGATAAGTAAGAATAAAAAAGCTGATAAATACTCGTCTAGCTTTAAGCTTGTGTTAGATATTTACAGGCACTTCTTTAAATTATCTACCGGGAGAAACAAAAAAGAGGCGAATGCGAGAATGTTTGACTGACAGTGGAAGATCTTTCACGCTCCAGCACAGGAAATAAGATGTGATGTAACTGTTACGGTCCATTTGGTCGTCTGATCCATAATTCCGCTGTCTGGCGTTAGATATATCGATATAAAACTGCGTCCTCCTCCCGCCCCCACCCACTACTGAAGCAAGTGCCGTTCAACTTAGACGTAGAGGAAAACTTTCCTCAAGCTGTCGTTGGAACCAGGGCTGTGGAGTCGCGGAATCGGTCGTATTTTAGTGGTCAAAGTCGGTAAAAAATGCTCGGGCTCCGATTCCGAATTTGAAGCCGTGTGACTAGTAAAGAAACTGTAGTCGGAGGTTGGACTTCTAAAATCTCAGGAGTTGAATTTTTTGGCCGACTCCACAGCAGCCCTTCTTGGAAGGCAAAGGGGACGAGAAAGGGAACCAGTTACACGCTCATTGAGGCATATTAGGAATATAGTGTTAGGCCCATATATTCTTGACCATCGGGTACACTAGGGGTGATGTAGTCAGCATCAAGCCGGAAGCATTAACCTTCCCAGAGTTGCACGTCATAAAGCTGAACTTAATATTGTGAAGTCTCTAACATTTCACTCCCAGCCGGCAGTTTCTGCTATGGGACTACCGTTAGCTTTTTGCTTATGTCTGAAGCGTCTGACGAAGAGTTTATTAAGGTTTCAACCCCACGCAATATGTGAGGCTTTGCTCCCCTGCACTGTTGTATATATAAGGCGCCTATCAGCCACTCTTTTCGTCTACTCCTGAGTCATCTCGTACACAGACAAATCATTACACCAAAAATGGAACCCTGGCGCAAACACACATAATAACAGGTTATAGGTTCTTCAGTAAGACCGATACCGGAGTAAAAAAGATATCTCAACGATATACAACGAACCGACGGCCGCGTGGTCGTTAGAACAGAAAATTGCATCGCTGTAGCCCACAAATCAAACCATAATATTCGCTCTAGATCTACATTATGTCAATAGGGAAACGCAGCGCACAAGATTATGTGACTCGTACGATGGTAATCCCTTGCCCCCGCGGCTGTCGTTTAAAATTCATTTATGCGGTCTCCCCTGTTTAAAAAAAAAAAAAAAAACCCCACAGATAGTGCTATTGCGCAGAGAATAGCCGATTTAGAGAATAACCAGGAGTTTAGTATTACGTGGCTTCATGCTGTTATAAGAGAGAGATAGAGAGAGATGAGAGCGGGGTAGGAGATAAAAAGAAGCTGAGATGGGCGACGGCCATAATGAGGCTGAATAAAACATGATTTACCATGGGATTTGCTTTCTTGAGCTGTAATAATGGGAAAACTGATTAACACAATAGCGCGGTAAAACGTAATATATGCATGTTTTGTTGGATGGTATTCATGGCTAATGTATCTCTCCCTTTTTTTTTGCGTGTGATGAGGGTAACGTTTTTAGCATGGTTGTGGAGTCGGCCAAAAAATTTCCGACTACGAATCGTGAAATTTTATACGCCCGACTCCGACTACAGTTGTATACTAGTCGCATGGCATACAATTCGGGAGTCGGGAGTCCGGACATTTTTTACTGACTTCGACTCCGCTAAAACGACCGACTCCCACGACTTCGACTTCACAGCCCTGAGTAATTAGGGTGTACTGAAATGCTGTACCTTGGACTATAATTGTACTTATTTTTAAAACAAAAAAATCAACAAATGTATACACTACACTACGTCATCATCAGCTTTGCCTTTCAGTTCCCCGAGGAGCATAAGCCTTCAACAAATTCCTACCACGCCCTCCTGGTCAGTGCCGTCTGCTCAAGGTATTTCCACGTCTACTTTATCCATTTTATTCGTCTTCGATTCTCTTCTCCGCGTGTTTTCTATCTCTCTTGCCTTGGGAATTTCAGAGCAAGACCATCTTCACGAAGAGTTACTTTATTTTGGAATGGCGACTGCGCTCTCTTATATAACCGACGGACTTTGGACTTGCTTGAAAGAACCGTGCCTCGCCACAAAAAGGCAAAAAACGTCAATGGAAAACAAAAAACACTGACAAAAGCCCTAGAATCTAGATGACGTCAAAATGCTTGAGGAGATGTCCATATCCCTTTCTCAATGCCTTTACCTTCCCTAAACTCAAGAGCAGCCAGGTACCAATTTGTACAGCTAGTCTCAAATATAGTATTACGTTTCACACAGCAACAACAAAATTAATACCCTTCATCCTCTGCTGACACATACAGCGTGGCTGTGCATTAAAATAGGCGCTTAATCTATTGAGTTTATTGTACAGACTTAAGCAACTGAGTTCGTGACCCCCACACGATAGCTCTGAAGCGAAGGATACGGAAGATACAGTTCACTGGGTGATGATTGTACGTAAAAAGCTTACAAAAAGACACCAAAGTTTCTTAACCGAACCATATCTAAACTGCATCAAAGCACGCACACAGCAGTATCAGAGTATGTAGTAACATTATTAAAGGCAATATAACACATATTCCTAGCCAGCCGTAACAATGCACGACACACTTTGTGTAAGTGTAGGACGCGCTAGAGTTACAACTTATGGTGAACCATACCGATTTTATTAAAATATTATCATAACCCCAGGATACAATTTTTTTTCCCTGTGCGTGGGAGTGTGATGTAATTTATGGCAGGACTAATTTTGTTTTGTTTTATATAGTTACGCTCCTTGAGAACGAGCGAATATTCAAGAAGATCAAATGTTGCGTGTCTCGTATATGCCAGAACTCCCGCTTGTTGTTACTAATAATGACCAGACCATACGGTCTTTTATATTTGGACACGCGCCATAATGTAATCGATGTGTGCGTCTCGCCAAAACGAGGCAACATTTTATTTATTTACGTTTTTAATTCTCAATGACGACGTGTCAGACATGCCTACGACCTGTTGTCTATCAGTAACTAATATTTCGTCCTTCCATTCGAAGAATAACCGCCAATGGATCGCAAAGGACAAAAAATGATGACGATATTACATCTTGACAGATGTTTAAATTGTGATCTAGTCCAGTGGTTCTCAGCGTGGGTCATCTGCACCCCCCCCCCCGCCCCCCATAATGGGCAATACCATATTTCCAAGAGGCCACAGCAACATGGTAAAGTACCTTTTTTCCAGCTTACGGCAGAATGGAAAAAAAAAACAGAAGGGAAAGAAAGTGAGAATTAAGTGGGGAAACATAAAACTTTAAAAACAAGACAGGAGTGTGTTTTTTTTTTTTTTTAAGTTTTATGTTTCCCACTTAATTCTCACTTTCTGTCCCTTCTGTTTTTTTGTTTGTCTGTCCCTGACAAAGGCCTTGTGGCCGAGACGTAGTTTGTTTTCCTTATCCTTTCTTCTAGTAAGACGTATTACAATTTGTTTGTTTTTGTTTTTCATTCTACCGTTTTATCCCCGTCTTAATGCAGTCCTCCTCATATTTTGTCCAGCTAACAGTGGCTATGGGGGTGGAGGTAAATGACACAGAGGTAAATAAGGATCAGAAGAGGGTCATGTGCACAACAACAACAAGTGTTGAGAACCCTTGATCTAGCCAACTCCTTTCGATTGCACAAAATCGGGAATTTCCGCTGACCCTCATTGCGTGATTTCATCCAGTCTTTGCCAATCTTATTACTCTCTGTAACATCAGGAAAGTATAGAACTGTATTCTTGCCGGGCGCGTTGTGTAACACATCCAATAATTAAATCATTATTATTATCACGTGACAGTTCCCTATGAAGCACATCATTCATGTATTTATATCCTTGTTCACTTCTTACGGAGCGCGCGCGGAGCGATCACTGGCAGCTGGTCAACTTATGGCAAGAAGCCTGCGTGAAGGTGCATGCTCCTGCAGGAGTGGATTTTTTTTATAGCAATGTGTTTTACATGATGAAGTTGCCAGCCCCATACACAACCTTACATGTCGCCTTGTACGACATGCTTGATGGAGCAGTGGGGTTTATTCTTTCTTTATCTCCTCAGAGACTTCCGGGAACATGTGGCCCGTGGAGCAAAGATCTTTATCAAAATCCCCCTAAGCCTTCCTGTCTTGTGCCACTAATGCAGTCATTACGTATTTTCTTTATTCCTGTCATGACTATTACCAGTTCCCTTTTCCGTGTGTTTTTATCTCCCTCTATTTCCCGTTCCCTGGGGACTCCAGAACACGAACTGTCTTGTAGTGATACAACCTCATTTTTCACAATGTGCGTCTTACTCAAAGCTAGCGTCTTCTTGAAACCTCTTGTATTTCTGCAGATACTCGTACATACCACCTCCCAGGCGCGAAACGGGACCACAACACATACACGCAATACAACCAGCCACACACAGCAGGAAGACATAATTAGCTCAATCTCGATGAGGTTCCCGTGTTCATCCGATTAGTTCCTCCCACACAGATTCCACACTCAGGACCTCCAGCGCGCACGCAACAAATTTGACATCTCGCGGGTTTAAATACGGTAAAGGTACAAGCTAAGTCCCCCAGCAGATACTGCCGTAGTGAAGTCTTAGAGACAGCCTGAAGATCTAGATTTTGCCGACGACCGCCCTTCTCCGTCCCATAACTGTAAACAGATATAGAAATGTATAATAAGAATCTTTCATTAGAGGTCACAGCAGCTGGGTCTGACAATACACAAGGTCAAGACAAAGACTGTGAGAATAATGACGGCCAATAAAATTGTTGTTGGAGATATAAAAAAAAATCTCAGACCTAAGGGTCTTTTGTGTTTGGATATGCGCCCTAATATAACCGACTAGGTTGAACGGGACGCGCCTCTGCCATCTACGCATCATCAAAAAATGATGTTTCAATGGCAGGTCAATAGTGCGAACCACAATACACGACACCAGAAGTCCTCCATGGGCAGTTCAGCCTATTAATGACGCAATCACTTCTGTTGTATTTCTATCAAGCAGTATAGGCCGAATCCAAAAAGACCCTTAGGACCTTAATACTGTGTCCAGTAAATGATAGTAGACTAGAACAGTGAGAACAGGATAGTGGGTAGGTTTGGTATTGTACAAACATTTATTACAAATAAGGGAGGGAAACCTGAGGCCTGTAAACAGTAAATTAACATGAAACAAATATAAAGGTATGTTATCAGGCACTCGCAGGAAATAAAGAAGTAGAACACCAGACAACAGAAAAACAACAGACATGAGTGGCTTACCCAGGATTTGAACACTGGACCTTCCGTGCGACAACCCCGCCTAGCCATGCAAGCGAATCACACTATCCGCTCTGCCATCTACTTTTTTTTTTTTTTTTTTCCACAATACACGACACCAGAAGTCCTCCATGGGCAGTTCAGCCTTTTAATGACGCAATCACTTCTGTTGTATTTCTATCAAGCAGTATAGGCCGAATCCAACAAGACCCTTAGGACCTTAATACTGTGTCCAGTAAATGATAGTAGACTAGAACAGTGAGAACAGGATAGTGGGTAGGTTTGGTATGGATAGTGTGATTCGCTTGCATGGCTAGGCGGGGTTGTCGCACGGAAGGTCCAGTGTTCAAATCCTGGGTAAGCCACTCATGTCTGTTGTTTTTCTGTTGTCTGGTGTTCTACTTCTTTATTTCCTGCGAGTGCCTGATAACATACCTTTATATTTTGTTTCATATTAATTTACTGTTTACAGGCCTCAGGTTTCCCTCCCTTATTTTAATAAATGTTTTGTACAATACCAAAACCTACCCACTATCCTGTTCTCACTGTTCTAGTCTACTATCATTTACTGGACACAGTATTAAGGTCCTAAGGGTCTTGTTGGATTCGGCCTATACTGCTTGATAGAAATACAACAGAAGTGATTGCGTCATTAATAGGCTGAACTGCCCATGGAGGACTTCTGGTGTCGTGTATTGTGGTTCGCACTATTGACCTGCCATTGAAACATCATTTTTTTGATGATGCGTTTAGATGGCAGAGCGGATAGTTGTGATTCGCTTGCATGGCTAGGCGGGGTTGTCGCACGGAAGGTCCAGTGTTTCAAATCCTGGGGCTGGGGTAAGCCACTCATGTCTGTTGTTTTTCATGTTTTTCTGTTGTCTGGTGTTACTACTTCTTTATTTCCTGCGAGTGCCTGATAACATACCTTTATATTTGTTTCATATTAATTTACTGTTTACAGGCCTCAGGTTTCCCTCCCTTATTTGTAATAAATGTTGATACAGGATCAAACCCGGGCGACGGCATTTGAGGATTTTTCGTCGACCGGGATTTGGACTGGATTAACTCGAGACCTGGCGAGGACATTTGAAGGAGTGTCGTCGACCAGGACTGGCGGCTCCTGAGCCGACCCAGCTGCAATGGGTACCTCCGAAATCGGCGAGTATTTGCCTGAATGGCGAGGGACACCTGTCTCTGTACAAGAAATAAAGGGATACTCACGTAAAATCAATGTCAGGTTAGACATAAAATAATAACCTGAGATTTCGCCTCGAGTATTAGCGGGCGAACGCAAAAAAAAAAAAAAAAAAAAAAAAAAAAAACGGCCAATGACAGCCAGACTGCACGTAGCGATACACTGGAGATGTATCCCTCAAGATGTGGAATTGTCGCAGAGAGATTTATGATTAATAAATTTCTATATCTTTTCTCTATTCTACCCGTGCCTTCTACTTTATTATCGCTCTTTTATCCTTTTTCTTTTTTTCACATTCGTTTGATTGTGAAAATATAACTCTCCCATTCATACCTTCGCCTGTCTCTTTTCTTATTTAGCAACGCATTTTATTGCGTAAGCTCAGTCCTCGGCGGGAGCGAATAGTGTGAAATTCGTTCTCGACAGAGAGAAGATGGCAAACAATCGTCTACATTTTCATCTGTCACGACGCATTTACGGTAGATTTCTCGGCGATAGGTGTAAGGTGAAACACATGCATCGCTCAGAGATGGCCATAGTTAGCAGGATGTGTTAAGACGCGCATTGGCAGTTTATGGCTAGCGCCCGACTGAATGTGAAGTGTTAGACGGGACTATTTTGGGTCTTGGGAGAAATAGCGTGGGATCCTTGGTCTGTTTTCATATATCTACACCAGTAGCTGAGACTATTCATTCAGTTCTCCAATTTGCAGTAGACGGGTTCGCTTCGTGCTAAGAGAATAAGCTTGTATAGCGAAGTTCTTAGTTTTCTCGTCAATTTTTGCCGAGCTTCTAGAATACATATTAAGTGAATAAATTCTAGTTCGTGCGATAGCCTGTAGTTCTGTTTGGAGTTTTGGGTCAGCCCAACTTTTACCAGCGGTTTTAGTACAACTGAGAGAAGAAACATTTTTATCTTTAACCACGTGGGTCTACAAGTTAACACCTGTCTGGCAGGGCGTTTGCCTCCAGAAATAGACAGAGTACAAATCTCACTAACGGTTTTAAAAACTAAATGCCTATACTGGGCCTATTGCGCCAGATTATATTTCTTCACAAACTCTCATGTACATGCAGCCCTGTGGCGAGAAAAATTAAAACCAGTAACATTCCGACATTTTCGACTAATTGTGGTGTGACCAAATTAAATTTCTATACTGAGAGAAGGCACCGACCTGACATTCCTAGGTACTGGAAAACCTAAGCTATTGACACTGTGCTCGCTGTTAACTTTCGTGCCTGGATAATTTTAATGTGACAATAAACAGATATCCTAAATAATAATAACCAAGGAAACGTTCCCTGAAGTAGTGAATTCAACCTGTCTTTGCGGAGCTGGGGTTCCCTTGGCCAAGAATAACACCGGAGATTCTGTATGTGGGTGTCCTAAAAATTGTTTTTCCAGAAGTTGCTACCAAAGCTGTAAGTACGAATGCAAGCGCGTGGCCACGGCTGACATGAATAGAGTGAATGCAGGACTGAGTGATTCCTTTATTGTTGTATTTTTGGCACCCATTTTGCTGGCTTAAATTCCTTTATGCAGTTTTGTTGCTAATGATATTTTCCTTAGGATAGAGTAGAGTATCAGTTCTGTTCATACCTTTAAAGGGAAATCTTAGACTATAGCGTATGCATCCATGACTCTTTGGGGCTATCACATTTTCTTCTAACAGGACTGTGGGCTATACATCGAGGGAAAAGATTATACCTAAGGGTCTATCATTCTTGTAGCAATTCATTACCTTATATGTATTTTCTATGCTTGATATTAACATGTATGTGTTGTGGTAAATTTTCCTTATGTTAATAAATTTACGTAAACTTTATTCAAGCGTGTCGGTCAGCTCGTTCCAACATATCTATATTCCATTGTTATAGTTTTCACGTCTGTGCGTCTAACTGTCGTCAATTACGTGTGTGTATACGTGAGTGGTATATATATATATATATATATATATATATATATATATATATATATATATATATATATATATATATATTTTTTTTTTTTTTTTTTATAGACTGTCCGACTCCTCTAGATCTGTTGTAGAAGATAGGCTGAAAGCGAGAAGATTCTCGATTTCAGGGACAGACTCTATTAATTTCTACCATCTCACTCGTGAAAATCTATGTCTATTATTATCTCTCACTGTGACTATCACTTGTTCTAATCTATTCAGAAGGGACCAACCCAAGTCTTAATTTCCCTATCAAAAATCTACGACATGTATATGGAAAGCACAATGTATCATCAAGTTCAACAAATTCTTCTTCTTCTTCCATCCTTAGCCACCAACCGGTAAAGCAGTATGTGGCCAGTACGCCTAGTGGCGTCTTAGGGCAACAACAAATTGATCAATCTATCGCTGTTTCCACCACGCCTAGTGGCGTCTTTGTGGAACAGAAACAGACCAAACAATCTATCGTTGTTTCCGTAATCAGATTGGTTGGCAAGCAGGTGATCAGCCCACTGTGCTAAGTTTTTACGGGATGGGGTAAACAGCCCCATGCCCAACCCTCCTTAGTCGCTTTTTACGACATGCGTGGTAGGGTGCAGTGTTACTATTCTTTGCTCCCCTTTCGGGCCCCGGCAACACACGGGTGATTCAACAAATGAACTCATATATATATAGTCTCTAAGACTTCGCTATACTAAGTATCAGCTTTAGAAGGCGGGGGGTGACCTTTTCTCTTCCTCGCTGACTTTGCATTCCCTACCTCAAGAGCACGAGTCAGAAACCCATTTAACACTGGGTAGACTGGAGCGTGTTTAATCCGGGGTTCTCAGAATGGACAAAGAAGGAATAGGAGTATTGTAGTCTCAAGCATGTCGTACAAGTAATTAATGGAAGGTTGTGCTTGGGACAGGCAATCTCATCACATAACACAAACTGACAGAGAAACTACTGCTGCAGGAGCATGTGGCTACTTGGTGTAGGCTTCCTGTAAGGGGACCAGCTACAGTGGTGGGTCTATGCTCTGTAAGGAGCGCAAAGTGTGGTAATGATGTTGATGACAATGGTGATGATGTTGATGACGATGGTGATGATGTTGATGACGATGGTGATGATGTTGATGACCATGCTGATGATGTTGATGACGATGGTGATGATGTTGATGACCAACGTGATGATGTTGATGACGATGGTGATGTCGATGACGACGATGGTGATGATGTTGATGACGATGGTGAGGATGTTGATGACGATGGTGATGATGTTGATACCGATGGTAATAATGAGACTGGAGCGATACGCTATGTGGTGTCGAACCCGGTTAACTTACCTTCAGTAGCAAATGCTCTAACAACTTCCACTCGACGCTTTAGTGAGGTAAACTAAACAGTTTTGAATAAAAGTTCTTGACGTTCGTCTCAGCCACAACTTTAAAACTAATATTTCTGAATTCTAATCCACGGCGAATACTAATAACAAATATAAACTTTTAAAATAAGGATTCATCACTACATTATTCTCCAGCCCAAATACATAACAAACGGAACAAATCTGTCACAATCACATTTAAAAATAGAAAACCAATTAAATACGGGAAGATACGCAGCTGGAAACTATTCTGAGTTTAAAATCATACGCAGTCTTTCATTATAACGCGCACGAACAGCTGGAATCGATCTGTGGAATAAAAGATAAACAACCTTAAGTTACCTGATTCCACAATGTTAAGCCAGGAAGTGACATGTCTACTTCCTGTTCTCTGACGTTTTGAGTTGACTTCCGAACTAACCCTTTTTAATTTATTCCAGCTGCCCTTTGGTCGTTTTGAATATTATGATAATATTAACCAGGAAAACGCAAGAAATGTGGGCCAAATTGTGAGAAAATCATTTAAAACGCAGCATATCAGAAAAAAGGCGATTTGTCTTAGGACAAAAGACAAAGAAAATAGCCAACGTTGCGAGCACAAGGCCTTCGTCAGGGAAATGAAAGAAAGTGAGGGCTAAATAGGACACATGAGAATCTAAATAAAAATACATATAAAAACTGCGTACTTCCCTAAAGGTGGCTAAACCCTAGCACGCCTGCTGAAGGGAGAACGCGTCATAATTCACACGTCAACTTTGTTTAAAGTCAGTCTGAGACTATTGGTATCACCACAGAGTTTGTCCAGGAGTATTACTGGGGACGGCCAAATGTGCTTTCTCAGATGCTGGGTACTGTTGCAGCAGGTGCTCTCCAATATACGCCCCAATATACCAGACGCGTTGAGCGTGACGCGCCGCGCAAAAACGAGACAACTATTTACAGAACATTTCTACTAGCCACGTCCGTTTAGTTTTAATATGATATTCTGCTCCTTGTATCAGAATGTTAACATTGTTTATATAATTGTCTTCTAATTTATGTTAATTAGCAGCTCCGGTGTACATTATCTCTAACTACTGGGTAGTAGGCAATCTCGTGACCATTTATCTAATTTTTGCAAGATTTCCTGCACTCTCCTGTTTGCTAGTTCAATATTGTCTTCTGCAAACACATGACGCGAAGCAGTCAGATAACAGAATGCATCGATCAATACACTGGGAACTTATCATACTCCAAGCATTACTGTTCCCCCGAGCAGGCTGATACGACCTAACACAGTCCTCCTATTAACTATAAAACTATCAAACAAGATGACTGCACAAAACAGCCAGAAAGTATGATACAATCTGCAGATATAACTCTTACGCAGTTGTCTTAGGCCGTTCCATAACGGCATAGCCCCGCGAATAGGTTCTGGCTTTAGAATTGGCGCAAACTAACGACTTCCAAAAAACGACCCACATGAGACATATCGTGGTATTAGAGGTTCTGATGACGTCTGATAGCCGGTGGCATCTGAGCGTTTTATAGTAGCTGTCAAAAAATTCTTTCATTACTGCCTTCAAGAGACCGGTCGATGTATGTGTGTAAGTACGTATGTGTGTATTTTGTTGTGTATTTGTTTATGTGCATGTATGTATGTACTTACGTACGTACATGTATTTATATATATATATATATATATATATATATATATATATATATATATATATATATATATATATATATATATATATATATATATATATATATATATATATATATATATATATATATATATATATATACAGTACTTTGCAAAAAAAAATGGCAGTCATATTTTCGCAACGCAGCACACTCATAGAAGCAAATAATAATAAAAACTGTATGTCCAGAGGAAGATTGATATCTCCCCTATCTATTAACAGTGGTTTCAGTACAATATAATGTTGCCTTCTCCAGCAAGGCAAGCCTGGATGCGGCGAGGCATACTTCCCACAAATGTTTGTAGGTAATTGTGAGTCAGACTTTCCCAGTATTTTTCAGCTACCTTCTTCAATTGTTCAACGTCTCTGAGTCCACTCTTTTTTAAATGATTCTTGAGTAGTGCCCAAATGTTTTCAATTGGGTTTAGGTCGGAACTGTTGCTGGGCCACTTCAGCACTATCACATTCTTCTCTTGCAGCCATGCTTTGGTGGTATGAGCTGTATGCTTTGGGTCATTGTCATGTTGAAATGTGCACCCATCGGGGTACATGACCTGCATAAATGGCAGAAGGTGTCCCTCTAGTATGTCGATGTGCCTTTCTTTCGTGAAAATTCCTGTGAAAACACACAGTGGGGTGGCACCTCTTGCTGACACCCCTCCCAAAAGATGGAATTTCTGGGTATGTTTCGGTCGCTGGTACACAGGCGTTATAGAGTCTTTCGTCCAAATATTTATTTGGGCAGGATAAGACCAAACAGAACATTCATCTGAAAAAAATCACATTGTCCCATGACAAATTTTGGTGTTCGTGGCACCAGTTCAAGCGCATCTGTTTGTGAGTCTCTGTGAGCAATGGTGACGAAATTACCCGCTTTTTTTGTGTAATTCATCCTGTGTAGCTCCCAGTTGACAGTAGCATTAGATACCTCTGGGCTTCCCAACTCGATCATGCGCTGCCGTATGTTTTCTACACTCTTCATTGGCCCAGCCCGAACGATTTGGGCGAGACGCCGATGGTCCTTTGTGTCCAAAATTCTTGGACCCCCACTACCTTCTTTTCGCTCGATTCCATTACCTGCTTTTAATTTACTCACAACTTTGTAGTCAGTCCGCTCAGGAATGTTCAAGGTTTTAGAAATGTTGGAACATGTTTGATTTCCTTCATTCCAAAGCTGTGAAATTAACATACACTTTGTCTTTGTATCCATTTTCTGCCACTAGCATTAGAAATTGTCGTCTGTTCTATTATCAAGGGACTGTACTCTACGCTAATTTTTTTTTTTTACTTGTGGTAGTGTTTGCTCACTTAAGTGTAGTGCAAATTTGGGGCAGAACATGCATATTTAATTAGATTTCAGCATATTTAGCTGAGCAATATGACTGCCATTTTTTTTGCAAAGTACTGTATATATATATATATAATGTATATATATTATATATATATATATATATATATATAATATATAATATATATATATATATATATATATATATATATATATATATATATATATAACGTTTATATGGATAAACAGAAATCAAGAAGAGAATAGGAATGGCCAAAGCTACAATCAACAACATGAAACATATACTGACATCTAAACAGTTATCTCACAAATTAAAACTGAGAATCATAAAGTGTTATATATATTCTGCATTTCTGTATGGTGCAGAAACATAGACGATGAATAAGCATTTGGAAGAAAGAATTGAGGCTCTTGAAATGTGGATATATAGAAGAATGGAGCGTATCTCGTGGAAAGAGAAGAAAACAAATAAGGAGGTCCTAGAAAATCTAGGTATGAAAAGAGAACTAATGTGGGAGATCAAAGTTCGGCAGCTAAAATACTTTGGCCACATAAAACGGCATAACACCCCGCAGAAGACCATAATAGAAGGGAGAGGTGAAGGCAAACGTGCAAGGGGAAGACAGCGCTATAAGTGGGAAGATAACATCAAGAGATGGACAGGAAAGAGTCTTTAAGAGTGCACCACCAAGACAAGAGACAGAAGACGTTGGAGATCCTTTACAGCCAACCTTCGTTGTGGAGATGGCAGCTGATGATGATGACTGTAAGTGACTTTTATTTGGATATGTGTGTGTGTGTGTGTGTGTATGAGAAAGAGAGAGGGAAGGATATTTATTCTAGCAAGAAGTGTGCATTCCTATATATATGTATGTGTGTGAATGTGGTGTGTGTATGTATGTGAGAGTGAGAAAAAGAAAATATACGCATTCCGGCCAAAAAACATGCAAGCACGTATACAACTTTTATAAGGATGTATGTGAGGGTGTGACAAAACGGGGCGGCCCCTATCGATCTTTGTTTCACTCCGGCAGTATCGGTACATTTGTGGTACTATTTTTTTTTATTTGCTCTCAATTGTCGCACTTTTCTTTCTTTCTTTCTTCGTTATTTTTCTGCTAAGTAGCAGATATTTGATTTTATCAAATCATTCGACACTCTCTGTAGGTGATAATAATCACATTTATTTAGCGCTGCCCAGATTTGTTGGCTATAGGCGTAGCAGATTAACAAGTACATCGGCCAGAGCTATCGGCTTAATCACCGATAAGACATGGGTGTACGCATCACCAAAGCTTGGAAAAGGGGAGACAACTTACAGACAGACATGGATGACAAGATTACTTTAGATAAAAGTAAGATTGCTACGTCTCAAACACAAGGTCATATACGGTTACCGGTGTGTTTGTAAGTTTGTACACAAGGGCATCGGACATCTTATTACCATATATGGGAGAGTAGACCTCTGCCTTACGTTCAAAATTATCCAATGTCGGAATATTTTGAAATTATCAAACAGCCTGCCTGTTTGAATATGATTGGAGTTTTTTGATTGCTCATAACAAACGAAGGCGTGGGAAGGCAGGGAATATAATCTGATCATTTTCTCAAGCTATTTCACTTGAGAAATCGCTCGCCAAGACATCAGACTGCTACAGTGAAGAATTAGAATTCAGAATTCCTTCTTAAAATACCGGACACCTTTTATTGGAGTATTTATCAGGACTTACAATATAGCCCAGGAAATCTCTAACATTTTAAATAAAGAAACCGGGACTGAGGAAACTGAAAGACCACACATGAAGTCAGAGAGGGAACTTATTAAATTAACGACACTCCAGACGCGTGTAAGAGGCCGATTCAAGTCTCTTTTATTCATCTGAGCAAAAAGTATGTGAGTCAGGATTGGCTTAATGGTGGTACCAGCAGAACGTACTATCTCTGGAACAAGAAGGGAACCGTGGCCTAAGCTTTAAGACGAAGGGCCCACGTGGTAGACTCTCCTTGACATTTCTGGGAAACGAGCTACCCCCGACAACATTGATCAGAGACGAGTGTGAGCAGAGTGAAAAGAACCAACCCATAAGAAAGTGCAGAACCGTCATTGGCAGCTAAGTTCAAATTTATGCTGCCACTTGAACTTCTTGTAACATCTCACATTTCATAAAGACTGTGATGATAACTTTTCTTGATCCATAACTATTCAAATTATTTTCCAACTGTTAAAACCTAAAGTGATTATTAAATTTTGTTATTTGTAATGTTACAAATTTAACTTCGATTTAATCATTTTAAAGTTACTGCATGTTTGTCTCAGTCAAAGTTACTACACACACACACTTTAAACAGAGCTATATAAGAATAATAGAATTCCACTGAGTAAATCAGGGGTGGGGGGCTTAAACGAGCTGAAAGTAACAGTGCTTAAATCCTTCACAAAAGCGTCAGCATAATTACAGAGTTAACATACTCAGCCAAAGCAGTATTGTTCTCGCTTATTCTGAATATCTTGTGAAGACTCCCTTTGTAATAGAAGTGTCATCATCTTTCTATCTACATCTCTGCCAAGAGTAATCTTGTCCGAAGGTAGATACCTTTGAAGCCTATATTAGATACTCATGAGTTTTGGCCACTGGTGGACCACTACTGCAAAGCAGGGGAGGCAATACCGTCACAGAGGGAGAAAGAGAAATATACGTAATCGACGTGGGCATGTAGAGAAGTGAGTATCCCCCATATCAAGAATAGTGTGAACTAGCCAGAGACATAGCAACAGCGAAACGTGGCAGTTTTGCCAACTAAAGTTGGTTGAAATCTTTCGCTCACGTGACACCACTGTACATTCTCATATTTTTTTTTCCCCCTGGCCTTCAACACTCTCCCTCCCTGCCACATTTTTTAACAATCTACCTGTGAAAGCCGCTGCCAGTTGCATGACTGTCATCGTAATAAAATCTGGCAACTGTGAAGCTTAACGTTATCAAGGCAGCCTTTAATATGCCAAAGAGGCCCGAAGCAGTGATTTTAATAAAGCCACCACACCAAAAAAAAATTAGGTCTTCCCACACGCCAACACAACAGTATATGTTATATATAACTTTTTTTTTTAAATTAGCGAAATACGCCTGGCCAGCACTAGCTGTATATGTGCATATGTTCAATGGGAAAGGACATAACACTGACATTAGAATACAACTGTCCTGTCCTCCAGGGCCTATGAGGTGGCGGGAGGGGTAGAGAGAGAGACCAGCAGCGCCATTTAGCTCGGTCTTCACGCATTGGGGGGGGGGGGGGGGGGGGGGGGGGGGGGGGGGGGGGGGGGGTGGAGGGGGGGGGGGGGGGGGGGGGGGGGGAGGGGGGGGGCGTCCGGGGGGGTGGCGGGGGGGGGGGGGGGGGGGGGGGGGGGGGGGGGGGGGGGAGGAGGAGAGGGTGTGTCTCATATCAGCCACGATCCTTCACTTTACCCCTCTTTGCAAACAATGAGGGGGCCTCACATTATAAAATGACCCGGGCCTCAACTGAGCTCTTGGAGTGCTTGTATGTACCTCAGGTGAGGTCAATAAATGTGACTGTGTCCCTCTCTCTCTCAAACTCCGCAAATACGATTTGTCACCACATGGTGACTGGAAACTCACGTCCACATCTTAAATTGTTCTATCCTCTTGTCTATCTACTGGATAAACGTTAAACGAAAGTCACAAGGGGGTGCAAGAACTGGCCATGTGATATGTACTGGCGACCAGGTGTTCATGGTTCAAACCCGGGCGTCGGCGTTTGAAGAAATGTTTACGGCCGGAAATTTGACTGAATAACCTGAACGGCTCCTGTGATAAACCCTCTGTGGATGGGAAGGAGCGAAGCTCCTGACCGGGTTGGAAGGAAAGTCCTCAGGTTCCCTAGCCTCGCAATGATATGTCATTGGGCCGAAGGACTGAAAGCCCAAGTGCCGCTGGTTAAGAAAAAAAATACCTTGTATAGGTTTTGTTTTGATTCTCACACACAAAATATCTCACATGGCGAATAAACTGACGTTACGAGAGAGAGAGAGAGAGAGAGAGAGAGAGAGAGAGAGAGAGAGAGAGAAAAAGAGAGAGAGAAACATTGCTGTCCACTATATCATGGGTTGAGTAAACTGGATCTCACAATGAGTTGCAATGCTAACGTGACTTAGCACTGTTATCTAATAAAATGAAAGTTAATTTGACGTTTGTTTCACATAAATTAGTTAGATAAGGTCAAGGTCAAGGGTCCCGGTACACGCCCATTGAGGAATATTGGGAATGTGGTGTTAGGCCCATATTGTCTTAACCATCGGCACACTAGGAGGTGATGTGGTCAGCATCACGCCGGCCACCTTAACTTACCCAGAGTTGCTCTGGTATACAATTTTATGAGGCTGGGTCGACCCTGGAGCCGTGTGCGGTCTAAAACAACCGCATTTCAACTGGGGATCGAACCATGGACCATCGAGCTAGAAAGCCAGTGCACTAACCACTGCGCTACCGTGGCTCCTAGTTAGATAAGAGTGAGGAAAACAAAATAACAATTTAAAAACCGGAAATGACTTTTCATCATCTGTACTTTTATTAACTATCTAATAACATGTTTTCTCCTCAAATGGAGCGAAGGGCTTTCGTAGTAGATTATTGCAGTGTTTCTTCGTCTTATTCTGCGTTCGTCCTGAAAAGGACGTTTGTTACGTTGTGTCGCCGTTTACAGCAAAGCTGCGATATCTGCATCTTTCGGCCCGATATATCCGTTTTCGGCACGGCATTTTTGGGACCGGGTTAGCCTTCAATCTTCGATCCCTACTCACTCAGCCAGACAGCAGTGATGCAGCCTGTTTCCAGTACCACCACTTGGAGGTGGAGTAGGGTCTTGGTCAGCTCTGGTTCGCTGACCCTGACGCAAGCAGTCAAGCTATGGGTCGCTGACTGCACTCCTCACTTTTGATGCGTCTTTGGTCCCATTGCAGTGTTTGGTTCTGTGTCTTTCTAACGCCCCCCCCCCCCCCCCCCCCACCCCCCCCCCCCCCCCCCCCCCCCCCCCCCCCCCCGCCCCCACCCCCACCCCCCCCCCGCCCCCACCCCCCCCCCCCCCCCCCCCCCCCCCCCCCCCCGCCCCCCCCCCCCCAATTCATTCGATAGATCGGATTCGGAGTCTGTATTCGCCGCGTTACAAATCTCAACTGGGTAGTGGCAAAGTTTGCAGATTCCATTCCCATCTCGGTACAACTTCCGAACCGCTGAAAATGCCACCACTGCGAATTTTGTTTTCCGTAGCTAAATTTGGGCATTCCTTCACGTCTCCAACCACTTCTAGAGAACCCAAACAGCGTTCATTTTCAAATCCGATACCATCTTTGTGACCGGGAAACGTGATGTATGTTTCTTCTGTCTTCCCCCCCCCCCCCCATAAGAAAAAAACAGGGGGGGGGGAGAGAGAAACAATAGTAATTATAGTAATTGTGTGAATGTGATATTTCTGAACGGTCTGTTTCAATAACCCATTAAGTTTTTTTTTTTTTTAACTTTAATTAATGTAACAAGATGCAGAATTTATGGCGACATACTGTATGACAAACAAACAAAAAACACAAGATAACTTGGCTATCTCCTAACTAGGAACTTGTCTTTGATCCACCCATCACTGACCAAGATAGTCAACAAAACGGACTTTTTTTTCCCTTGTATTATCATCTTCATTATCGTGAAATAATTGAGAACTTTAACCAAAGGATGCGACACAGATTATTAATCCCCTGCTAATGAACGTATCTTTGTGTATGTCGTAGTCGGCTCTTGAGTGAGAGGTTTTGTTGTGTGCTATGTATTATGCCAGAATGGACTACGTCATCTGGAGTTGTTATATTCTGCTACCGCCGTTTACGTATCTTTATTACATTTGACGAATTTTTTCGGTACACATCTTTTTTTTTTCTTTCCTGTAAAGCAGTGTTTCTCAAGCGGTGTGCCGCGGCACACCAGTGTGCCGCCGCGCCTATCAAAGTGTGCCGCAATAATTTTGTAAATTTACTACATGAAGTTTATTTTTAGTGATCTTGAAATGTAAAACTGATCTTACAGCTTGATATCATTCATAAATAATTGGAGCTACTAATTGCTTTGAACAAAAATAGATATACATCAAAATTATTTTAAACAATTACAGTAAAAGAAAATCAAATTGAGAGTTTTCTTTATTCAAAAGTACCGACAAATTATTGTATTCAATATAGTATATATCACTGTAATTTTCTATTCAGGCGCGGAGTCAGATATGTGTGCCGCAGATTTTTAGAAAATTGAAAAGTGTGCCGTGAACACAAAAAGGTTGAGAAACACTGCTGTAGAGATTTCACAGTCAAACATAACTACGGGCATAGCTGCTATTTGTTGATGACTATTTGCTTTGAATGGTTTACGTTAGCCAAAGAAGGCGAGCTGCTTCAATCTGATATGAGTAATAAGCAAGGTAAAATACTGTACACGTTAGAGCGCTTCCAAGCAAATCTAAGATTTAAAAGCTTTTTTAATACATTTTCTTCCCTAACGTAAATTTCACACTTTCATGGCAGGTTTGAGCCTATTATGTAAATGATACAATAAAGAGGGCAATTTTCAGTTAAGTGGTCCAGCAAGTGGATCTGGTACAAGTGCCTGCCGATGTATGTGTTAATGGGTGGACTTTTATTTACGGTCTACCTGTTGCTGCCCCCGATCCAGGAGCGTAAAACCATTTATCGTCGTGGTAAAGTAACTCACGATCCTAAGACGAATCGCGGGAAGATAAATGACGGAATGGATATATTTATAATTACAAAAGTACTAGGATTAACATAGTAAGTATACGGCTGGTTTAAGTTATACCCAATACAATTTAACACACCTAAACAACATAACCTGTGAACAAAGACGATCCACAGAGAACAAGTCAAGATTCGCAGTTTACGACAAACTGTCTTTACGGGATCATGTCGAGTGGCCATCTTGTCCACTGTAGTGAAATCTGTGAGAACTAACGCTAAATTCCACAGCACGTTCAATTTGCATACCGAAGTAAGGGCCTAAACGATTTGCCGCGGTTTAACATTAATACCATGACGGGCGTTCGAAAGACCCCCTTTTTCTCGCCCGCGTTCTGGACATATATTCACACGCTGGTTTTAGCAGACGATATATATACACACACGCAATGTGACGTGGCGCAGTAAGGTTAACGTCCGATAAGGTAGTTTAAAATAAAAGGAAAAATTAAGGTTAATGTCCGATAAGGAGTGTCACGGTTCGTGTTTACCAATTTAAAATTGAAGCATTGTAGGAAATAAAAAGATACTAGGAATTGGAAAGACATAAAGAATAAATATGTACTGACTGTGTAATAGATAACAGCAGAATTAATAAGTATGTATGAGTATTTAAAACTATTAAGAAATAAAGAAGTTGGACAGAAGACAGATAGACTTGAAAATCTTTCTCAGTTTCGCCCGTAGGTAGGTGGGGTAAACGTAGGTAGGTGGGGTAAACGGGGAAGGAGTCCTTAGTTTGAATATTTGAGGTCAGTTTTATTTGAAAAGGAACGCTATTCACGAAACAGTCTCTGATTGGCTGTAGTGTAATAGACTAACGGTTGTATAAAACCAATTAGTATGTTTGGTATTCGGGGCCACTTGTTAACTAAAATTGATACACTAAAGAAGTTGTTATAGACAAGGCAAGAGTACTGTCTTGGTTGCTAATTCTGCATAGCAGCGATCTGGATTTGTTACCATATACCGAAATATTCAACTGTTTAGTGTGTAGATTTCTTTGATTGCGGTAATTATGAAAACCTTTATATTAACATTTATATTGTCATTTGTATCATGTATGCATTATTGAATTTGTATGAACCTAAAAGGGGACACATTTATCTGGAGGGAAGCTAACATCATCACTCTGTGTTGTTTCACAGCGTTGTTAGGAACTGTATTAACCTGGTATAGAAAAGCCAGGCAGGCTCTCTGCCATATGGGGAGAAAAGAAAATTAAAATGATTTTAAAAAAATGTTGTGTTATGACATAAGACCAGGAAGATCACTGGCCGTCTTCTTCAGCAAGTCACCGTGATTGTACATGACTTGATAGTATTAATGTAAAATGTTTCCTTTATCAAGGAAAATGTCAAACGGTGGTTTGAAAGTCATTTATCCAGAAAGGGGTACCAACCAAATTGAGAACGTTAACTAATTGTTTAGTTACCATACTGATGTCTGATGATATTGCCATGTTAGAATAATGAAAGAGAGAGATTATTAGATGCTGAGTGGGACACATTTGTATTTGTTCCAGAGTTTCATCTACGAGTGAAAGTGAGCCCAGGTGATCTAACACCTGTCCCCTAAGTTCTGCAGTGATGCCTAACTACTGAGTGTCTACACAGTGATTTACCTATAGAAGCAGAATCGTGTCTTGGCAGTGGAGACTGGCGTTTTATACATACTTCAAACAGCCTGGTTCCAGAGACCTCAGATTAAGAATTGTGCCTGGGAAAATTGATATCACAAACAATCCACTCTCTCATTTCACAAAAGAGTTTAGGGTAATCAGACAGTGAGGAACAAAAACGTTCAATAAAACTTGTACCCTTTTCTAGGAGCAAGAAATACTTGACATTTTACATGCTTGAGACATATAAATAATTGTGGGATAACACCGACTCAATGACAGTTGCAAAATAATTGGTTGTAAATAATTTTATCATTATCATGTTGAGTATTTTTGATATTCCTGTGTCAGAAGAATAAACTAGATACAGGAAAATAAATTGAAAAAAAAATAAATTACAATCCAAACTTTACCAGTGACTTGTTTAATCATTGTTTATTAGTAATAGGTGTAGTTGTTGTCCTGTTCATATACTTCATCACATGGCATATACCCTAGACACTTGCTAGACAACATACACACACCAAATACACTTCAGTAGGGGAAGATATAATCGGGTGAGGTCGTGGTGCAAAGCAGACAAGCACTGTAAACTTAGGTTTATATTTAATTAAACCTCAGGGACTTTGCATAGCTGACCTCACACCAGATACCATTTAATTATCAACTATTGAAAACCCATAACTACAATTAATCACCACATTGGGACGCTCTTGATTAATAGTTTATTAGTAACCCTACATAAGTGAGTCACTTGTCCCAGTATTTGATCTAATAGTTAAACAATAACATGCTTAACAAAAAAAAAGATAAACATTTCTATGTTAATGGTCAATTTAAACTGTTTTTAAACTGCAAACCTTCTTTTCTCTATCAGGTCGGGATTCTAGAAATAGCAATTGAACAGTTTTTTTAACACGCATTCATTATAAACACGATCATTTGTACAAGAGTATAACACGGTTATGTAGGCTTTGAATTACTTTTCAGTGTATTTCGTTGGTGAATGGCACTTTGTACATCGTTTGAAGCTATCCAACAATAATCGGTTAGACATGGCCCCACACTCCACTGTCCTTTATAAACGTGACTCCATTACGGCTATATATTGATGGAATATCGTTCTCCATGTTCATAATGACTTCGCCAAGGTTGTCAGGGAAAAAGTCAAGATGCGAATCAAGCAAATGGATTTAGAGGGACATGTCCTACATTCACGTTGGCTTTCTGTATGCATCTATGCACTGCCTGGTGTAAATATTGCACATAGTCGATTCCAGATATTGTGATTTCCCAGAAGAGTTATAGAACGATCGATTTGAATCGCATCCATGGCGCTGAAGATATGAATCACTAACCATGTATACAAGTTCTCGATATTGTTTGTCAAGAATAACTTTCAGTTATATCTGGAGGTCCTACAAAGATACCTTCCTTTACTTTGCATCGCTAACTTGCGGAAACTTTTCTCGAAGATAAGTGAAAGCTTTGCTCGTTTTATCTAACGCTTTTACGAAATTCTTCATGAGCCCCAACTTTATATGTAACGGTGGTAAAATGATGCTGTCTTTGTTAACTAATGGCTCGTGTATTATTTTTATGCCCGAGCTGCATACGATCCCTGATAGGCCACACCTTTCTTGCATAATGTTCCTGTCTGTTGCGGCTATCCCATTCATATAGGAAGCAACAAAAATTTAGTATACCCAGTCTGCATGCCCGTGAGAATTGGCAATGACCTTTAGGTCTCCACTAAGAAATCCGCCTATTGGTAGTCATTGAACTTTATATTTTTGCCAAAAGTACTAGCCATATTGTCATAAGTTTCTTTCATATGAACAGAGTAATGCGACTGGATTGATGAAAAAAAATTTCCATTAATGCAATAACACGGCTTTTAGGGACTAGTCTTGGAAGAGTCGATGAAAAGTCGCCCATTTCGTTGACTATGTGCTCATGACCTGAAAATGGCGGAGATTCCACCATTAGACCTTTTACATCTTTGCAATACAAATGTCATCATTCCTCTCAAAGTATTGAACAAGTTCTCTGTGTCTATGACGAAAATGTAGATATCGGAGTATTGGCGCTAAAAGATTCAATTCTTTGAGTCGCGAACCGAAGTAATTCCGCCTTGTCCTTTGGTGTGTGAAGAGATCACGTATTAGATCTGAAAGTTCTGAATGGTTAACAAAAAAAGTGAACACCATCATTCACGGTATATAATCCGAGTCAGAATTAGTTTTCTAAAGCCCCCCAGGTAAACTATCACTTTCTGATGGTTCATTCCATGGGTCCAACGGTATATACTTGATTGGTGGAACTGATTTCGGACACGTGATTGGATCATGAGGCCTGGTTTCAAACCGATTCAATATTGGGATTAAACCACAGACTTTCTAGTTTTAAGAAAAGTAAAACCATAGATGCTTTGTCAAGATAGAAGTAACAATCAGTAGCGTGATGTTGGGCGGTTCATGGCATATTACAGGCACTCCAAAAGGCATCGACTTATGCTTCGGCGATTTTCGTAACCAACCTGCCAATGTATTTGCACAAGTCGAACAAACTGCATTTGGCTTCCAAGATTTATTTGCATCATCAACTTTCGAATCGAAATAAAGTTTCATTATGCTTTCTTTAGCAATTGTTGTAAAGTTTTTTATGAAACACGATCGGTAAAATATCCGCACACGTAACAGAACAGATCAGCCGAATTTCTACAACTTCTAGAAGCCATATTTCACTCAGAATTATTTCAAAAAACAGTAACTATTTGAAATATAACGTAACATATGTCATGCATCTTTTAGCCATAAAAAAGTAGAATTATTTTGGCATTTTATTAATTTTTTAAAAAGTTATTAGTTGAAACGTGAGCAACCAAAGTTTCCACAAAGAAAATATTTATTCACAAATATCTTAAGAACCCGACGTGATAGAGATAAACGGATTTCAAATTTGAAATCAGCGCAAGAAAACTGATAAGAACCACTTATACTTATATAGAAAGAAAAAAAATGTTGTTTGTCAGTGTAAATTTGAGTGGTTTGAGATATCATTGCCCTTTGTCTTGTGTTTAGAGTTGAGTTAATTAGTTAACAAGATTCTGCGTAGACGATCTTGCAAGACAGCAGTGGCAGATCGATGCCAATTGAATATTGTTAAAACTATATTAAAATTGGCAGATAGGGCAATGATCTTTGCTGTTGAAGACTTGAATTTAGATGGGAAAGCTCTGATTCAGTATGTGACATCAGAGTGCGAATAAGTATATGGAAAGGGAAAGATAAGAGATTAGCTGAGGAGAGGAGAATAATGTGAGAGGATGATAGGGAGATTAAGAAATTAGAGGCTGATAGGGAGGATAAGATCAAGAGGCGGCAGTTAGAGAGGAGGATACTTGAGGCGAAGGACAAGAAAGAAGAAAGGAGACTTGAGGCTGAGAGAGAAGATAAAAGACTCCAAAGGGAACATGAACTACGACTAAGGGAGATGGAGTTACAAGGCCATGCTCCTGATAATGGAAGTAGCTCATCCACCTCCGACTCTGCTGCAGGCCAGGTTGCCTCAACCTGCCATGGGGTTCCAGTTGGACCCATTTGTAGAAAAAGATGATGATATTGAGTCATTTTTATCTAGATTTGAAAGGTTAGCTACTATGTATGGGCTAGAGAAAGAGAGATGGAGTATGAAGGTATCTCAGGGGCTTAGGGGGAACCTCTTATGAGGTCTTCGCCAAACTGAGCAAGGACGATCAAGAGGACTACGACATTCTTAAGCAAGCTCTTCTTGTTAGATATGAGAAAAACAGTGAATTTTACAGAAAGAAAATTTAGGGATGCCAAACTGTTGACTGGAGAGACTTACCACCAGTTCTCTGCACGCCTGGAGACATACCTGGAGAAATGGACTGCTCTGGGGAAAACCCAAGATTTAAGGGAAATGATTATGACTGAGCAGTTAAGAGAGTCCATGGCTCCAGACCTGAGAAAAATTGCTCTCACGGAACAGGGTGCTGAGCGGCTGGGGGAGATCTTAAATGTGGCTGAGAGATATCAGGCAGCCCAGTCTGAGATAGCAAGTTTAAAGAAGAAGCCTATAGACCATGATAAAGCTCCACCAAACCAAAACCAACCTAACTATGAACACAGAGATAAATTTAATAAGGGTAAAGCCTATTATGATAAGCCAAGTTTTGACCAACGAGATAGAAACTCGCATTTCAGAGAAAGGAGACCCTACAAACCAGATAGGAAATATTGTAAAGTTTGTAGGATGAATAATCATAATACTATTGACTGTGGTAAGAAAGTTCCTCCATATCACGCGGCCTGCATGATAACAGTGGACAAGGGGAAGAAGAAACTGACAGAGAATCATATTAATCTTCAACATCCCCCCATCTGTGAAGAAGTGACATGTAATGGTGCCAAGGTTAGGTGCCTTTACGATTCAGGTTTAGAATATGACTCCATTGTGAGTGCAACCCTAGTGCACCCTGAACAGTATACCACAGAGAAAGTGGAGATACAAGGGGCCGTAAAGGGAATAGACACCATGACACTTCCAGTTGCCAAGATCAATGTAGAGACAAGGTACGTGGAAGGAGTGATCAGAGCAGCCGTGTGTGACGACCCTAATTACCCGCTGGTGTTAGGAAGTAAATATGTTTTTCTAGGAAGCCCGGTAAAACCTGTGGTAATGGCCACGCTTCAGGTTAGGTCGACCCCTAGTAGAACGGAGGAGGAACCACCACTAGTTTATTCTCATAAGCAGATGAGAAAGGCCCAGGCAAAGGATAAAACATTAAAACCTTGCTTTGGAAAATTGCCAACAAGCCATGCACACCCTAAGAAAGGACAATTTTATTTGAAGGAGGGACTGCTCTTCAGGAAAGCTAGAGCAGGATCCAAAGAACAGGGACAGTTGGTATTGCCAACTCCCTACAGGGAAAAAGTGATGGCACAAGCTCATGTTGTACCTGACGGTGGACACCAGAGGAGTGGAACAACACGTCAAAGGACATCTGAAAAAATATTACTGGCCCCAAGTAGCTGCTGATGTTGCACAATTTGTGGGGGCCTGTGAAAAATGTAGCAAGGTACATTCCCCAAGTTGGAAAAATCATAATCAGATGCCAGCCAAGCATTCTGAAACATATGGGCCTAAACATAACAAGGAAAATAAAAATAATAAGGTTGACATAGAGGATAGGTATCCACCTTCCCACCAACAGTTTTCACCAAAAATATTTGAATTCGCAACTCTGAGAAGGACATCCAGAGAAAATAGAAACTCAGATCAGTCAACCCCGGCTCAGTTTGAAGCCGCAGTTAGGGAACTGGCTGAAATTAATATTGAAGATAATCCGCCAGATTTGAACCCGAAACAAAATGTTAGAAGGAAAGTGGGGAGTGGACGAGTGAGCAATTCGGAAAATGCTCACAGCGCTTCACAATATGGCTATTAATTTAGCATGAAAAGGGCACTGGTGACATTGGTAGTCACCCGACCCTACACCGTCCAAGGGGAAGTATTGATCGGACCCTGGATGGAGATCACCCACACATATTATAGCAAAGATAAGGGAGAATTGATTTCTGATGCAGAAACTCATTTCCCCACATATTATCTTATTTCACCAAATTGTCGGTAGGCGGAGAATATAGTTGGTGAATATGGCCTCCATTTGAGTGGCACATTATAGAATATTATAAGAATATTATTAGAAGGGTGTTTCCACATTCAATCAAGCCTGAGATCAGACCAATTGTTGGCTGTGAACATTTCGGAGGAGCAGAGTGCCTCCATTGTTGCCTTTTTGAATTGAGGATAGTCCGAGTGTTTATTAAGGCTGATCAGGAAATTATTGGATCCCCTACACAACTCAGATATCACCATATAGATCAACTCCTCATAACGTACAATTTGAGGAACATCTAATATTCTCGGGACATGTCGTTGAGCAGACTCAGAGAAGAGAAATGGTGAATACTGATTGCTAAGCAGCATTAAGACAAGCAGTAACACTTGCAGCTGTTCAGTAACATAACTGAAATAGATTCTTGGATTGCAGAGGTCTGAGGCAGCTTTCTTGAGTTGTGCTTACTTTGAATGACCCCACTGCAGAAATCCATGAAAACACAAGGGCAGGAAAAGCCTAGGGAATAGTACTTTGGTTACGCTAATTGTCTCACAGATAATAACTTGCAGTGAATGCATGTTTTAGGAAAGGAGGTGTGTAGTGAAATCTGTGAGAACTAACGCTAAATTCCACAGCACGTTCAATTTGCATACCGAAGTAAGGGCCTAAACGATTTGCCGCGGTTTAACATTAATACCATGACGGGCGTTCGAAAGACCCCCTTTTTCTCGACCCGCGTTCTGGACATATATTCACACGCTGGTTTTAGCAGACGATATATATACACACACGCAATGTGACGTGGCGCAGTAAGGTTAACGTCCGATAAGGTAGTTTAAAATAAAAGGAAAAATTAAGGTTAATGTCCGATAAGGAGTGTCACGGTTCGTGTTTACCAATTTAAAATTGAAGCATTGTAGGAAATAAAAAGATACTAGGAATTGGAAAGACATACAAGAATAAATATGTACTGACTGTGTAATAGATAACAGCAGAATTAATAAGTATGTATGAGTATTTGAAACTATTAAGAAATAAAGAAGTTGGACAGAAGACAGATAGACTTGAAAATCTTTCTCAGTTTCGCCCGTAGGTAGGTGGGGTAAACGTAGGTAGGTGGGGTAAACGGGGAAGGAGTCCTTAATTTGAATATTTGAGGTCAGTTTTATTTGAAAAGGAACGCTATTCATTAAACAGTCTCTGATTGGCTGTAGTGTACTAGACTAAACGGTTGTATAAAACCAATTAGTAGTTGGTATTCGGGGCCACTTGTTAACTAAAATTTATACACTAAAGAAGTTGTTATAGACAAGGCAAGAGTACTGTCTTGGTTGCTAATTCTGCATAGCAGCGATCTGGATTTGTTTACCATATATACCGAAATATTCAACTGTTTAGTGTGTAGATTTCTTTGATTGCGGTAATTATGAAAACCTTTATATTAACATTTATATTGTCATTTGTATCATGTATGCATTATTGAATTTGTATGAACCTAAAAGGGGACACATTTATCTGGAGGGAAGCTAACATCATCACTCTGTGTTGTTTCACAGCGTTGTTAGGAACTGTATTAACCTGGTATAGAAAAGCCAGGCAGGCTCTCTGTCATATGGGGAGAAAAGAAAATTAAATATGATTTTAAAAAATGTTGTGTTATGACATAAGACCAGGAAGATCACTGGCCGTCTTCTTCAGCAAGTCACCGTGATTGTACATGACTTGATAGTATTAATGTAAAATGTTTCCTTTATCAAGGAAAATGTCAAACGGTGGTTTGAAAGTCATTTATCCAGAAGGGGGTACCAACCAAATTGAGAACGTTAACTAATTGTTTAGTTACCATACTGATGTCTGATGATATTGCCATGTTAGAATAATGAAAGAGAGAGATTATTAGATGCTGAGTGGGACACATTTGTATTGTTCCAGAGTTTCATCTACGAGTGAAAGTGAGCCCAGGTGACCTAAACACCTGTCCTTAAGTTCTGCAGTGAGGCCTAAATACTGAGTGTCTCCTACACAGTGATTTACCTATAGAAGCAGAATCGTGTCTTGGCAGTGGAGACTGGCGTTTTATACATACTTCAAACAGCCTGGTTCCAGAGACCTCAGATGAAACCAATAAATACAATTAATTCACCACATCCACACTGGAATCGGTAACAGCGCCGTCGGATATTAATTGCCATTTTCAGGTCGCATCGATTTTATGTATTTAACTTAGTTCTAATTTTCTTCGTCTGTGTGTGTGTTTGTTTTTTCTAGTTCGTCCCTGACGATATTCTTGTGGCCGTAATGTAAGCTGCTTCTTCTTCCGCGTTTAGTTTTCAGTCACACTATATCTACAGGCTTGTCACCAGGACGAAGTCCACAGTCTTTTCTGAGTCAGCCACATAACTTCTGCCTAAGCTCAGAACCCTCTGGCCAGGTCTGGCGTCATGGGTCAACGTGGGCCGGACAGTTTTGGAGAATGTGTTCAGCATTTTCTTTGTTCTTTATTCCAATATAGACGCGCGACCTATTTTTTGTTTACCCCGCAGTTTAAGACAACGAACACTGACAGATCACGGTGTCCAAACACTTGGCATTGCCTCATCGACAAAGAAAGATGTGATGTCACTACGAGAAGCCGCAGGTTAGCGGCTACTAGGCATAATTACATAAGACTGATTAAAGTGACTTACTTAGCAAGTTGTAATGTGGACAGGTACTATCAGTCCTGTTCAGCGCTTATTATTTATCAACGCTGCAAGGTAGAAGTTCTTTTCAGGATTAACTCTTTCCAGAGCTTAGTCACGCTAGTTGACGTCACTAACAGACTCTTTCAGACTAACTATTTCTAGAGCTTAGCAATGCTAGTTGACGTCACTAGTAGACCTTTTTAGGACTAACGATTGCCAGGGCTTAGCCATACTAGTTTACGGCACTGGTAGACCTTTTCAGGACTAACGAATTCCAGGGCTTAGTCACGCTAGTTGACGTCACTAGTAGACACAGGACTAACTCTTTCCAGGGCTTAGCCATGCTTGGTGACGTCACTAGTAGACCTTTCAGTACTAACTCTCTCCAGGGCTTTAGTCATGCTAGTTGACGTCACTAGTAGACCTTTTCAGAGCTAACTTTTTCCAGGGCTTAGCCATGCCAGTTGACGTCATTAGTAGAATTTTCAGAACTAACTCTTTCCAGGGGTTAGCCATGCTAGTTCAGGTCACTAGAAGACCTTTTCAGGGCTTAGTATGTAAGAGCACTGTACTTGGGTTGACTTGCTTTTTTTAAAATGTCGACTGCGCACTGATATAACCGACGGCCTTCGGTATAGGTTGAAAGTCACGTGCCTCGCCACAAAAAAAAACCTCATAGGAAAAAAACAGACACGCTGGATGTTTTCCTGGTCTGGACTTTGTTCCAGGTAAGAGAGATACCACAACATAATGTTCTCATACTTTAGTGTTATTCCGTCCTGCTCCAGTTGCTGCGGTATATATGCCTTTAGTTAAGTCTGAAGGAAATATAATTATGTTTCCAAATCATTGTCAATTACTGTTTCAACACTGTGCCTGTTTCAACACTGTGCCTGTTGTTTCAACACTGTGCCTGTTGTTTCAACACTGTGCCTGTTGTTTCAACACTGTGCCTGTTGTTTCAACACTGTGCCTGTTGTTTCAACACTGTGCCTGTTGTTTCAACACTGTGCCTGTTGTTTCAACACTGTGCCTGTTGTTTCAACACTGTGCCTGTTGTTTCAACACTGTGCCTGTTTCAACATAAATTTAATTCTTGATTATAATTATGTAAATGATATGGGACCCAAAGATGCAGCAATAGAGAATGCAGTCAGCGACCCATAGCTAGACTGCTTGCGTCAGGGTCAGCGAACCAGAGCTGACCAAGACCCTACTCCACCTCCAAGTGGTGATCCTGGAAACAGGCTGCATCACTGCAGTCTGGCTGCGAGAGTAGGGATCGGAGTGGGAAGGCCAACCCGGTCCCAAAAATGCCGTCCTGAAGTCGGATGTGTTGGTCGAAAGGTGCAGATATCGCAGCTTTGCTGTAAACGGACACAACGCAACCAACGTCCTTTTCAGGACGAACGAGGAAGAAGAAGAAGAATGTGTATGATATTATACTGCTTTTGCAACGTTGCGTTACTGGAAATAAATACTTAAAATGCATGTGAGAATAAATGAATAGTTTAAATATGAGAGAAAGAAATGGCACCTGCGCGCCCAGTTATCAATACTTTGAAAATAATGTTCGTTCGTTCGTTTTACTGTCGAGTTCTGCACGTACCAGGTGGACAAAAAATTAACGCGGTATTTATCTTTCGTTCGTTCTCTTCTTTTTCTTAAAAGGCATTATCAGGTCTGATAAATGTTCCCTTCGTGTAACGCGTTAAAAGAATCTCATCTACAACCTATCTTTGTAATATGGTAGCTTTATGTGGTCCTTTGAAGACTGCCTCGATTTCTTTCTTTTGTATGTCAATAGACTATGAAGAAGACGCTGGCGATGGATAGGACTAACACTGAGGGAGCTTGTTGATATCATTACAGAACAGTATTAGTTCTGGAATCCCCAGAGACAGAGAGGTACAGGAAGACGGGAAAACTCACGGAGACAGAGGAACAGGAAGACGTGAAAACTCAGAGACAGAGAGGTACAGGAAGACGGGAAAACTCACGGAGACAGAGAGGTACAGGAAGACGGGAAAACTCACGGAGACAGAGAGGTACAGGAAGACGGGAAAACTCACGGAGAAGACAGCTGGAGACAGAAATAAAAGGGGCGAAGAAGACACGAGAAGGTCAGGATTTGATGAAATGGAACAGGATGACCTGGCTTGAGTTTCTTTAAGGACCTATGTTCCTTGGGGAGCTGAAGGACAATGCTGATGATGATTTTGTTCATCTTTAAGCTGCCAGAGCGTCCTATTAGCTGAGTGCTTAGAGCCCTGGCCTCTCGGCGGCAAAGTTGCCGGGTTCCGGGGTCGAAACGTGGTAGTGTCATGTTCCAGTCTACACAGCTGTTCCTGACTTTGCTCTTGACTTAAGGGAGACAAAGTTAGGGTAGAATAAGTTAGGAGAGACAAAGTTTGGGGAGTAAACGTTAGGGGAGACAAAGGTAGGGGAGACACAGTTAGGGGAGACAAAGTTAGGGGAGACAAAGTTAGGGGAGACAAGACACAGTTAGGAGAGACACAGTTAGGGGAGACAAAGGCAGCGATGAATGGAACTGATCTCCCCAGCTCATTAAAAAACCTGGACCTAGTTTATCTAACACTTCACTCCTCTACGGCAGTGCCTGCTATGAGACTACCTTTACCTTAGTCTCCACACGATGAGCTAACCGGCTGCCTGCCCTACCCTCCTTAGTCTCGCTTTACGGCAGGTTACAGTGTTAGTATTCTTTGTTCCACCGTCTCTAACACTTCACTCCCCCCTACGACAGTCTCTGCTATGGAACTAACTTTCAACTTTTTGTTTCCCACACCGTGAAGCGATCTCAAATTTAGCTGGTAGTTATATACAGTAATGTGTCTAACTGTGTTCTTGTGATCTCTCTAATGAAGTTGTCATGAGACCATTGAAAAAATCAATATTTCTTGTCTAACTTGGCTCAGACAGCATCAAGCAATCAACGGAAATGTCATACGATAATCACACTTATGTAGCGGTGTTCTCTTTCAGCGTGTAATATGTGAGAGGAAATGTATGACCACGGGTTAGTTTATTGTTTGTTTCCTTCCTCCGAGGTCAGATAAGTGGAACACCTTATATGGAGCAGAAGAACAACTTGCGGACACATACAAATACCACTACATGGGATTGGGCAGAAGGGTGAGAGTCAAAACGCAGCTGGATCAATAGAAGTAGTTTAATTGTTTCGTTAATAAGCGTGAATTCATCATCAGCATTTTTCCTTTTTAGCTCCTTATGGAGCCAATGCTGTAGCCTGCGCCAAGCATTCATGTACTTCTGCGTCTGTGGTTACTGTATCACTGTTTTTGCACAAGGTTGCCAGCCACATACACAACCATATATTAGTCGCCTTGTGCCACACGCCCGTAAGTACAGTTGTCCTATCCTGTCTTTTAGGGGACTAACTCTGAATTATCGAACAACAACGTTATAAAGGTGCTAGATGCGACAGGGTAAAAAAAAAAATAATAAAAAGACAATGAGAAAAAGGACTGGTGTTGACAGCGAACTTGTAACAAAAACTGTTGAAGTCAGAAAGCTGGTTCTTATTTAGAAACTTCCCACGGGGCTGGTGCCGTTTACATTTCTCTATTACACATTTTCATCTTCATTATTTTCCTCCTTATTAAGAAGTATGAAGCTAACTTTGTAGCTCCTCCCCTAGTAGGAAATCTGCACCAAGCATTCACGATCACATGCTCCCTCAGCGGTGGTGTCTGTAGCAATGTGTTTCATATCATGAGATTGCCAGTCTAATGCACACCTCATATCAGTCGCCTGGTACGACATGCCTGAGAGAGCAAAACTCCTGTTCTTTCTTCATCTCGTCAGAGGACCCCCCTGAGAAAAGCACTATCGAGATGTCAACAGCCTCAGACTGACCACTGCTTTCTTTGAGCATATTCAAGTTGACCTCTGAGGGTCAACGATGAAGAAAATAATTGGCTCACAACGAAAGGATAACAACGGTGCTAGATTAGACAGGGTTTTTTTGACAAGGGAAAACGAGAAAAAGATTTATACTGATGGTGAAACTGTTGCAACGCCGTTGAGATCAGTAGGCTGGTTCTCATATCAGTAAATTCACCAAGGCCACAACTGCTTAAGTTTCCCTATTACGCACAGCCAGCAGCAAATGGGTACTTGAGTCTGCTATTATGTTAGGGAAGGCAAAGTACCTGCTTTGGGATGGGACTAGCTTTGCCTTTTTATTACCAGCTGTCACGGTAAGGAAAGAGAAAGAAAGAGGGGGGAGGGAGAGAGAGAAATAGTCACCTCGAGTATCGCCGTTTCTCTGATGCCTCACAAGGTCAGTCTGTGGATGGTGGGTGATATCAGGGCTAAATTGGAGGAGGTGGGGCCGAGAAAGAGACTGAGGCCATCCACAAAGTCGGTTATTCAGGGAAAAAGAAAAAAAAAACAAGAATTAAACAAAGAGGGAAATGAACAGAAGTCTAAATAATAAGAAACAAACTATGAACACGAAAAGACAAGACGCACGGAAAGAGACAAGACATACGTGGATATAAATAAACATCCCGTCAGACGTAACATTTCCAGGACGGTCAAACCAAACCCGTACGAAGACACATTCAGATAAATACTTACAGCTGTTCGCAAATGCGGCAGCATTTTCGCTTGTTTTGTGTGTTCGTTTGGTTTTTTTTTAACCTCAGTACTGGTTACCTCAAAGTAATTACTGTTTTTTGCCACAAATACATTTACGCTAATTTCCATAATGCGACGTAAAAATATCGACACTAAAGCTTTTCGTACAATTATCATTATCGCTAATTTTGCAGCTTGCCGTTAAAATTGTTAATTTAAACTTTTTTTTTTTTTTTTTTTTTTTGCGTTCGCCCGCTAATACTCGAGGCGAAATCTCAGGTTATTATGTTTATTTGACATGATTTTTGAGTAATCCCCTTTATTTTCTTGAACAGAGACTTGCCCTCGCCATTCAGGCAAATACTCGCCGATTTCGGAGGTACCCATTGCAGCTGGTCGGCTCAGGAGCCGCCAGTCCCTGGTCGACGACACTCCTTCAAATGTCCTCGCCAGGTCCTCGAGTTAACAGTTGACGAAAAATCCTAATGCCGTCGCCCGGGTTTGATCCTGTATCAAGCGAGTCGCCAAGCGGTTTTGTCTAAAAGAAAAACATTAAATGTTTTTATTTTGTTTTGCCCAAGAAAAACAATTGTAGCAAATTATCAAACAATGGATAATGTCAGGGTAATAGCGAGTGCCAAGTTTTCTAAAAGAAAAACATTATTTTTTTTTTTTTTTGGATGAGGGCATTGGAAAATCAAACAATAACTGATGGCATGAATCAGACCAGTAGAACAAGAGATGAGAAGAAGACGCTGGCGATGAATAGAACACACAGAGGAAACCGACTGACAGTTTTAAATGACAGTCTTTGTTCTTGAGCCTCACAGTAAGAGGAAGTGGGAGAAAGACACGGAGACCAGAGCTGGTGGCAGTAATGAAAGGGATAAACAAGACAATGCAATGGTATACACTGATCGGTCTGTATTCCGTAGTGAAAAATCTGGATGTGGCTTCTCGGCTAGAGTAAAGGGCAGGATCGTAGCTGAACATAGCGGTGATGACATGATAACAACCTCCAGCAAGGAAATGGAGGTAGAGACAACTACTGCAGTCTTAAAGTGGCTGTCTGAAACTTCATTAACAAGGGCAGTTACTGTGTCAGACTTCCAGTCAGTGCTTCGGAAGGTCCAAAGTGGACGGCAGCGGCATGAATGGAAAACCTCTAATGAATCTTCAGAAACTGGTGCACGGAAACGAAAGTGGTCACACACGAGCTTCAAGAGCACCCACAGTGGATGCACTGAATATGGAAAAGGAAGCGATACTGAGAACAATTAATGATCGCCTGTTAGAGAATAACACTGCAATCGATGAATCATCAATGTTAACATTGCTGGAATTTGGCATTAAATGCAAGACTAACAGAGACGGACGGACGTATGAGAGGATGCATCCGCCGTGTTATATAACCAGCGCACAACAGTCAGAATTCATACCCTTCGACATTTGCTAAGGGAGACCGAGGACCTATGGATTTGTCCGGAGTGCAGTGAAGTCGATTCTGATCTACAATAACAATAAACAAGATAAGAAAGCACCTGAAGGGGGGCAGGAGGACATCATGTTAATTAGTTGTCCAAATCCTATGCTCCCCCGGGGAGATGACGGATAATAATAAATAAATGAAACAGGGGGACCGAAGACGCAGCAAACGAGATGAATGCAGTCAGCGACTCATAGTTTGACTGCTTGCGTCAGGGTCAGCAAACCAGAGCTGACCAAGACCGTACTCCGCCTCCAGGTGGTGGTCATGGAAACAGGCTGCATCACTGCAGTCTGGCTGAGAGAGTAGGGATCGAAGAGGGAAGGCAAACCCGGTCCCAATAATGCCATGCTGAAAACGGATGTGCCGGGCCGAAAGGCGCAAATATCGCAGCTTCGCTGTACAAACGTCCTTTTCAGGATGAACGCAGACGAAGAAGAAAGAAAACAGAAGTATGCGAAAGAAACCTAGCGTTGACGTATTAATGCCCCCGTATAGCTCCCCGGGGGAAAGGGGGGAAAGGTCTCTAGTGAGTCAAAGAAAGAATACGATACTGCTTCCTCAGGTATGCCGTACAAGACGACTAATATGAAGTTGTACTCGAAGCTGGTAACCACATCATATCAAACAAATTGCTACAGACACCACACTGCTACAAGAGCACTGTGATTACTTGGTGTGCAAGTGTCCTGCAGGGAGGACCACTTGCAGAGGTGGTATGTTTCATAAGAAGAGAACAGGAAAATGTATGATGGAAGCACTGTGTGAAGCGGTGTGTGTATGTGTGTGCATGAATGTGTGGCATATCACTACCAGCACAAATTTAATTCTCATTTTCTAACGTGAACACACCTAGATCTATATAAGCACACGAAAAGAGGGCAGCAGAGAGGGAAAATAAAAGATCTAACAGACCACTAAGCACTGGTAACATGGTACAAACAAACACTGCAAGAATAGATAAATAAACAAGAACTCCACCCTGAAAGCTCTGGGAACGACAAAAAAGCGTCACTTTAAAAATAAAAAAAACATAAATGTAAAAATAAAAGCTTACACTTGACAAGCCAAAGTGTTAATTTCACCCAGCCGCCATTATAATGGCGTCCCTCAGACAGGGGACTTGCTGGTGTTCATGTCTGGAAGGTGTCAACAAATATAAAAACCACGCATTGCAAAAGTGCCACCCGAAGCCAACAATGGGAACAAGAAAACCCTTCTCCACACCGAGGCGAGAACAGAGGGATGTTTTTTTCATTCTTGGGTTTTCACTAGATGACCTAAGCGTCTTGAGAATGGTGTCAAGCACATGAACACTTGATAGTTCAGACTTCCGAAATCCTTGTACGAAATCTTTTTTTTCTTCTTCTTCGGGGACTATGCAATGCAAGCTGGCGTCGGCGATCACGTACTTCTACAACTTCATGTCCCCATAACAGATTATCACTTCTGGTTTTTTTTTTTTACGTCTTTCCGTACCACAAAGTTCAGCTGTCCATTATCTCCAGCCGTTGTCGTTCTCTATAACTTTTTTTTCTATCAATCTTTACATCGGTTTATGAACTAAATATTCTGAACTTCTATGTTTCCTACAAAACCAGGAAATCTGCAACTGAATAATGAATTTTACAACGGATCACTTGAAAGAGTTTTCCCAAAAGCGTTCGATGGATTTGGCATAGTAGGTAGTGTTCGCAAATCTGTAATTTAAGACAAGTTGTGGGGTATCTGAAACTTGGGGCGGTGCAGTTGACCTTTAACCCTGTTTAGCATTGGTGACGACATCGGGAAGTTCCGCGCTGATGGATACATTTAAGCCTCTCCTGCCCTGTGATACTGGAAAGAGTTAGCAAACGCAAACCAATCTTTTCTTTGTGGAGATTATTTTTTTTAAATAAAAATAAATCGGAACGTTTGTAGGAAGGGAAGCTAATTTCTCAGTAGTGGGCTTATATCTAAATCACTTAAGTTACTCCCAACATCGGGAAATAACCGTCAAAAAACTATCACAGGACAAATATTAAGAGCAGTATCCATTGCCCCCCCCCCCCCCCCAACATTTCTTCGCCGGATCTCATGCACATCTGCAGTATAATCCACAGGAAAGCAATGATTTTCTAGTCTGTTTTATCATGTTAATGTACTGCACTGTATTCTTACTTAGTCAGTTCTCTTGCATTCTGCATTCTCCGGCTAAAATGAACTGGACACTAATCCACAATAATAAAGTTAGAACCGTCTCAAGTTATGATTATATAATGTTCCTACTTCCGGCTCACTCTCTGCGATTACCACTAGATACTGCTTTCTTGTTCTGCCATTACTCGTAGTAATCGACACTTTGCCTACCACTCTTAACAGACAGAAAACCCGAACCATCCAACACTTTTCTGACAACCATTTAGGACAGCTTCTAGAACTCTCAGTCTATCGGAACCGGCCGCCCCTCTAAATTGTTGCCAATTACGCGGGTCTATTCTTCGGCGTTCCGAAAAACCTTGAGGTTATTTACAGTAAACATGATCTTCCCCTCCGTTCTTCCGTGTCATTGATCTTTGATGGTCTGCCTTCGATTTACAATGTTATGCCATAACCCCTCCCCAAAAACTCTATCCTAATATTACTACTTTTAGTTCCAGGTGGAACACACATTGATGCTTCTGTAACTGGTTACCGATTATATTTTGGACCGTTTTCTTCACAGCGTCCCATTGGCAGTGGTCAAGAGCGCTGACTTCTCGCGGCAAAGGTGCTAGGCTGTAGATGGATACCTAACTTTGCTCTTGAGTTAGGGAAGGAAAAAGCAACAAGAAAGGGAACTGGTCACCTCACCTCTCGATGATGAACCTATTGAAATCTCGAACACTTCACTCCCTTACGGCAGTATCGGCTGTAACACTACCGTTACCTTTTTTTTTCTTCTGCTACGTCATGATAACAAGGTTGCTCTTCGTCGGTTCTTCTTCTCCCCTTTTCTTGACATCTATATAACACATTTGAAAAATATATCAAGTAATAAACCAGATATATTTATATATATGGTATCGTATCAAAATTAACGGCAGCCCTGGGTGGGTCCCTCAGGCTGCGCATGTTAACCCCTGTGAGTCCGTGGTTCATCGGGTGACAGAAGATTGGTTTGGTTGACGTCTATGTAGTTTCCAAAAAGAAATTTAAAAAAAATAACAAACCATTCATCAGCACTGTGGGTGTTTACTTTTTTCATCTGCTTGTATCGCTCATTTGGTGTATGTTTCTCATCATCGTATGTTTTTGCAGTACCTATATGTAATTCTTGTCCTTGTCACCTGTTTGTAACTGTGGCTGACGAAGGGTAAAACCCGAAACGTCCCTTGTTTCATGTGAACCGTTATTTGTAGAACTGATACAATACCGTTTTATTGGTTTATATACTGTGGTAAAGTGGGATGTTATAAATATTTATAGGGGACTTAGTGTACTGACTGAGATCAGCTGTGAAGGTATCTATATCTAATAAGAGTAGTGTGTTATAGATAACCTTACTTACTGCCACATATGTATACCTCAGTCAGAATTATTCTGGAGTAGTGTGATGACTACGTTATATGTCTAGGGTATGTGTATGATGAAGTGTAAGTCATAACAACAACAGACAAACAATTTAATTTATTCCACCACACTTGACAACACTGTGACACTCACATACATATAACACTCTAAGAGGATATCTTAAAGGAGTCACTGATAACTTTTCAAATAACAATATGTATTCAGTGCTGTCATGAATGTATATGTGTCCTGATTCAAATACAAAGGGAACCAGGAATCACAATCAATTGTAATTACAAGTTATATGTACAGAATTTATTAATATGATTATTGTAGTGACATATATTATAAATGGTATCCTATGTGTGTCAGTTGTGTAGTGGTAATATGAGGTAATACTGGTTTTGTTTTGTTCAAGCTCTGTTGGTATTTGTCATCATGACTTCAATAGTTTGTTTCTATGGGAACTAGTATTGGAGATGTTCTCAGTTCCTGGTATTAAAACAATTTAATTCCCCTCTTAATTTTAGTTTATATTGTCATTGTAAGATGGGGTACATAATGTTGAGCTCCATGGCCACACTCTCTTATCTTGCGTGATGACTGCAGTAAAGGACTCCTCTGCTCGATAACTGTACTGAGTTCTGGAGCCACCCCACTGGTTGTTATATTGACCAAGGAGTATGCTGTCCACTTCTGGCTTCAGCAAAGCTCTGACCAGGTGCTGCTCAATAACTTTAAGACCACGGTCCCTGAAACAAGAAGGTTGTACCTTCTACGTCAGAACTAATTAACACTCTAGTTCTACACTGAGCACAATACATCACAAACATTGAGTTCAGAGCGTTAGGCCAACTGTCAGCTTCATCTGAAATACCTTATACCAGTATTTCCCTCCCTAATGGTTACTACGCCTCTGCAATTCCAGCATTATTTTTTTCTAGTTAATAATCTAGGTGTCAGTGTACTGTTTGGCCATTCCATGCAGTTTTACTTTCCTCCGACACCTTCTGTTCAGGCTGGAGCCTATAGGCTTTACATCATGTTCGCTACTGAACCACACATATATACAGACATAAATTATCAATTTACATTCAATTTTCATTAAAAGATATTGAATATTTCAAGCTTACCACAATTCATGGAAATAATAATAAACAGTTTCGTTGACTGGCAATGAATATAGCACAACTCCGATCTGCCGATGTCCCAGGCTTTATTTTATAAAAAATATACACTGGTGCTCAACGCACTGCTTCTTAGTAGGTTTATTACAAGATGTGGCAATGAACAGACGCTCTGAATGGAGTATATTCGCAGCTCTACCCAATCACACCACGTCTACACATCTTTTCAAAAAAGTACCCCTTTCTCACGTTTCCCCTGACAACACACGATAGTATTTATAGTCCGACCAATCGTGTTTAGTCTTTCATTTGTTGCGCTCCAATCACATAGGAGTTAACATGGTAGGCTATTTCCGTACGTAATGTTTTTTTAAACACGTTATAAAAAAATTTTATGAGCAGAAATGATTTCATGCTGTCAGGCACCCCCACTATTTTATTTTGGCCATAACTTGGTAATTCCTAGACTATTTGCGTAACGTTTTACATATTCTTTGTCAGCAAACCCTAAGGAACCCAAATATATATATTTAATAGAGCTAATACGCTGCGTTCAAAATATGCAATTTCTTCTACCTCCTGTTTCGAAGATGTGCTGTCTGGGTACTGTAATGTTTTCAAACGTAAACCGGTATAATGTCATAATTCCTAATAAGCGTTTTTCAGGATTTTAAAACCTAACTCTGGGAAGGGTAGTGAATTTTATCACTGTCGATTTGAAATAAAGTTAGTGCATGTGGCCTTACACGCGTGATGGCAGCAATTGTGTATCGCGCGACGCGTGTTTAGTGTTGCACGTGTTCGGCTTTCTGCCTCTCCCTTCTCCCTATCCTTTAGTCCATCTGTCTTTAGTTACGCCGTGTATGGAATGAATGAAATATTAAATTTAGGTCATTGATCAGCTTGCGTACCTCAAGGTTTTTCCAAGAAATACAGTACACGTTTCATTGAAGAAAGCGGGTAATAATACAGTAGGCTTTTACTATCAACGTGAAAGCGTTACAATTTGCAGACGAAGTAGAAAACAAGGGGATTTCGAGTACAGTCATTGTGACAGCACTGTTCTTTACCATTCTTCTTTCCTTTTATTAAATTTATTTGTTAGGCTTTGCATTTACGTTTTAATTTATATATGGGGATAAGAATAATTCACGACATATACTTATATTCCTTACCAGTTTTACAGCAGCCCCTTAATTTATTTACTTACACTATTCAATAAGAGACATTACAAGTTTATCACGAATGGCTGTGGGTAAATGGAGCGTGTTTTTGGTGTAGTTAATATTTTTGTAGATGGGAGTAAAACATTTTTACGTGCGCTAGTTGGGGGGAAAAATAAAATTAATAAATAACTGCTGGTCACATCGATAACAAAATTATAGTCAGCGCGATTCTAACACTGGTACAGCTGTCTAATTCGGGCGATAGGGATGAATGAATGTAACACCGCGGTTCTAAAATGATACCGGGTCACAGAGACATGTTCAGTTCTGGTGATATTTATTTTTATTAAAAACAATTTTGCCTCGTTTTAGTGAGACGTGCCCCGTTTAATCTCGACACAGGCAGGGTCTGTCGGTTACATGAGGGCGCATGTCTAAATGTAAAATACCGTTAGTTCTGATTATATTAGTCAGTTATATACTTACTTACTTAGAGCGCCATACTATCCTATCGGCTGTCTTCCTCCTGGCCTGGTTCCATTCTAGTCCTCGGTCCTTCAAAGATTGTCTAATGTTGTCCTCCCAGCGGACTCTGGGTCGTCCTGGGGGTCTGGATCCCTGGCTCTTTGTTTCCCATGCTTGTCGTGGTAGCCGATCTTCTCCCATTCTGCAGACATGGCCAAACCATCTTAGTTGGGACTGTTCTACTTGGGTCTGCAGGGGGTGGGATTTAAGGCCTTGACGTATCGTCTGGTTGCGGACCATGTCTTTTCTTGTTACTTCAACCACCTTCCTCAGATACCTCATTTCTGAGGTTTGGATCTGGCTTTTATGGGTTGTAGTCATTGCCCATGACTCGCATCCATATGTCAAGACTGGGACATAGGTGGAGTGGTATACAGCCATCTTCGTTTTCTTACCAACCTCTCTCTTGCTGAGGAATCCTCGATTTATGGCCTGAAAAAGTCTCCCAGCTGCTGCTTTTCGAGTGGCCAACTCTTCTTTGATGCCTCTCTTTCGGTCTATAATAGCTCCGAGATATTTAAAGTGGTCGACCTGCTCCAGGACCTGTTCTCCCAGCTTAATCTGATGTCTTCTTTCTTCTCGTGATATCACCATGGATTTTGTTTTAGAGCTACTTATGACCATCCCTCTCTTCTCCAGCTCTTCCTTCCAGACTTGCAGGTTGGATTGGAGATGTGCCTCTGATTTAGCAATCAGGGCAACATCATCAGCAAATGCCAGCTCTGAAATACATACCTGTCTCATCTTCCAGTACCCCACTGAATACTTTCTTGTTCTCTCCTTACATGACTTGATAACATCGTCCATGAGGAGTATGAAAAGATAAGGTGACAGGATATCACCTTGTCTTACACCAGTGGTGGTCCTGAACTCTTCTGACTTATGGTTTGCTGTCCTCATATAATTTCTGCAAGACTTGTAGAAGCTCTGTATAGCATGAATCAGAGGTGCTGGAATGTTCTTCCTTGCCAAACAGTCCCAAAGTTTGCTCCAGGGGACCCTGTCAAATGCCTTTTCCAGATCTATGAAACAAAGATGGATCTCACTCTTATACTCAAGGGCCTTTTCACTCAGCTGTCTGAGTGTGAAGATTAGGTCTTGAGTACTTCGGTTTACTCGGAATCCGCACTGGACCTCATCCAATTGTGGCTCAGCTAGGCGTCGGAGTCTCTGCTCTAGGATTCTAGAGTAGATTTTACCAGGGACACTACATGCACAAGCTACGATTGTCTGCTTCACCACCGTGCACATGTGGATTAAACGAACAAACTGCTGAGCATGTTCTACAGGATTGTCCTCTGTATGAACAGTTAAGAAAGATATACTGGCCCAATGACTCAACACTAAACTCAAAGCTATATGGAGTTAAAGAGGAACTTCAAACAACAGTCGAATTCATCATGAGAACTCGTCTGACGGTGTAATCATCAAAGATGCGATCGCAAGAAGAAGAAGAAGACCAGGGACACTGAGACGGGATATGCCTCTATGGTTTCCACATTGTCGATTGTCACCCTTTTTGAAAATTGGTGTTATGATGGCAATCTCCCAATCCTTTGGTATGGTCTTGTTGCACCACGCTGCCTGTAGGACCCTTAAGAGTAATAGGTCGCCTGATGCTCCCATGTACTTAACCATTTCTGGTGTTATACCATCATGCAGTCAGTTATATCAGTGACATAATTTGTTGCCGCGATTATGAAAATGGCACAGTATTAGGGAAATATGTCGAATTCCTGCGGTATGGATGAAATAAATTATCATCGCTTTTCTGAGATTTGGCACCATGTCAAGGAAAACTTTCAAAGTCCGGCGATATGGATGACAGACTATGTAACTGCGGTTCTGAAATTGGTAGTCGTACGAAAAACTGCAAAATTCTGGCGATGGTTGTAACGCCGCTAATGTTCTAATTCTGGTAATGCGCCTAATGACAAGGTATTTGTTACTTGTCGGTCGAGCTGCCTGCACATAATGACAAAGTAGCTCGAATTTGTCTGTCACGCTGCTGTACACGAAGCAGAACATTATGGATTTTTAAAACTTCACATAATGTGTCCATGGAAGAAGACATCGCTTCTAAAATGTTGTCTATTGTGTTTGTACTCGTGAATTCTGAATACTCTTGTAACCCCAAGGGCTATAAAAGCTACTAAAACAGTTTATCACCAGAATAAAATCCACCACGTACGTAGATTTTTGAGAATAATATCACATAACACGCAGTTTTTTTTTTTTCGAATCTGATAATCTGATATAAAATATAAATGTAAAATAGGAACATTAATATTAATTTCCAGAACAAAAGCAGTAATAACAAACTCTTTCGATTGTTGACAATGAAAATAATTTCGAAGTGAGAAATACAATTTAGACAAAGAAACCATTTTCAAATCCTTCCAACTCTTTCAGAACTGTTAAAGGAATTACAGTTTTGTACAATTACCCCTTGTTTTAAGAAACATGAATGAACAATTACAGTTGTTTGTACACCATTAATCGTCATGGAAATTATAGGCTGTTACTGAAAAACAAGGTGAAAGCGGCCGGGCAATAATCGAGAACTATTACGTCTGGCACCTTTACACTTGTCAGCAACAAGACCTAGACACCCGACAACTGTAGTTACATCCCTTAGTTCCCATGTCTCACTAACTACAATGGAGAAAAAAAGAAGAAACAGTTCGATTTTTGTCTGGCTTTTTTTCTTCACGTACTGTCACACCATTCTCCCCACACCCTCCTCCCATCTTGTCCATCTCTTCTTCTGGTATTGATCCAATGGACATGAGCTTTGTTACAAGACTCGAGTGACTAAAAATTGCTCAAAATGAGCGGACCCCATGATCCAGCCCAGTGTTTCCCAAACATTTTCGGGTCATCGCCCCTTTGGCTCCCAGAGCACATCCCTGGCTCCCCCTTCCCCCTTTCCTGCACTGCATAAAAATAAAAGCTATAAAGAGTAGAATATATGAGCAACTGTTAATTCAACATCAGCAACATCACTGCAATAACTCAATAATATTTAATAATGTATATTAATATAAATTAATATATAATAGTACACTTTAGTAGATAGGCCTTTAGTTTTATACACTGGGAGTCAGTGGCGTAACTACAACGTGAACAGCCCGCGGCCCCCCCCCCCCCCCCGCCCCCCGCACAAACTAAAAGGAGGACATATAATGGACTGAATAACCATTTTCAATATACGGCAAAGTTTTCTGTGAAATGTTATATCTACAGGCTTAAGAACAGAATACAGGTCAAGTCATTCATTTGTCTTCAACTTTCAGCTCCACACGGAGCATAGGCCTTCCACAAACTTATTCGAAGTCTTCCCGTGCCATCAACTCAAGGTCTTTTCCTTAGCTGACCTGTCCGTGTTGAGTTGTTGACGTTTTCGTGGTTTTAAAATGTCAACAGAATGAGGTAACCCAACAGATGCTGCCCAACCCTCCACAGTCGATATTTACGACACGCAAATTAGGCCACAGTGTTGCTATTCTTTGCTACCCTTTCGTGCCCCCGGAAATACACGGGTGAATACAGGTCAATACACATGTTTTATGTAGGTAAGCAGATAGAGTTAATGAACGAACGAAACGAAACCGTTATGTCATCATCCCAATAAGAAGAGAGTGCGTGTGCGTGTGTGTGTGTGTGTGTGTGTGTGTGTGCATGCGCTTCCACTTCTCAGTTATGTGTTTCCAAAGCTGTTGAAGCCAGTAAAATGGAACCTGCCAGGGGACTTCAAGACGCAGCAATAGAGACCGCAGTCAGCGACTCATAGCTTGACTGCCTGCGTCAGGACCAGCGAACCAGAGCTGGTCAAGACCGCACTCCACCTCCACGTGGTGGTCCTGGAAACAGTCTGCAGCTGTGCAGGCTGGCTGAGCGAGTGTGGATCGAAATGGGAAGGCAAACCCGGTCCTAAAAAATGCCATGCAGAAGTCGGATGTGTCGACCGAAAGGTGCAGATATCACAGCTACGTTGTAAACAGACACAACGCAACCACCGTCCTTTTCAGGGCGAACGAAGAAGAATAAGAAGAACCTGCCAGAAAATAACGTTGCCTTGTGATAGGGGTTGTTCCCCAAAAAAAAAACATGTCCATAAAACATGCCAGGTCGTGACTAAGCTAACAAGAATGAATTAATCAGAAAGCAAAAGCCAGGATTAACAAGGGCAGATTTACTTTCCATTCACTCTGTCTAAAGCAGTGTGTCTTAGCCTGTGGTCGACGGACCGCTTGGTGGCCCACGCATGGATTCTCCGGGGTTCTCTGCAATGTGTAGACTCTACATTAAATATAAAGTTTTTATTATGCTTTCATGTACAGTGTTGTTTCCAAGAAAAAAGTTCATAGCCTTCATCGAATAATCAAAGAGATCCGTGGCCTTCTTCAGACAATCAAAGAGATCCGTGGCAATACAAAAACAATCTGTAAAAAAGAATATATTTCTTTAAATGCAAACATTAATGATAACTGTCTGATTAAAAAGTTTGGTAAAAAAAGCATTACAATTTTTAGGTTATGTACACGTATTACATAGAATCCATTCATGGGGAATTCCCCCCCCCCCTTTTTTTCCCCAAGGGTTCTGTGGATCATAAGTTAAGAAACCCTGTCCTATATATACAACCAATTATAATCACTTATATTGCAGGACACTGGTGTTTCCATCGAGGATTCCCATTCATAAGTAAACTGATGACAGTGCTTCAGCTGAACCTTGGGGTCACGTGCGAAAGTTTGCTGTCAACATCATGAAAGACGTAATTACCAACATGGCTAGGTCATTATTATACGCGTCTAATTTGTCATCAAGTAATAGATATATGCGGTGAACGCTTGTCCTGAGCACGTGGCAGATTAACAGACTGTAATTATGGTCATGTACAAGGTACAGCATTTCACTATTTGCAAAATTTGTCACCAGATATTCGAAATTAGTGTGGCTTGTCAGGTCACATTTTCAAATTAGATCGCGCACGAAAAGCCACACCCAAAATATAGGGTGACTTAAAACTTACATCACATTTTTAAATCTGTTATCCTCACTCGTGTCTGATTGCTCTGTCAGTCAGCGACCAAGGACCAAACCAAAAAAAATAGAAGATAGTAATAATTAATAATAGCGCCTTTATTCATAAATGAATGTGGGAAGAATTGCAGACACCTATAGGGTGAAGCTGGAATGTCCTCTCCAGGGCGCGAGCTTGGGCACAGTTATATGTTCTTCCTCTCCAAGCAGCCGGTAGATCCAAAGGAACAGCATTAGCCAATACAGTTTGGTACCAGCCACGTTGCAGGAGTTGCCAGAATAATGTCGAATCAACATTAGACTGCCTTAGGGACTCCGACTGCGGATTTTTCCTCAGGGTTTACTCATGAAGCCTTTCCCCTAAACGGATATTCCCGCTAGGCAGCAGTGGTTTAAATTCAAGAAAATTAATATTAGACAAACATAAAGGTATGTTTTCAGGCACTCGTAAGAAATAAAGAAGTAGAACACTTGGACAACAGAAAAACAACAGACGTGAGTGGCTTACCCAGGGTTCGAACCCCGTACCTTCCGTACGACAACTCCGCCTAGCTATCAAGCGAATCACACTGACCCCCCGGCCAGCTAGGCATCCCCAAAAAAGATGCTTTGCTGGCTATTTATCAGTACGAAACACACAAGATAACACCGGAAGTATACAGTGGGCAACTCAGCCCTTAAATGACGCAATCACTTCTGTTGTTCTCCTATTAACAGTATGTGTCAGTCCAAACAAGACAAAGACCTTGATACTGGGTCCAGTAAATAGTAGAAGACTTAAGGACATTAGTATAGAACAGAGGGTAGGTTTCTGGTATTGTATAAACATAAATAACACACCCACGGCCAGCTAGGCATCCCCAAAAAAAGATGCTTTGCTGGCTATTTATCAGTACGAAACACACAAGATAACACCGGAAGTATACAGTGGGCAACTCAGCCCTTAAATGACGCAATCACTTCTGTTGTTCTCCTATTAACAGTATGTGTCAGTCCAAACAAGACAAAGACCTTGATACTGGGTCCAGTAAATAGTAGAAGACATGAGGAAGTGAGAATATTACAGAGGGTAGGTTTCTGGTATTGTATAAACATAAATAACACATAAGGAAGGGAAACCCGAGGCCTGTAAACAGTAAATTAATATTAGACAAACATAAAGGTATGTTTTCAGGCACTCGTAAGAAATAAAGAAGTAGAACACTTGGACAACAGAAAAACAACAGACGTGAGTGGCTTACCCAGGGTTCGAACCCCGTACCTTCCGTACGACAACTCCGCCTAGCTATCAAGCGAATCACACTGACCCCACGGCCAGCTAGGCATCCCCAAAAAAGATGCTTTGCTGGCTATTTATCAGTACGAAACACACAAGATAACACCGGAAGTATACAGTGGGCAACTCAGCCCTTAAATGACGCAATCACATCTGTTATTCTCCTATTAACAGTATGTGTCAGTCCAAACAAGACAAAGACCTTGATACTGGGTCCAGTAAATAGTAGAAGACTTTAAGGAATTAGTATAGAACACAGTAAACACTACCCTCTGTTCTATACTAATGTCCTTAAGTCTTCTACTATTTACTGGACCCAGTATCAAGGTCTTTGTCTTGTTTGGACTGACACATACTGTTAATAGGAGAACAACAGAAGTGATTGCGTCATTTAAGGGCTGAGTTGCCCACTGTATACTTCCGGTGTTATCTTGTGTGTTTCGTACTGATAAATAGCCAGCAAAGCATCTTTTTTTTGGGGATGACTAGCTGGCCGTGGGGTCAGTGTGATTCGCTTGATAGCTAGGCGGAGTTGTCGTACGGAAGGTACGGGGTTCGAACCCTGGGTAAGCCACTCACGTCTGTTGTTTTTCTGTTGTCCAAGTGTTCTACTTCTTTATTTCTTACGAGTGCCTGACAAACATACCTTTATGTTTGTCTAATATTAATTTACTGTTTACAGGCCTCGGGTTTCCCTTCCTTATGTGTTATTTAAATTCAAGAGTTTTACCTTCTCTTAGATAGACTACCAACCAAGGATCACGAGCCCTATCTGCCCGAAGAAGACGAAGTATCTAATGTTATTCTTGATCAGAATCGACGCCACTGGACTCCGGGCAAACCCATAGGTGCTCAGTCTCCCCCAACAAATGTCGAAGGGAATGAATGCTAATTGTTTCTGTTGCGCACTGGTTGCATAAATGTCCGATGCGTCCTCTCATATGTCCATCCCTGCTGGTTTTACGTTTAATGCCCAATTCCATCAGTCTTAGCCTTGATGATTCATCGATTGCAGTGTAATCCTCTAATAGGCGATTATGAATTGCCTTCAGTATTTCTCTCTTATCCATGTCCAATTCACCTTCTATGGGTGCTCTTGAAACTAGTCTGTCAGCTCTTTCATTGCCGCGTACCCCTGCATGACCAGGACAGTATCATTTCTTGAAGATTCGATGGTTCTATGGAGGTTTTCCATTCATGTCGGAGCCATCCTTTCGAAGCATAGATTGTGAGTGATATATTGGATATGCATGAAAAAAATTGTCAAAACAAGGATCAATAATTGCCATTTGACTAATAAGGTCTTTTTCTTCAGAAACAAAATAATATCTAAAATTGCCAATAAACGTTACACGAAGGAGCTAAAAACTGCTGCTCGCTATGAGGTCGTGTGTTGAACTGGACGGACCTCACGCAGATCTGTCATGTTAACATGACACGACATTTTATGTAATAAAGCAGCAGTTAATTCTCTTTATTTTGACGTTTGTTTCAGATAAATTAGTTGGATTGGAGTGAAGAAATAAAAAAAAATAAAAATAGAAAGTGATTTTGTCGCTCACTTAGTAGATGACCTCATTGTAATAGTGGTTATTACATCAATGCCACGCCCTTTCTTTCTCAGCTAACGCGTCATATTTATGACATACGTCATATTTATGACATACGTCATATTTATGACGTATAGATGGTTCATTCATGAGAAAATCGCAAAGAGCTTTATTCTCCCTCTAGAAAAGGTCGACAACAAATATCCAGCACAGATGACCCATGTAACCCCCAGGAGTCCCCGGGGGGTCTCTGATGATGAGGCAAAGTAAGAACAGGACTACTGCTCCATCAGGCATGTCGTACCAGGCGACTTACACCAGGTTGGTGCATGTGGTTGGCAACCTCGGCATGTAAAACACACTGCTAAAACATTACGTAAAACACCACTGCTCGAGCATGTGATGGCTTCTGCAGGCCTCATCCAAGGGGGCCCGCTGAGGTGGTTCTAGAATTACAAACACTGTTGCCTTTTACAAAGACAGATGTCTTCTGCACATAGAGATACCCTCTACAAACTCAAGTACCTTCTAGAAAATACAGATACCTTCTACAAAAAAAACGGTATCCTCTCAAAACACAGACAGCTTCTACAAACACAGATATTCTCTATAAACATAGATATCCCTACAAACACAGATACCTTCTTTCAACACAGACACCTATAAACGCAGATGCCTTATACAAACAAAGATACCCTCTGCAAACACAGACATCATCTACAGACACAGACGTCTTCTACAAATGCAGATACCTTACACAAACACGAATAACCTTAATAAACAAAGATACACTACACAAACAAGGATACCCGCCATAAACTCTTGATACCTTTTATATACACAAAGCCACATTTACCTCTAGCACAAACGGAACACTCCAGATCAGGCATCACATATAGATTTTATTTCTAACATATCATATGTGAAAGATGAGGATGAAAGATTACAGGGTGATCATTATTTCTAACATATCATATGTGAAAGATGAGGATGAAAGATTACAGGGTGATCACAGACACCCTTCCGTACATGAACCACGGGTTCTTAGTTGCTTATCTTAAAGTTTAAAAAAAAAAAAAAAAAAAAAAAAAATTTTAATTCCTCAACATGGAATAAAAAGGCAGGTTGAAAGTAGAAGTATATCGAAGCTAAACGAGTCAGACATCAAAGAAAGGTACGTCAGATAATGGGATAGCCTCGTATGAATGAAGATGAACGTCATGAACAAGAAAACCTTACGTGACGGCCTTTAAAAAAAATTGCGGCACCACACGTGGAAAGTTCGGCGCTACTGCAAAAGAAAGGAGTAGCAATCTGGAGAAAAAGAAACAAGGGAAGCAATCCGAACCACGCACCTATATAAAATCTGGCAATCGTAGCTACATTCATTAACCTCAGGTCTAATCATTTCCATTACAAGGTTCAGAAAATACCTTGAGACAGCGCTATCAGTTGCGGGAGGAAATGCAAATCATGGTGTCGACAAACAGTCGTCACGCTAACTATAAAAAGCAAAAACAAACCAAAAATATAAGGACATAACGAAAAGTTATGGTGATGAAAGTCGAGTCTTCGAATAACACAGAAGTGTAGCTCCTTTACTTATAACAAAAGTCGTGATAACAGTCTGAACAACTAAAACAACCACTTATAAATGACAATAACGGTTGCTTACATCATCATCTCATCTCAACCCGTAACCCGTCATGGGTCGTAGGGGTGCCATGGTGGAAGCATCAGCAGACAGGGTCCTCCACTGCTCTCTATCCTCAGCAATGCGTACAAGTGTGGAAAAACCGTGTCCTGCCCATTCTTTGATGTTATCAGCCCAGGATTTTCTTTGCCTTCCTCTTCTCCGTTTACCTTCGACTGTTCCCTGGAGGATCATTTTCGAAAGGGAGTCATGACGAGTTACATGCCCAAACCAGGCAAGCTTTCGACGTTTCACTACTGACAAAAGTGGTTCTTGGTGGCCTGCATAGGTGTTTATCTTCTCTCTAACATAGACATTTGTTTTGTGCTCTTTATAGCAAATGCGCAAAATTCTTCTATAACATTTATGCTCGAAAGCCTGAATCCTTCGTTCCGTATCTGCAGTGAGTGTCCAGCTCTCACACCCATATAAGAGAATAGATAATACAAGTGATTTGTATAATTTGATCTTCACAGGAAAACTGATGTTACTTTTCCAGATCACATTCAGTCTTGTCATGGCAGCTGAGGCCATCTCAAGTCTTGTCTTGATTTCTTTACTTGATCTTCCATCACTACATATAGTGGACCCGAGATATTTAAAGGTGTTAACTTCTTCTAACGTTTGCCCATTTAACGTAATGTTGGTCGGAACATGTTTCTTATGGCTATTCACCAATATCTTGCTTTTTTTCTATATTAATTTCCATCCCATACGTTCTTGTTACTTTCTCCAGTCTAGAGGTAAGGTCTTGAAGTTCTGATTATGTTCCAGCTATAAGATCGATATCATCAGCAAATCGTAGATTGCAAAGAGGTCAGCCTCCAATTGATCTATGGTTGTATTTTATTTTCTCATTATTTGCCATAAATGCCAGACTCGATCGAAGGCTTTTGTGAAATCGATGAAGTTATGGTCTGTTTTATTCTGTTCAAAAGTATCCTTAACATCACTTTCCTTGGATGACTAATAAGGCTAATGGTTCTGTAGACTTACATACAGTCGTTTAATTTATTTCCACAACGTGCCTGACTTTTATTTTACCATTCTTCTTCTTCTTAGATCCTTAGCTTCTGACTGACAAAGCAGTCGGTGGCCATCACGCCCAGTAGCGTCTTGTAGGGCAGCAACAAACTGTTCCCATTTTGCTCAGTCAGTGGTCATCCTTCGTGCCTCAACTCTGATTCATGCTTTGTATCTGAGCCTCCACTGTTCTCCGCCAGGCTGTCTTTGGTCTGCTTCTCTTTCGCCGTCCTTCTGGGGTCCATAGCATAGCAGTTCTGGTGATGGTGTCAAGGTCCCTACGGAGGTCATGGCCAACCCAGTTCCAGCGTTTGCCTGCAATGATGGTGTGCATGCTTTTTTGACGCGCACCGTGGAAGCAGTTCCTATTTGGAGATGGTACTCAGCCAAAAAAATTCGAAGAATTTTCCTTAAGGCAGGTTGTGTGAAATTAGGATTTTACCATTAGGAGAGGTGAAAGAGATAAAGACATTAAACACCCGGGCAACGCCTAATACTTTTAGCTAGTTTATCATAATTAAGTTAATTTTTACTGTGATGTGCGAAATCATAGGGTGGAGAAAAATTCCTTGCGCTAACAAAATAAAAAGCGTAATGGAAAGTCTAGATAAAAAAAAGGAAATTCCCAGAGCAACAGTAGTGCACTTTCGAATGAGACAGAAAAAAAAGTGGGAATAGTTTGGACAGGTAAAAAAAAAAAAATTTTTAAATGGCTGCTTAAGTACAGTTTTTTCAACATCATAGTCACCACTCTGCTTCCCGCGGAGCTTAGGCCTTCTACAAACTTATGATAAAGTTTTTCTGTCACGTGCCTTCAGCTCAAGGTCATTCTATTTTTTCTTCATAACCTTAATGCCTGTCTCCAGTTCTCTTCTCCGTGGTGCTCCTTGTTCTCTTCTCCGTGGCGCTCCTTGTTCTCTTCTCCGTGGCGCTCCTTGTTCTCTTCTCCGTGGCGCTCCTTGTTCTCTTCTCCGTGGCGCTCCTTGTTCTCTTCTCCGTGGTGCTCCTTGTTCTCTCCTCCGTGGTGCTCCTTGTTCTCTCCTCCGTGGTGCTCCTTGTTCTCTCTCCGTGGTGCTCCTTGTTCTCTTCTCCGTGGCGCTCCTTGTTCTCTTCTCCGTGGCGCTCCTTGTTCTCTTCTCCGTGGTGCTCCTTGTTCTCTTCTCCGTGGCGCTCCTTGTTCTCTTCTCCGTGGCGCTCCTTGTTCTCTTCTCCGTGGCGCTCCTTGTTCTCTCCTCCGTGGCGCTCCTTGTTCTCTTCTCCGTGGTGCTCCTTGTTCTCCCTCTGCCCCTCTTGCCCTGGGCATTCCTGAACAATAACTGCCTAGTAATGCTATCAACAGGTTTCCTCAATGTGTGTCCTATCCATCACCATCGTCTTCTTCTCAACTGTCGTTCCACTGGCACTTGTCTGGTTCTTGTCATCAGTTCCACTGGCACTTGTCTGGTTCTTGTCATCAGTTCCACTGGCACTTGTCTGGTTCTTGTCATCAGTTCCACTGGCACTAGTCTGGTTCTTGTCATCAGTTCCACTGGCACTTGTCTGGTTCTTGTCATCAGTTCCACTGGCACTAGTCTGGTTCTTGTCATCAGTTCCACTGGCACTTGTCTGGTTCTTGTCATCAGTTCCACTGGCACTTGTCTGGTTCTTGTCATCAGTTCCACTGGCACTTGTCTGGTTCTTGTCATCAGTTCCACTGGCACTTGTCTGGTTCTTGTCATCAGTTCCACTGGCACTAGTCTGGTTCTTGTCATCAGTTCCACTGGCACTTGTCTGGTTCTTGTCATCAGTTCCACTGGCACTAGTCTGGTTCTTGTCATCAGTTCCACTGGCACTTGTCTGGTTCTTGTCATCAGTTCCACTGGCACTTGTCTGGTTGTTGTCATCAGTTCCACTGGCACTTGTCTGGTTCTTGTCATCAGTTCCACCTGGCACTTGTCTGGTTCTTGTCATCAGTTCCACTGGCACTTGTCTAGTTCATGTCATCAGTTCCACTGGCACTTGTCTGGTTCTTGTCATCAGTTCCACTGGCACTTGTCTAGTTCTTGTCATCAGTTCCACTGGCACTTGTCTAGTTCATGTCATCAGTTCCACTGGCACTTGTCTGGTTCATGTCATCAGTTCCACTGGCACTTGTCTGGTTCATGTCATCAGTTCCACTGGCACTTGTCTGGTTCATGTCATCAGTTCCACTGGCACTTGTCTGGTTCATGTCATCAGTTCCACTGGCACTTGTCTGGTTCATGTCATCAGTTCCACTGGCACTTGTCTGGTTCATGTCATCAGTTCCACTGGCACTTGTCTGGTTCATGTCATCAGTTCCACTGGCACTTGTCTGGTTCATGTCATCAGTTCCACTGGCACTTGTCTGGTTCATGTCATCAGTTCCACTGGCACTTGTCTAGTTCATGTCATCAGTTCCACATTCATGACTTTGTCACACCACTCTTCATTCTTCTACTCTATGCAAGCACCTATTTATGAGTGTCTGTAGCTTTCTGGTTGTTGTTGTTGTTGTTTTGTTGTTGTTGTTGTTTTTGTTGTTCTCCATGTTTCTGAGCCATACAATAGGACTGACTTGACATTTGAATTGAAGATTTCCATGTCAATATTTTTCCAGACAACGTGTTTCATTTTTTCCCCACCGAAACATGGAAAGTTTGGGCGGGAATGAGTGCACAAATGGGGAAAAGAGGGAGATATATCATTATATGCTACGGCAAGGCCCAGTTTTTAGCCCTATCGCTAGTTTATCGTTATTAAGTTATTTTTTTTAAACATATCTGACCTTATCGTATACTGGTTTCATGGGAATATTTATGTAGTTTCTGCGATAAAATTAACCGTGATACAACGTTAAAATATCTCCAAAGATAAAATGTAGGGATAAAAATAATGCGTAAGCTACTAGAAGACATGATCGCCCATGCCGCGGGTCACTACCCGCCATGAAAATTAACTTGTTAGACGTGAAGGCAAAACGTTTACCCTTGTAGACGGGATGAGAACGGAGATCAAAAAGAAAAATATGACTGAACACGTGCTTGAAACTAGCAAGGCTAAAAAGACGCAATTGGTGGGGAAAGGAAAAAAATTCACGTCCCCAAGTTGACACAAGGTAAAGAAATTGACAAAAGGGACCTTAGCTATTATACGCAACAGTCATTTCTTGGACGCTTTTACGATACTTAGTCCCTTTATTTGAATTCAGCGGCAAACGCATTACAGAAGATGCTCGAACATATTTAAAAAAAAAACAACTAACCTTGAAAAGTAACTTTTTCTTAATAATAATGTTAGGAATATAAAACCTAGCTGGCCTGATGGCCCATCTTGAGCAGAGAAATAATATGCTTTCATTTATACAGACGGATAGATAATAATGAAGATATTGACAAAAGACTGTGTTGTTCATATCAGCGAGCGACTGCATTGAAACAAAAAAATGTCACTAATTTTCAAAAAATTGCGGCCTTGAGACTCAAGTGCTAAAATCTAGATGAATGAAAGAGAGGGGGAATTAGTGGAAAGTTGTGGCTAAAAATAACTCTAGAGGCAGATTCGTGTAGGAAATGCATGTATAAACAAGTGTGTTTTTACAAAAAACGCAAGTAAAGACAGACGGACCACAGACATGACAATAATACATACTTGACTGAGGTATGACTGAATTGACTTTTGGTAGGAGGTTTGAAAATTGAAAAGGGGAAAAGGCGTGATTGGCCACAGATAAACATATTATCGGCGCTCAGACGCGCAATTTTGCCATTTCATCATAATATCGGTCCTCAGTTAGTAGACACAGTAATTCTTCAGTGGTGTGATTCCCCAGAAGCTAATTGCAATATTTAGAGGGACGCCATATAGAGACCAGCAGCTTCAGCTGAGTTTTGCTAGCATAACTGTGTTCCTATTCATAATACTGGTAAGACTGAAAGCTATTTCTTGGTATATTTTATTATTGCTAATGTGTCGAGTGGATTTGAGGACTGCCATGACCATAATCATCGGCTTACAGCAAGTAAGGGATTCAATCGAGCCCCTGTTAGTTATAGGATGTCTAGAGGACAAAGATAAATTCAGTAAACTGCCCAGCAAGGATTATGAAGGGCTAGATTCATACAGTTGAATCGATGCACATATGGACTGTATCGAGTATGTTCTTTGGCATGATGTAATGTACATGATTTATAGAATATGTAGTACTTGAGTGAAACTTTGATACTATGCCTATACATAATCCAATCCTTACAACCAAGTCAAGGCGTCCATGTATAGCGTACATTGCTGAGATCCCAGCTTTGTGGTGCTGTTCAGTAAGGTCTGTAGACAGACAAAACAAAATGACAATAGAGTAATAGCTGACGCTTCAGACGTACTCAAATGAATAGTTAGCAGAACCGTAGGCGGATCAAAAAATGTTGAGCAAATCACGTAGTGTATAGCAGATAATGCCCACAACCTTATACTTCACTATCGTCAAGCTACACGCGCAGGAAAAGCTAATCGAAGACATATCATTCAAATATCAGTAGTCACGGGTCTTGCGAGGAATTACTTATACACTACAGCATTGAAACCCAACGTTGGTACACAAGAATTGTGCTTTACTGGTGGTCACAAGCGATTCTGAGCTGCACCCGTCTGTATGTGGTCTGCATGTTTGTCCGTAATCAGTGTCTTTGTGTAGAAGTGGCTCAGAGGTAGAGTCTCTTACTCTAACATGACCCAATACTAATCTCCGCCCGATCATTTCAGAACTCCCGTGAGTTTTTTTATTTGGCACAAAGTGTGTCAAATGCTGTTATTGTACAATACCACAGTGAGGAGGACCCCCAGTCAGTTCTACGTAGTATTTTGAGCAACAGAGCATGAGCTCCTCTATAATTGCCCCCCCCCAATGCACGGAAGAGCAGTGGGTAGCCACTACCTAGAAGTACTCAGCAGACACAGAACTAACTTCTATTGTACTACCTCAGTCAAACCGATACGTGAGACGAGATCTCCCATGCCTGCTGGACCATATTCATCTTTCAACCTTAAGTTTTCATAACTAAACTAGCTACCGAATTATCCGATCATAACCGCATGAGCAAACTAGAACATACCATAGAACTTGGAAAAAAACTCTGTATTCTATTTTCCCCATCAGTAAATGGAACAAATGTTCATGAAAAGATACAACCTAAGTCCCATAAGACTGGGAGTGATGCAAGTCGAGCCCGGGGGGGGGGAGAGGGGCGGGGGGGGGGGGGGGGGGGGGGGGGGGGGGGGGGGGGGGGGGATGGGGGGGGGGGGGGGGGGGGGCTGGGGCACATGACCATTATATTCGTCTCTCACTCCAACCCAGATAAATTACAAATATAAACTAGTAGTTAATATTAACTAGTCTTTCGTAAATATTCCATATATGTACCACACCTTTACTATTTATTATCGCTTTTGGCAACCAATATATTCATCAGTCTATTTCATATCATGAAAATTTCAAAACGCATTACTATATGTTTTCTGAGACCCATCTGAATATAAACGCGGTTAGGTTCAGAACATAATATTATACTTAACAGAAAATTAATAACAAAATTATCAAAAACAAAACAGCATTGAAGTATAGTTCAGTGTACGTTTATAAATTTCTTGATTAATGATTAATTAAAACTTATTAAATAATCTGTGTGGTGTGTGTTTGTACACATACAAATCACAACACATATCCACGTAACAGTACTTCTGCTCATGACTTGTTTAACTGTTAGCACACATTCATTTAGTAAAATAAAAGATATAGAGTGTACGTAGATACGTAAGTAAGGTTCAGTCACTCTAGAAGTACACCTAACTCATGATAATCATCTCACAGCTAACATGTATGACTCAGAGAAGCCTTCGACCTATGCTGACCTCATGCATCACATCTATACATAATACACAACCATTACAGTTACCATCAATCCATCCTAAAAACTAAAACCAAGTATTTCATAGTTTCTCTTCAAAGTTCCACGTAAAGGTCCAGTCATATGTATATATGCCGGCGTCTGGAGTTCTGAAACCTGGTCGAGAGCTCAACACCGCCACATCCTACTTGGATGTAAAAGGTACGTTGACTCTACTCTTAAAATCCAGAAAAGGCAAAGCTAGTCGAAGAACGTGAACTTAGGGCACCCTACTACTCAATAAACGTCTATGGATACAACAGTAACATGTGAAGTCTCTTACAAACATTCAACTTCTCACTAGGGCAACTTACTACTGTCAGTAATCAGCTCGTTAATAAAAATATACACGTGTGCAAGTTGTTGTAAAGGAATAGAATGTAATAGTATACATAGTATACCTAGTGCATATAATATTTATATGCGATTAATACTACTATATATATAATATATATGATATAATAATAGTATACTATAGCTACGGTAGTACATTAACACTACAACATCACATCTCTATACATACACAAACACGATTATTATTATTCAACATAAATCAGGCCTTATGTACTTTTTTAATTTATGATGTCCCGAACTGCTTTCTATACCTCGCGAAAACCACTACCCTAATATTCAAAAGCAATTACACAGCACATGTTCATCCGATCCAGTATAACACCTAGACACAGAAAGAAAAAAAAGCAAAGATTAGTAGTACACAACAAATAGGCATACCATTGGAAGTTTATAATATACCAACAGTATCCGCGGAACCACAAACTTATTTTACCGCGTTTTCATCAACAAAGATGCATCCAAATCTAGTTGACTTTCCCAGGTCCCGTCGCGCATGAAAAACGAGAAGCTCTGTGAGCCCAAATGATACCACACCTTATTCCGTCGATTAGTTCATCTATAATATATAATGTACCCTTTTTTTTATTCGGCCTCTACACTGTAACCTTTAGCCAATTTTTGTCGCTGGTTAAAAGGCATTATTGCTACTAAGTAGGTTTGATAGGGCAGATAGGGATGTGACAAGAGATGAAGAAAAGCGAATGTTGAATACGATGAGTGCGAAAAATGTATGAATTAGAAACTCAATTCGTAATTCATGAGGGGTGACTGAGACATAATACTGTTCTTTAAATGCAGAACGCTTACAGATTAAAAATAATATTAAAGGCTCAGTTTTCCACCTTTGCTCTGCTGTAGGAACTATAAACCCTAGTTACATTTCTTTACTGTGCCTGAATGAGTGTGATGCGTGGGGGCGGTACTGCTCACTAACTGCAATTGTCAGAAGTTAAACTCCACAGCCTACAAAGAGATGATTGTTGGGTGCTCTTCCTACGTTCATCAGTGTTCTCTCTAATCATGAATCATTCGCAGAACCGCGCCAACAGCACGAAACGCTATTGATGCAATAGCCCACACGCGATTTTCTCCTGGGGTGCGAGAACATGCCTTATTTCCACTTGCAAAGACGTAATTATCACTTATTGCAACTAAACTCACCTGCGCGACACCATTTGATTCAGTTAAAGTTGGATGCCATTCTGTTTTATCCCTTGTAACAAAACACCAAAATTATTTGTGTTTGATTTTAATAATATATCCTTAACATTTGTTTTAAATCCTTACGCCCTTAATAACTCCTAACATCACACCTAAGATTTCATTTTAAGTATTTATTCGAGGTAATATCTAACTCGCGAACGCTACTAACATATAAATCCTGATACTAGTGCAATCATTAGGATAGTTAAAGAACAATATATTTATTTTCCTCTCCTCTAGTTTTTCCCCGTCAGCGATTATTGATGCTTAAGATACATTTCCAGTCCAAAATTAGGAATGTGATGTTATAGTCTGTATTACATTTCTGTCAAAAAATAAGGTCAATGTTTTCTGCACTGTCCTATACCGCCGCCGAAACCGCCTGTAGCCACGAGTTACCAGACGTAACGCTGCATAGGAAACAGGTGCCAAAGCTACAGCGGCAGGTTACTTTTTTTTTTTCGAAAATACAGATGAAAACAGGTGATAACAAGAAAAAACATCGTAACAGGTTAAGCACGAAAAAACGAAAGAACAAAAACACTGACCACAACACCACGCACGCCCTTGATGTCACCTTAATCAGACACAAGAGCCTGGGGGTTGGACTTCGTCAGGGTAAGAAGGTATACTACAATGCTGAATTCTGTACAAAATACGGATCGATTATACACTTTCATCTGGAGTCAAGCACCAAAAATAATAAAACACTCACACACAAATACATATAGGCCCCTATCGAGAACTGTACTAATTAATGCGGCACCATACACTACGAATATAATTAAGCAAATCGTAAATCAAATTTTATTAAAGCTTGATAACTTAAGACACTGTGTTTTCGCACGCTTATGTTCAACATAACCCTAAAATTGCATGAAGATTAGGATACAACAAAGTAATTCTCCAAGTTGCTCGTAAAAAAAAAGGTAAAGGATCCCAGTTACCCTTCTAACCAACGGCAACTCCCTCCCAATGAATAAAGGCATACTAGGGAATAATGGTTGTAATATAGGCCCATTATTTTCTTGACCATCGGCAAACACTAGGAGGTGTCAACGTGGTCAACAATCAGACCGCCCGGGGGGGGGGGGGGGGGGGGGGGGGGGGGGCGACCAGGCCGCCCTTAAAACTTAACCGTTGTCCCCGAAGTTTGCTTACTGGTAGCCGCGGTTAGCTATAGTGGTTAGTGCACTATGGCCATCTCCTAGGCGACAGTGATCTATGGTTCTGACTCCCGGCCAGAATGAAGGTGGGATATCTTGTTGATTTTTTAGGGGGACCGCCATAACTGGCTTGCCTGGGTCGAACCCAGCCCTAACTGAGAACCAGAGCAAGTGGCTCGTCTAAGGTTAACTAACTAAAACTCAGCTCTTATGTTTTATAAATTAGCTTTTTTTTTTTCCAAACGGCTTCAAGCAGAATGTCGGAACGGTCGCTCAAGTCAAATATATTACATAAGACGGTCGACATGTGATTTGTGGGGAGAAATCTGAGAAAAGATACCATCGACTAAGGCTTTATTCTGACAAATAAACAGCCTATTATATACTCAGACAAGCCAGTCAACTTTCTGTCCTGTTGTCGACGCTGCGCAATGTATTGTGTGGTATAGGTGTGTTTTTTAATAAACATCATTCAAAATTTCATGACCGACAATAACACAAGATTTCAGAATGTGGACAAAAAAGCGTAGCACAGTTTATAAACAGAAATGACACACATCGTAAAGCAACTACGACTCTTCCAGCATCACGTGACTTATCGTGGTACAAGACAATAGGATCGTCACCGCAATGTCTGTACACCCATCCACATAGATGTGGGCTACGATGCGAACTAGAAAAGCACAACATATGGGATCTCAGTTGTCACAAATTAATATGTCCTTTTAATTCTTGACGAATAATCCCATATTTGCTTTGTTTCGTTGAAGTTCGTAAGAACAGTGAGATGATGTACACACCATATGAATAACCAGAATACCAAAACGGTCTGTATATATTTGGATTATGCGCCCTTAATAATAATCACAATGGACCGTGGGTATAGATTGCATGCGAAAGCTAGTGAATTGCTTATGGCCAAAAACTAGAGGCTATTTTTTTTTCTTCAATGTTACACTGTATTTAACTATAACAACTCGTAAGTATTACAACGAATACCTCATCGCACGTGACTTTATTCGCGGATAGTGGGGGGGGGGGGGGTAGGGGGGAGGGGGGGGCTTCTCCTGAGGACAAAAAAGAATAGGTACTTAAGACCTTGCTGCTCCCTCGGGCATGTCATGTCAAACTCAAAAGGTGGCTGATTTAACACTAATACGTTGTCAGCATGGAGTTGGCAACCTTTATCGTGACAAACTAATTGCTTTGACAGGGGGGTAGAGAAACCCATCCACGTGCATTAAGAGCGAAACCGTTTTAAAATTGACGATGCTAATGAAACAGTGATATCAAGACAAAGTCAAAAAGATCCAGTAACGATCTCTGGCACGCTTATCTCGAATCCTAGGCTAGCCAGCTACGTTAAAAGAAAATTTTATGGATATGCTCCCTCACAAGAGCTAGTCACAATGATGTGTTAGGTGCATCGCAGGTGACAAAACTGGGAGCAGACAATTCTTGTTTCAAAAAACAAAAAAAAGAAAAATTCGAAAATTAGCGCCCCATCCCCCCCCCCCCCCCCCCCCCCCTTAAATTCCAACGAGGAAAAAATCTACAGCCTTTGCCTGTCGACATCGATATGACCGGGCAGTGTGAAATGTTTACATGCCGGATTCGATTATTTTATTGCTCTTCTTTCGTAACAAATCCAGTGATATGGTAACAATATTACGAATGTTTTTACAACTGAATAATATCATGTCAGCTTTTTTTTAAATATGAGTTATGAGTTCGTTTATTTTGCTTAAGTAATGCATCACTGTGTTATATTTATTGTACATAATCGAATATCGACGGACCAATCATGACTCGAGTTGGAAAAGTGTAGATCAGCGGTAGGCAAACCAGAATCTTTGGAGATCTACTTCAGAAATACTGAGCTTTCTAAAGACCTTGATAAAATCATGCCTGGAGAGTTGGTGGAAAAATCAGTTTCGACTGTAAAATAAACAGTTTTAAAATGTCTCTCGTCGTTAGCTTTCTTGACAACAGTGAGGCTACCTCGTACCTTTAATCCTGGGGACATTAGGCTTTGAAATACTTTCAGGAGATGGATAGTCCGAAATATCCACAGCTTACAACAAAGTCTCCATCCTCCGTCGCATATCTACCAAATTATTCCGTATTTTTTTTTTTTCTTAACCAGCAGCACTTGGGCTTTCAGCCCTTCGGCCCAATGGCATGTCATTGCGAGGCTGGGGAGCCTGTGGACTTCCCTTCCACCCCGGTCAGGAGCTTCGCTCCTTCCCATACACAGAGGGTTTATCTCAGGAGCCGTTCAGGTTATTCAGTCAAAAACCTGGTCAATGACACTGCTTCAAATGCTCACGCCCGGGCTTGAACCTTGAACACCTGATCGCCGGCGCAATGTGGTAACCATTACACCAGCGCGGCTCCCAATTATTCCCTGTAATATACCAGTAGACGCGCTCGACCGGTTGCCTGCCCCTGGTGTATATCGTGGCGGTAATATTACGCACACTACTCACCAACTTCCACAGCTAAACGGACTTTACATTTTTAACTTACCGGTAAGTTCCAGTTGAGGATTGTTTCTGTCTGTGGGTGGTCGATGCCAGGTGCCGGTTCTAGTAACTAGCTAATGGTACTGTTAAATGGTGTCTTATGGTAAATTTCGATGTTACTGTTAAATAGTGTCTTATGGTAACTTTAGATGTTACTGTTAAATGGTGTCTTAGGGTAACTTTAGATGTTACTGTTAAAAGTGAGTTATTCTATGTAACTTTAGATGTTACTCCCTTGATTAATCTGGTAATGGTCCTTAGTTGTTCATAAACATCATAGAGGTGGAAACAATACAATATAATGTCAAACTTTCAACCAAAGATTTTTGCCTCCCGATAAGGCGTTATGATGTTACTGACAGAAAAAGCTGGGATTTTTATATATAGGATTAAGATTATGACAGACTCCACTAAGTTACGACGTTTCACTCCCAACACATGGTTAGTCGAGGAAGGCTAACTTGCGCCTAATTGGTGCTGTGCCTATCAGAAAGTGTAGCTAAAACAAAGTCCTATAAGGGATGGAAATTCAAAAAGATTCAATGTAGACACTTCAGTAAATCTTTTTAATGAATGTACTTATCCAAGAAAAAAACAAAGTACATAATGGGTCATTACTTGACTGTGTTTGTCCTTCTTTGCCTTAGAAGCACTATCTAGTATGGTAGGCACCTTGTTGGCATTATGTTTTAATAAATAAATTTTTTAGATTTATAAGATGAGAATGATATGTAAAACATCGCTAGTTAATGGTAGGCAAATAATGTACTAATAATGTTGTTGATCTGTATTACCTCGATAAAGTTTTTTCGTGTTTATTTTTTAGTAAATTTCTGAGTGATTAGTCGTGCAAAATGGGTTAGTTTTTACAATTTTAAAAGATATGTAGTATATATCATTTGGCTAATCAGTGAGCCTATTTTATTAGGATTTTGTTATTTGGTTATACGTTTGTTGGGGATTGACTATTGGTCTTTTTTTATGACAATAAAACCTAGAAGTTTAAAAATTGTAAAGTGTCTTTATCAGACACACGAAAAAAAAACAAAAAAAAAAAATGGTGGTATCTCCCAACGTAAAATCGTATGTTAATTCGAAACCCTAGTAATGAACGGTGCGGCCAAGTCTGATTCTCTGTATTATTCCCCCCAAAAAAAAACGCACGAACCAAAAACTTCAAAACCTGGTGTTTTAAATTGGTACACACCGACAAAAAAAACAACTAAAAAAAACTCTGCTTCATTTTACAAACCAATTGATTCATTTATCAAAAGCCTGCTGATGGCATAATGAAAAATAACAAATAAATGGTAACCAGGAAAAACAACAATTAAACAAAAAAAAACCATTGTACAAACAACGTAAAAACAGTACATCCCGATTGGTTTGCCAAAAGAAATATATGGAATGGTAAAGTGGAATAATTGTCACAAAAGTTATACTTTCGAAAAATACCTGTGGTTTGTAATAATGTTAATGTGACAAACCATTGTTGAGTATAGGTGGTACTGATACTTTGCACTGTGAATGTATTTGCAGGTGGGAGAGATTCAATGCTCTTAATTCAAGATTGTCTGTTTATGTGTAATTGTAAAATATTTGGTGGGTTAACCTTATCTTGCTGGTAAAGTTTTGGTAAAGAAATGGGAAAAATAGGTTGGGGGGTTGTTTATTGGTTGGTTGATTGTGGCGTGAGGGTTGGGGGTATTTTTAGATTTTTGGAAACAGTAGAGGGTCGCGATAGACGTGTTGAAGGCGCGGCATAAAAAAAAAAAAAAAATGTAATGTTTGGTTAGTGAATATGATTGTGAAAATAAGTTTCGGTCTTTGGGTGATGAAAAAAGTTCAGGGGTAGTATGGTTGGAGTGTTTGGGTTGGGGTTGTGTGGGGGGTTGTGGGGTAAATAAGAAAGATTAATAGGAATGTAGTGAATGTGCTTGAGTAAATCTCGGGGGTCTATTTTAACAAGATTTCCAAAATGGACGGGGTTAAGGTTTAAAATTGTTTCTCTAAAATTGGGTTTTAAGTAGTCTTGATGGGTGTTGAGGGAATAAATGTTATAACTTTTTGTTGGTTTTTTTATAATTTTTTTTTTTTTTCAGGGGTTTGTTGGGTATGGGTGTTTTTTTGAGGTATATTTTTTTTTTAATTTTTTTTTACCATTTTTTTTATTTAATATTTTTATTTTTATTATTACTTAATTTTTTTAAATTTTTTTTTTTTATTTTTATTTACATTATTATTTTTTTTTTTTTTTGTTTTTTTATTTTTTTTTTTTCTTTTTTTTTTAATATGTTTTTATATATTTATAAAAACTTTTTTTTTAAAAAAAGACAATTATTTATCAATATTTTTATTTTTTTTTTCTATTTTTTTTTTTTTTTATTTAAATTTTTTTATTTAATGTTGAAACATTCCGTTTGTTTTTTAAGGGATTTTTTTTTTTTTATTATTTAATTGGAAATTTTTATACAAACTTTAGTTTGGCCTTTTGTGACTCACCCAAAAAAAAAAAAAAACCAACATTAAATATAAAAATTTTATTATGGGGGATAATATTTTTTTTTATTTAACCTGAAACGCACGATCTTTTATTGCATTACGCCCCCCATAGCATTTAAATTTTTAATTTTTTTTTTATTTTTTCATTTTCCGCATTTTTTCAATATTTTTTTTTTTTTAATTTAAAAATTTTTTTTTTTTTTTTTATAAAATTTTTATTAAAAAACAAAAAAAAAAACCTAAAAAACCATAAAAAAGTTAAAAAAATAAAAAAAAAAAAATGGGGAGGGGGTAAAAATTTTTTTAAAAAAAAAAACTATAAAAAACGCAAAAAATATAATATTTACATTTGCTTTAACCCACGTTTAATATTTCTCTTCGATAAAAAAAAAATTTTTTAAAAAACAAAAAAAAAAAATCCGGGGGTTAAAAAAAAAAAATCAAAAAATAAAAAAAAAAAACAAAAAAAAAAAAACAAACAAATCAGAAAAACTAAAAAAAAAATGAAAAAAATTAAAAAAAAAAAAAATTAAAAAAAAAAAAAATCAAAAAAAAAAAAAAATAAAAAAAAAAAAACGTACAAAAAAAAAAAAAAAAAAAACAAAAAAATAAAAAAAAAACAACAAGCAATTTATACATAATGGGAAAAAACACAAAAAAAAAAAAAAAAAAAAAAAAAAATAAAAACTACAAAAATATTTTATAAAAAAACAACTTAAATAAAAGGGGTGAAAAAAAAAAAACAAAAAAAAAAAAAAAACATAAAAAAAAAATAAAAAAAAAAAAAAAAAAAACCAAATAAACAAAAAAAAAAAAAAAAAAAAAAAAACAAAAAACAAAAAAAAAAAAGGAAAAAAAAAAAAAAAGTTTTTTTTTTAAAAAAAAAAAAAAACAAAAAAACAAAAAATAAAAAATACTAAAAAAAAAAAGTAAAAAAAAACAAAAAAAAACAAAAAACAAAAAAAAAAAAACACAAACCAAAAAAAAAAAATAAAAATAAAAAAAAAATTTTAAAAAAACAAAACAAAAAAAACAAAAAAAAAAAAACTCATCAAAAAAAACAAAAAAAAAAAAAAAAAAAAAAATTCAAAAAACTCAAAACCACACTAAAAAAAAAAACGAAAAAACAAAACAAACCAAAAAAACCACTGACGTAAAAAAACTCAAAAACAAAAAAAATAAAAAAAAAACAAAAAAAACAAAAAAAAAAAAAAAAAAAAAAAAAAAAAAAAAAAAAAAAAAAAAAAAAAAAAAAAAAAAAAAAAAAACAAAAAAAACAAAAAAAAAAAAAAAAAAAAACAACAAAAAAAAAAAAACAAAAAACCACGAAAAAAAAAAAAAAAATAAAAACAAATCAAACAACCACCAACAACAAAACCAACCCAAAACCAAAAAAACAAAACAAACACAAACCAAAAAAAAACATAAAAACAACCACCATACCCCACAACACACCACAACCCAACATAAAATACCCCCACCCCACACCTAAACAAACAACTACACCTGCTAATTGTGTACATATCATTTAAAAAAATTATATCTACCATTTGATTTTTATAAGCAACATTTAAAATAAA